>CM039096.1:26073897-26673897 GCA_022113865.1 Chimonanthus praecox | reverse complement strand
AGTAATGATACCCACAAACATCAACATCTTCTATAAGAACACAAAGATAAAGGGTCTAGACATCATACAATTCTAAAATTCATTTTATAAGGGTTATACCAGGACTGTAGTGTATGCTTAGCCAATATTAAGATAGACTTCTTTTTCCAAATAAACACAAGTTCTGTTCACACCATTGGAAAATGCGCTTCGACTGTAAACCTCACTGGATATGTCTCTCGGAAAAATTAACACTCAGAGGCTTGGGTTCATTTTCTCTCAAACTATATGTGAGTAGAATTTATGTGTACAAATCAAAATATCTCACATATGTATTGTTTAGCTGTAACGCCCCGTCCCGCTACGGGCACGTTATCTCCGAAACAACTCAGAACATCATAAAAGGATGGATATCGGGCATATTATTTTTTTTGAAATGGGGTAACTACTTCCCACTCAACGACTAATAAAATAAGATCCATCATATTGATAACATAACAAACAATCATTGATTGTTCAAATACAGTTACACAGTTATCCAAATAAATCACATACATTAATAAGTCTATAGAAACAAGGGTCTCTCAATAGGGCTTGGAACAGAGAAGAAAGGACCAATGGTTGGGTCCGATTGGGTCACTCGATTCCTCCCATGATTCGGCTCAGTGACTCGACTGATTCAACTCGATGAATCAGCTAAGCCGCTGAGTGAATCAATTGAGTCAAGTCGAAGACTCTGAAGAGAGGGAAAATAGAGGAAAAAGAAGAGATCAAGGGGGAGGAAAATGGTAGTGGAGAGGAAGAAGATGAGGGCGACGACCAAGGCTTGGGCGGACAACCCAAAGGGGAAAGGACCGTGACGGATCTAGAGGAGAAGGTGCTGAGAGAGAGAGAGAGAGAGATGGAACAAAGGCGGCGACGGTTGGGAGGGGAGGAGAGGTGACGGCAGCGGCGGCACATCTTAGGGGTTTTTTTTTAGAAGGATTGGGAAAAAAGAAGAAGATGGTGGTGGTGGCGACTCTATAGATTTAGGGTTTGGGTTAGCATTGAGAAGGAAAGGGGAGAAGGAAGGAGAAGAAAGAGTAGAGAAGAAAGAGAAAGAGAGATGCGGAGGAGGGGGAAAGAGAAAGGGGCAATGGCGGCTTGAAGGCTTGGGGGGGGGGGGGGTGTTAGGGTTTTGGTTTAGAGAAAGGAGAAGAAGAGGAGGAAGAGGAGCAGAGAGGAGAGAATGGAAGAAAGAAAGGGGGGTGGGCGGCGGCTAGGGTTTTGGGAGGGGAAGGGAAATATAAGCTTTTATATGAGGGGGCAAGGGTTTTGAATTTTTTTTTTTTTTTAAGGAGAGAAACCTTTTGAGTCTTTCAAAACCTATTGGAAAAATATAATGAAACCCGTGTGTTTTTCAATTATTTTTCATGATAAAATCGTTGAATAAAGTAAAATTATCAAAATACCCTCCGAGCTCTCGGGCTCAAAATCAGTCAACCAAGGGCCCACCACGGAGCCCACACTCTCCCCACTGCTACCATATCACCAAAAACAACACGGAGATCTATAATCTCCCTAAAAACCAGAGAAAAATGGGTCGGGTAGTTACAAGAGCACTAAAATATTACATTTTGACCCCTGATTGTTGGACCAATTAGCTCTCAATTCTGTGTACATTGGTGTTTTTAATTTTATTTTCTAGTTTTGTAGAAAAATGGAGAATTTAGGAAGTCAAACCAAGTCAGTGGACAATGGCAAGTTTTGAGCCTAAAATAGAAGATCTGGAATTTTATTAATTAATTCGGGCCATTTTTAGGTTTTTAATGTAAATTGATTAATCTGGATACATTTATGAGAGTCTAGATTAAATCAATATTTTAGATTTTAAAGTGGTGAGTGGATTATTAAATTCCAGAAGAAGAAGCTGCACTTCAAGAGGTCAGAAGAGATACAAGAATTGAAATTCAAGATTAATGGGCCAGAGATCCACTTCAATTGGGCTAAGCTAAGCTCCAGACGCTATCATTGGGCCAGGCCACAGGCAGTCCATGCGCATATCACAGATGGGTCAGGCCAATGTGCACTCCAAAGTCCAACAACGGCCCAAGTCCTCAAGTTCAAGTCCAAGGTCCACTGAAGGCCCATGTGCTCATTTATAGGTCCAAAACCCAAGTCCATAACGATTCACATGCCCAAGCCTTGTCCATTTCCATATCAATCCACACCATCCAATCTCCTCTCCGATGCAATCTCAACCACTCATCTTCATCCCTTAATCCTAACCCATATATTCATGACATTAGATCTAGGCCATCCAACCTATCCATCACCTAGATCAACTTTAGGACCATAACCATCCATACATGATTTCATCATCCATTCATTTAGATCAACCATCACTCATTAAAGCCATTAGATTTAGGACATTTCATCACAACCATCCACTTCATGCATACATATTAGGTAAAACCCTAGAGCCTCCATGCTAATCCATTGCATGCATACATCATGTTAGATCTAGGCCATTCATTCTATCATCCATCTATCTTAACCCTTAAATCATAACCCTCCATCAGGAAACTTACCATTCATATAACTTATTTCACCCAATAAACCTTAGAGCCATTAGATCTTAACCCAAACCAATCCAAGCCATTCATTCATAAAAACCCTAGGATTAAGAATAAAGCCAAAATCCCATCAAGGTTCATGCCACATCACCTACACAACATCTCCACCTCATTATCCAATCCCCAATCCACAAAGCCTCCACACGATTTTCTTTATCACTCTCCTATCTATTCGAATTTCACAGTCAACCCTAAGCCATGTCATCATGTTATCATCCATCCATTCATTCATTTCATCTTTTAATCCCCACCATTCATTGCATTGCATAAACCTTAATCCTACACAGTGAAATTCGCCCATGCCATGTCATAGCCAATCCAGATCCTATTTTCTCTCATTCTTTTTTTGTACTCCACTCCAACTTGATCTCCAAGTCACCCACTCTCCAAGCAACCTAGAATTCGCCCATGCCTATTGTAAGCCCTACTTTTTAATCTTAAGTCCCATCCATCCAATTTCAATGAGATCTAATCCAAGCTATTCACCAGTCACTCAAACCAAGATTAATTCTCCGTTGTCCATTCCAATCCTGAGCCTATAAATAAAGCACTAAACACTACGCAATTTCGAATTTGACCTAGAGCTCAAGAGGACCAAAGGCTGAGGAAAAAAGATCAAGAGACAAGAAGACATGATGTCCCACACGATTTTACAAGTGAGAGTTGTAAATTTACGTCTCCATTTTGTTTACTTGTTCTCATTTTATGAATGCGTGTACTTGAATTCTTCCATGAAATAAATAAGAGATGTGCCTTTAGAATCCTAGGAAGTCCAATTATTCAGACTTCTTTTTATGCTCTCTTTTATTTAATTTTGTATTCTTTGTTTAATTAAAGGACTTAGGTTATAAGTGTTAAATCTAAGAACTAAACTTTAATTAGATTAAAGATTATGAATTTTAATTAAATGGTGTAAATTGATATTTGAATTCTAAGCATGAATTTCAGATCTAAATCTCCTTTTTCTTTATTTATTTTGGGCAATGATAGAAAAATTCCATAACCACCTTTAAATTATGCATTTATTTATTCAGTCTTTTACTTTATTTGCCAATTTATTTTTTGTCTTTAGTTACATTAGTCACTTTGCATGTTTATTGTATAAAAATTATTCAATACATGTTTTTATTATAAATCTTGTAAATTTAATTTTTAATTGTTTATTCTTTGTATTCAAAGTCTCTCTTTCAAGATTCTTTAACTAAGGTTGGAGTTGTGATATTTTGATCTTAAAACATGTGATTTTAAATTAAAACGAGACTACCATTATTCATGTTTCACAATTTTAATAATAATAATAAAAAAAAAGGATTTGATTCTCGACTTGTTAAATTTATAAGTTAGATAATAATGGTGTTAAATTTGACTTTCTAAGATCTAAATTAAAGTTATAATCCCATGCATTTGATTGCTTAAGATTACAAATTTTAAAAGGTACCAATTTAATTTAAGCATATATTTTGTGGATTTCCTTTGGGTTCGACCTCACACTCATACTGCTATACTATACATGATTTGTGCGCTTGTGAGATTTATAAATGTAAAATTTGCAGATCAACAACAAAATGGTTCATATCGAAGAAAATGAATGATCTCATGAATAGGTGTCACTTTCTTGAGAATGTTGAGTCAAATACCATTATTTTCCATCCTTTATTCTCCACATGAAATACCATATTTCGACTTAAACTCAATCGGACTTCGTAATAGGATGAAACGTGGCTTAGGATCGGATCATATCAAAGAAGTATATAAGGCTCTAAAAATTTAAATACTTTGAACAAAAATAGTTAGAAGTCTTCATAATGTGAACGGGATATTCTTCCTCTATTTTTGCTTTCCGCGCTTTTCGAAGTATTCTTTTTCTTTTTCTTTTCTTTTTTTCCCCATCCTTCTTTGATGTCTGGATGTTCCCTTTCTTTTTGTTTTCTTTTTCTATTGCCATTTTTTAGAGTACCATTCTAATTTTCAGCCCTAGGTTAGGTCACAAATATTTCAATGAGGCTTAAGTCTATAACCGGAGTTGAGTACGGTAAACATGCCAAATCAATAAACAAGCTATATAAGGCTCAACTGGGAACTATCAAGATAAGATAACAAAAAATAGGTAGGCTTGAATGCTCAAACGATCAAAAAATGGTCTATATCATATCCTAAGCTTCATACGATAACTTCCATGTTTGAAATAGATTCAGAAAAATTTCTTGTATAATAACTCAATTTTGATGGTGATCTCAGTAATATGACCAAGATGAATAATAATGAGATCGACAACAACTTAGTTACGCTACCAAAGAAAATGGAGTTGATTTGTAACCCTCAGAGGAAAAGAATGGGCTCTAAAGATCACTAGGTTATGTCTCCACTGGTATTCCTCTAGTGATTACTTGACTCATGAATATTTTTCTTTTTTGGAATAACATTAATATGGTTGTGTAAAAATTGTTTCAGGTATAAATCCTATAAAAATCTTTCTGGAAAAGTATGATATAAAGATTTTATCTTAGTATTAATGCTAAAAATGTGACTCTTTTTACGTCAGATCTTCAAGACACATGATTTTCTTAAGTTAAGATTGACAGTCTTGTTAAGCACCAAGGAGTCTCAACTCTCACTTTCACTTCCCTTAAAACGAATAAGTCTCTCTCTGCCTAAGAAAACAATTTTTTTTATTGGACTCACATGTAACCCCTCAATACCCCCAAACTTGAATTGAACATTCTCCTCAATGTTCCCTAATCTACAGTGATCATGTACAAATCATAAAATATCAAAACAGTGCTAACTATGTTTGGATGTACCTAAAAGGGCTCACAACGCAAAACCTAGAAACGAAATTCCTAAACTGACTCAATAAAAATCCTAGTCTAGACGAACTCTAACAAATTAACTGAAATCCTAGACTGACTCAATGCAAACCTAAACTAGACACTAAGGACTCAAACCGACTCTGACATAGACAGATGGATATGTGGGTCTGGGTGATGAATGGGTGAGCATGGGTGAGTGGGTGGATGGGTAAATGGGTGGTTGGGTAAATGGATAAATGGGTGAATGGGTAAATGGGTGGATGGGTAAATGGGTAAAGGGGTAAATGGGTTGATGGGTAAATGGATAAATGGGTGAATGGGTAAATGGATAAATGGGTGGATTGGTAATAGGAAAATGGGTGGATGGGTGGATGGGTAAATGGATAGTTGGATAAATGGGTGAATGGTGGATGGGTAAATGGGTCTTCCTTATAAATTCTTGTCAGATGTTAGACCTGTAGATTGACAATCAGGTTAGTGATGGGTTGATAAAGCGGATCCTGTGCTGGTTCTAGTGTGAGTGAAATGGCTGGTTGGGTGGTGGTAATGGTGATGTGGGTGGTGATAAGGGTGGACCATCTATATTTATGATTGAGCTTGACTGAGCTAAGGACATAACGATCGGTGGACTAACGGGAAGCGTAACTTGAACCAAGCAATTGTTGGAGTCACGAGATCAATGAAGCATACACATACACGATCACACACGTTCAAACAAAAATCACTCAAGAAAAAACCTAAATCTAGATTGAAGTTTCTTTAAGAGAAATGAGTTTTTATTGGCTATTAATAGGACCCTAAAATTTATTTCTAAACTTGCTCCTACTTTTCTCTCCAAATAATCTAAGTCTCCAATGAGAGTTTAACCACAAGATGGCCAGGTAAGTGGGGGAGCACAGACGGCATCTCGTCTCAACTAATCCTTAGACATGCTCGACCTCATGCCTTGGTGACAGAACTAGCCTTAGACACCATTCTTGAAGATAAACTATTCATTGGTTACAAAAATTTATTTAGACTTAAAGGGTTCCTAATGAGCATGAAACCCTAAAATATAGCCTAATGGTTCCTTAATTGATTTTATTAGGAGATGCATGAACCATTTTTATTTACTATTTTTTTTCTACTTTTGTGAATGTAATCCTAAATCTAACAATGCAATAGTCAAAGCAAATATGCAAACAATCTAATCTAATGCATGAAGACTAAAACATAAATGCATGAGCAAAGTAAATATGCAATGTTTTTGTTTTTTTTTTATGCAAAATAAATGCAAAACACCCTAAATAAAAGTTCTATATGAATGCATGGAAAATGAAAATAAAAAATTAAAGAAAATGAGGTTAGGGACTTACCTTGGCCTATAGTGATTTCCTACCAGAAAGTTTTAGAGTGCTATTCAAAATCCCTGTACATTGAAATACCACAAAACAAGGTGAAGATTCTAACTCTCATAAAGAATGCATGAAACCTAATCTAGATGCAATTTTCCTAAACTACAAGTAGTAGATGAGATATAATATTTACAATCCTAAACAAGAATTTTAAATAAAACATGACAATAATAAATTTAAAGTTGAGTTTCACAAAATCAATCTATAATTCCATAGTCTCCAAGATTTCATTATTTTGAAACTTTCATAAGTTAGATAAGATTTATAGATTTAGAAAACTTCTAAGTTTTGATATTTTTCGAAAATTGGATAGTTACCAAAAATAGATTTTTCTAAAAATAGAAACATTCCAAACATAGACTTTCCAAAAATAATTTAAAACATAATTCCATTAATATTGTGATTTTCAAAAAAAAATCTTATTTAAGGAAACTTTCTAAAATTAGAACTTTATAAAAAGAAAAGTTTCCAATTTTAAAGAGTTACAAAAAATAGAACAATCCAAAAATAACAATTTTCCTGAAATCACATAATTTTATTGGACCACAATTTAATTTTGATTTCCCGGTAACTGTGCCAAAAACTTGTTGATGCGTAAATTTTAAATTTATAAATCTCGCAAGCGCACAAACCATTTAATATATAGCGATTGAGTGAGAGGTTTAACCTAAAGAAAATTCGCAAAATATATGCTTAAATTAAATTGGTACCTTTTAAAATATGTAATTTTAAGAAATTTAATACATGGAATTACAATTTTAATTTAGGTCTAAAAAACCAAAGTTAACACCAATATTATCTAACTTATGAATTTAACAAGTCGAGAATCAAGACCATCTTCTTTTTATTAAATTGGTGAAACAAGAATAATGGTAATCTAATCTTAACTTAAAATTACATGTTTTCAGACCAAAATATCATATATCCAACCCTTAGTTAAAGAACCTTGAGAGAGAGAAAGTTTGAATACAAAGAATTACATGAATATACAATAATAAAATATTGAACATAAATTAAACATTTAGAATACAACAAATATACAAAGTAAATAACATAACTAAATATAGTAAATAACAAAAATAAACTGACAAGGAAAGTAAATGATAAAATAAAACAAGACATAATTTAAAGGTGGTTATGGAATTTTTCTCTCATCGCCCAAAATAAATAAACAAATAAGAAACCTAGATCTGAAATTCAATGCTTAGAATTCAAAAATCAATTCATGCCATTTAATTAAGAGTTCATAAGCTTTTATCTAATTAAAGTTTAGTTCCCTAAATGTTTTAATTAAACAAACAATATAAATTTAAAATAAAAAAAAAGAGTATAAAAAGAAATCTGAATAATCAAACTTTCCAGGATTCTAAAATAAACGTCTCTTACTTATTTAATGAAAGAATTCAAGTACAAGCATACATAAAATTAAGTACAAGAAAGACAAAATAAATGAAAATTTACAACTCTCACTTGTAAAATTCGAGTGGTGTCTCTCTCTTTTTGCCTTTTCTCTTCAGCCTTTGGTCATCTTGAGCTCCAGGTCAAATTTGAATTTCACTGTCTGACTCAGTGCTCTATTTATAGGCTCAGGGTTTAAATGGATGGTTGAGATTAAATCTTGTTTTAAGTTATGAATGAAAGGCGTGGATTAGATCTCAATGAATTTGGATGGATGAGATTTTAAGATGTAAAATATTAGGGTTTACAAGGGCTTGGGCGAATTTTGGTCCCTTGAAGAGTGGGTGAATTGGAGATCAAGTTGGAGTGGAGTGCAAGAAAATAATGAGAGAAAATAGCAATTGCAAGGCCTATGGGTGAATTTTGCCTTGTTGGATTAGGTTTTGTGCATGAATGATATGAATGGTTGAGATTAAAAGTTAGGATGAATGGATGGTTGGATGATTGAAACATGACATGGAGGGTTGACCTTGTAAAATGCGCATGAGCTGGAAATGGATTGTGCAAAATCGTATGGAGGGTTTCTGGATTGGGTGATGATGTGTAAATGATGTGGCATGGCTTGGGATGCAAGTTATTCTAGATCTAAGGTTTTTATGAATGGATGGTTATGATTACTTTGGGTTAGATCTAATGGCTCTAAGGTTAATTGATTGGGTAGAAAAAAATATAGGAATGACATGACACCTAATGGAGGGTTCTGATTCAAGGGTTGATCTAAATGGATGATAGGATGAATGACCTAAATCCAACATGATTTATGTATGCAATGGATTAAGGATGGAAGCTCCAGGGTTTATCTAACATGTATGCATGAAATGGAGGGTGGAGATTGAAGATAGAGAAATGGAGGTTAGATATAAAATTCGTGTGGACAAGTCTTAGGCATGTGAATGGGTTTTGGACTTAGGGATTTGAACCTCAATGAGCACATAGGTCTCCAATGAAACTTGGACTTGAGCTTAATGAACTTGGGGTTTTTGGACTTGGACTTTGCATTGGCCCGGCCCATATTGATGAAATGCGCATGGAGTGATTGTACCTGGCCCAATTTCTGCCATGTGAAGCTTAGCTTGGCCCCAGTTGAGATGAATCTTGGCCCATAGACTTGAATGTCAGACTTGACCACCTGAATTGCAGCTTCTTTCTCCAGATTTAAATAAGTAATTCACCACTTAAAATTCTAAAAAATACAAAATTAATCTAGACTCTCATAATTGGTTCCATATTAATCAATTTACATTGAAAATCCTAAAAGTGGTCTGAATTAATGATTAAAATCCCGAGTCTTCTCTTTTACGCTCAAAACTTGCAATTATTTATTGAATTAGATTGATTTCAGATACTTTCCCAAATTTATCTACAAAACTAAGAAATTACATTAAATTCATCTTTTATTTGTAAAATCAAGACTAATTAATCCATAATTAAAGGGTAAAAATGTCATTTTCAGTGCTCAACAAATACCTGCAAACTCAGGTTTCACTAGTCCTCGAGCAAAACTAACCTAAAAACTCTAAGAACAAAAATAGAAATTCTAACTAAACCTAAACTAAACCACTTTCGCGGGTACTCTCAATTGCATTTAGCGTATGTAATAAGCCTTTAAACTCCTAGGTTACCGTTAGTGGATGAGTTATAGTCTCGTGAGGGCTTGCAGTGATGATACCAACAAACATCAACATCTTCAATAAGAACACAAAGATAAGGGGTCTAAACATCATACAATTCTAAAATTCATTTTATAAGGGTTATACCCGGAATGTAGTGTGTGTTTAGTCAATATTAAGATAGACTTCTTTTTTCTAAATAGACATAAGTTTTGCTCACATTGGAAAATGCGCTTCGACTGTAAACCTCACTGGATATGTCTCTCGGAAAAATTAACACTCAAAGGTTTGGGTTCATTTTCTCTCAAAGTATATGTGAGTAGAATTTATGTGTGCAAAACAAAATATCTCACAGATGTATTGTTGAGCACTGAAATATTATATTTTTACCCCTGATTATTCGACCAGTTAGCTCTCATTTATGTGTATATTGGAGCATTTAATGTTATTTTCATGTTTTGTTGAGAAAAATGGAGAATTCAGGAAATCAAGCTAAGTCAGTGGCTAATTGCAAGTTTTGATCCTAAAATATAAGATCTGGAATTTTAGTAAATAATTCAGGCCATTTTTAGGTTTTAATGTAAATTGATTAATTTGGATCCAATTATGAGAGTCTAGATTAAATCAATATTTTAGATTTTAAAGTGGTGAGTTGATTATTAAATTTCGGAAGAGGAAGCTGCAAGTCAGGAGGTCAGAAGAGATACAAGAATTGAAATTCAAGATTAACGGCACCTCAGCGGTACATCGGACCATGGGGGGAGAACCCCAACTCATGTCCGTAAATAATCAACCGGTACCTCAGCCGTACACCGGACCACAGGGGCAAATCTCGACTCCTGTCCGTAAATAATCAACCGGCACCTCAGCAGTACATAGGACCATGGGGGTGAACTCCAACTCATGTCCGTAAGTAGTCAACTGGCATCTCAAACATACATCGGACTATGGGGACGAACCCCAATCTGTAAATCGTCAACCTGTACCTCAGCCGTACACCGGACCACGGGACGAACCTCGATCCGTAAATAGTCAACCGGCACCACAACTGTACACCGAATCACGGGGGCAAATCCTGATCCGTAAATAGTCAACCGGCACCTCAGCCATACATCGGATTATGAGAGCAAACCCCAATCCGTAAATAGTTAACCGGCATTCCATACACACTAGTAACATGCACACACAATTATCTCTACGCATGTTATCGACATAGCATATCACGCCACAATCAAACATACACACCATTAGCTATCATATGTTTGCATGTTAATATCTCAACATGTTATCCATTAAAGCATGTCCCAACAAGTATAGTAGACGATAACATCTACTAACTACCTCATGTGAATCTACAACATTTTAATTAAACTACCAATCACATGCATAGTAAGTTATCTCCCTCCCCAGGCAACCATGTTATCACACCATTAATCAATCATGACATAAGGTAAACAACTCATAGATGTTTACGCGAGCATCAAGTACGAATATACCGTGATGGGGATCCCCGCCACATAATGGTATCAACAGTTCCCTTGCCGAGTGCCAAAGAGATGGGCTGAGGACGAGCTGGCTATAAACTGGGCCTTGGTTGGCTGAGCTGCAACGAACAGGGCCTGGGTCACTGGATTGGGCCCAGACTCTGTTTGGACTGAGCAGAGGGTTAGGGATTAGTGTTTCTTAGACAAAAGAAGGAGAAAAGAAAGAGAAAGAGAAAGAGAAAGAGAAAAGAGGGGTGCCGGCGGCGCACATGGATTAGGGTTTCTGGAAGAGAAGTAGAGGGTAAAGAGAATAAAAAGGAGGAAGAAGAAGAACAAGGGATGGTGAGACATCGGGATGAGATTGTAGAGGAAGGAAGAGTAGAGAGATGAGAGGCAATGTTAGGGTTTCACAAGTTGAATGAGAGGAGAGGGAAAAGAGAAAGAAGAGGGGCATCGGCGACTTGAGGGGCTGTAAAGAAAGAGAGGGATTTAGTGTTAGGGCATTCGAATGGGAGGTAAAGATATAAGAGAGAAAGGAGACCAAGAAAATAGAGGAGAGAAGAGAGAGCGATAGAGAGGGCGAGAGAGTAGGGAGGGCGGCTGGTTGAGGAAAAAGAAAGATGGCGACGGCGGCTTGAGGGAGGGGAGAGGAGAGTTGAGGGTTAGGGTTACAAAAAGAGAAGAGAGGAAAGAGAGGGTCAAGTGAGAGGGAGAGAGGATTGAGAGAGGTAGATGCGGTAGGTACTGTAGCAATTGTGTTACACTGCCACAAATGATGGAATCCAAGGGGTGAGAGAAAATTAGGGGTTAAAAAAAAATTCAAAATCTTATTGTTTCAAAATAATTTAAACCTAATAAAAAAAATCAAATGTCAAAACGTTGGGGAAAAACTGTGATTTAAAAAAAATTTGGAATGACAAAATATCGAATAGTCCAAAATTACCAAAATACCCTTCGAGCTCCTGTCCTCAAAATTAGGCAAACTAGGGTCCACCATGGAGCCCACATTCTCCCCACTACTACTAAAACACCAAATCCGACACAAAGATCTGAAAATCTCCCTAAAGATCCTGAAAAATCGGGTCAGGTCATTACAATACTACCTCCTTTAAGGAAACTTGTCTTCGAATTTCAAACTGAACTCATACATCTAGTATCTCAAATGACACAATATACCGTTGTGATAACTTTTCTCTGTGTCCAAACCTCTGAATCCCATGACAGGTCGAATCCTAAAGAAAAACACGATTCCCCCACTGTAACTCTAGTGCCCTCATGTCCGTAACCTCAGCCGTACACCAGACCATAGGGGAGAACTATAACACCCCGGATTTTCAAGTTATCAATATATATGAAATTTGCCCATTTAATTTGTATCATGCAAAGAAGTATGTTTTGAATATGTAATTTGATATTTTTGATATAAATGAGATTTGAGGAACATATTGTGTTGATAATATGCAACGTTTTAATCATGAGAATATATGTATATATATTATTTTGGTCTGACACACCTTAGTGCACATTTCTTGATTGGAATGCCTATTGGGCGCATTGACTAACCCATAAATTTCCCCCCTTTGGATGTACATGCAGATTCAAGGAATGTAGGCAAGACCAGACCACGTCATAGCCAAGCATGAACGGGATGAATACAAGAGGAAGCTTGGATAGCCTAGTTCATTTTGATATTTTGGATTTTGAGAACAATGTAGTTTGTAAGAATGTTCAGTTTTGGGTAATGTAATATTATATTTGACTCTTAGTACTTTCATTTTTGTATTTGACTCATATTAATGTTGGGACTTCATTACTTTTGCTTTGAGAGATGATTTATTAATCATGCAATATTCCAAATGGTTACATTTCCACTGTAACATCCCGGATTTTCACTGCAATTAATATATTGGATATTACCTATTTTAATTGTTAAAAATTAAGATTCATAGATGGAATGGATGTTAGATGAATAAGAATTGGGGCGATGGCCCTAGTATGGTCCAATGGATCATGGATAGGGTTAATTCTAATTAATTGGGTAATTATGGTTAATTGGGTCAAATGCTCAATTGGGACCCAATGGGTCAAGATGAATTGATTTAATCGGGTCATGTACCCAATTAAGATCTAAGGCATGGGATCCACCTCATCAAGTGACGTGGCAAGTCTATGAGGTGACATGGAAGTGGCATAGCTAAGTGGAACCCAAATCCACCTCATTAAGTGAGGTGGCCTGTGGTTTAAGGTCACATGTAGGGCCGGCCACCATGGTTGACTTGGTAAACCATGGGTGAGTTCATAGGTGAGTTCAAGAGGGTTAAGTGAAGTGAGTGGAGTTAAAGAATTAATTACTTAAGAATGAATTCAAGTGCTTGAGTTAGGGGAATGGGTTTCATTTAAGTGAAGTGAGTTGAATGGGTGGTGAGTCACATGGAAGTTGAAAGGACTTAAATGAGTCAAAGAGGGAGGTGGAGGGTTTCCATCTCATGGAAACCTAGACCAAAAATCGTTGGGAAGGGAGTGATGGCCAAGTGCAAGCCATGTGCCCTCTTGGTTAGCCAAGGGACACATGGGAAAGACCAAAATGTAAAGAGGATGGTTGGGAGATTAGGGTTACACAAGACAAACCAAAGCCCTCTCTTGGCCGATCCTCCCTTAGACCAAAAGAACTAGAGAGTGTTTCATCTCATTCTCTCTCTCCCTCTGTCAAAACCCTAGGGCAAGATAGAAAGGACTCATCTCAACCCTCTTTGGCCGATCCACTCTTTGGAGAAAAAGATATAAAATTTCCCTCTCATTCTCTCTCTCTTTTCCTCTCTCAAACCTTCACCTAGGCCGAACCCTCCCTTAGGGTTTTCATCTCAGACCCTCTCCCTCTCAAGCAACCTCTTGGCCGAATACATCTCTAAGGAACCTAGAGATCTTCTTCTCTTCTCTATCTCTCTCTCTCTCTCCCATTTCGGCACTAAAATTTGGAGAAACCGAAGAGCGAAGGAGGAAGAAGATAAGACTAAGGAAGGAGAAGAACAGAGGAGCAAGACGAAATGAAAGAGAATGAAGGAGACGCGGAAAAGGTAAGGTTTATGTTTCATGTTACTAAAAATATAAGAAACCATGGGGTTCCATATGGGATTGAAAATGGATGGCCAAAACGTTATGGGCCATGGAATGTCAAAGGAAAATCCATCCAAGAAGATGGTTAAGTATTTGGAATAAAAATACCCTAACCCTGTTGGTGGGTAAGATATGGTAATACATGATTAAATGTAGGACAACATGCATGATTAAATATGAGGAAATGAAGTTCATAGGATAATGATCAAAGAACATGGTTCGGTCCTTGCATGGCCGAACCCTAATTTTATATATGGACATTGGAGGATTCATGGAAAGACAAGATGAGGTTCAGCCATGTTTTATGGCCGAACCCCATCAAGTACTAAAATATGTTGAATGTAAATACCCATCTTCATGATGATATGAAATGGAAATAGGATGAAGAGGAGGAACCAACATGGCCGAACCCCATGGAAGAATGTTTATGGATTTAAAAATGTTTCAAATGATGAACCATGGGTGATTTTCATGGATTACCTAGTTAAGGAATAAAAAGGAAAGAAATGATGATTTAAAATGAAGAGAGGATGGAAAATGATGGACCATGGGTTTGGCCATGTGGTATGGCCGAACCCCATGGAGGGATTTTTATGGATCTAATATCTTAAAAGATTGAACTACATACTATCAAGTTAAGAAAGGAAAAGAGGGAAATGAGGAATCATGGGTTCGGCCATGTGGTATGGCCGAACCCCATGAATCATTTTTATGGATCATTTTGTGGATCTATGCATGTTTAAGAGATTAAATGATTAACTATGGGCTGATGATAAAAATAAAGAACCATGGGTTCAACCATGTTGTATGGCCGAACCCCATGAAGGACTTTCATGGACCTAGGTCTACGATTAACCATGGATGATATATATGGACCTAAGTGTGTTTAAAAAGTCAAATGATTTAACTAGAGATTATGAGATCAAGAAATAAAAGAATGAATGACGTTGGACCTGTTGTGTTTAAAGGATTAAAAAGGGGATCAAAAATCAAAAGAGTGAGGTTCGGCCATGTTGTATGGCCGAACCCCACTAATGAGTTTTGTGGACTTAAACATGTTTTAGCTCTAATGTATGGCCGAAACCCCTTGGGGGACTTAACCGGATACAAGACTACGATTGTAAATGGAAATGAACATAGGATGATGTAGGGGATGATGGGAATCAAATGGATCATCGATTTGATTTGTTTATGTGTCAAATGTCATAAGGTAATGGGATTTCACAAACGGGTGTTCGATCGGCTTTGACGTGATAGGCGATCGGTTTTGACGAAAACGCAAGGACACGATATTTGGACATTGGTAGGATAACTACCTTGTTGATACACTTGGACTTATGTATATGTGATGGTTTTCATTTCTGTGTGTTATGATCGATTTTTGGTATCAAAGTGCTATGTTTTATGAATGGGTTTTCAATGCTATCATGTGTAATATGAAATAGCATGTTGCACTTACATCTCATCCATGGCATGGGAGGGATCATATGAGAGGAGTCCACGCTCCATTCAGGTATCCGATAAACAAATGTGGGGAGGGATCCGCACTGATTCCAAATATGATGTATGAAATGAAAAGAGGAGTCCACGCTCCGTTCGGTGGGACTAATAAGGCATACGTGGGGAGTCATGGCAATACCTTGATGTGTCTTTTCCATCAAGAGGGTTATCTATGTATCTTTGAGATATGGTTGATGGGTGGGAATCATGGCATATGACACCCATGGCATGGCATTGACTTGCATGATTTTTATATTATGAATATATTATGTTTTATACTAATCCATGTGTTAGACCCTACTCGGAGTACCTACTGGGCGTGTTGACTAACGCCCTACTTCCACCTTAGATGATGACACAGGAAATGGACGGAACAAGGGACACGAAAGGAGCCAAGCTTAGGAGCTTGGATAATCTAGATTTACTTTATTTAAGTTTTATTTTGGGACAATGTAATTTGAGTTAATTTACATTTTGGGATTGAAATAACTTAGAACTATTTGCTATGGTTTGTTTTATTTTGGACATTGGAACTGAAGTTATTTAAAGTGACAGACTTCCTTGCTTAAAAATGGATAGGAATAGTAACTCTATTATAATTCCGCATTACGTTTATTCTGCAAGTTTAGCCATAGTGCGTGTGACCGTTTTAGTGGACTGAGTCCAGGCACACGTATGGTTGGCCAGTTAAAGTCCCGCTCTCTCTCACTCTTTATTTAAAAAAAAAAATAGACTTTGATTTTCGACGAGTGAAAAAGGGCGGGGCGTTACAGTTGCTATCAGAACGAAACCGGAAGTATGAATCTTTCAAAGTAAGATTAAGACGGTTTCATGTCTCACTGACAAGATAAGAATCACAACTGACCGACACTTCGGAGTTCGTTGCATTGGGGCCTGATTAATTTATTTTGATCAGACTCAAAATGAAGCATTCAATCTGAGAGCAACACTTGACTAAAAAGGAATGATAGCAAGGGAAGGACAATCACTATAAAATGGATTTAGCAAACATAGCAAAATAGGAACATATTTTCCCCGAAAACATTAAAACATCAGGATTTCCCCAAATTGAGAAATAATACTTGATACTTAGGAAAATTTTCCCCGAAAACATGAAAACATCAGGATTTCGGCAAATTAAGAAATAACACTTGATACTTAGGAAGTTTTCACAAGAATAAGAAAAATAAGATGCTTATTTGGCGAACTCCCCAAACTATGAAAACACAAAACTTTACGAGAAAACTAAGTCAAAAGATATTTCAATGACTTAGGAAAATGCCTCCGAGAAGAAGAACTCGACAAAACCTGTATGTGGATGAAGAAGTCCAGCAACCACACCAGGAGGAGGAGTAGAATAGCGTGAATATTCCAGTGGTACCTCCCGAGCTGTAGAACTTGGTACAAGCTATTGTCACTTCCGTTCTACAACAACATATGAACGACAACGGAAATGCGACCACCCATGGGGCACATGATCGGAGTATGGTTAGAGACTTCCAACAGCAGCGTCCCCCACATTTCAAAGGGAAGGAAGGACCTGCCGGAGCGGAGAATTGGTTGAGGAGCATCACTAAGATCTTGACATTACGGAAGATCACCAATAATGAAGATAGAGTATTGCTGGCTACTTCGCAGTTGATTGATGATGCCGACAAGTGGTGGGAAGTGATTGAGCGACAGCGGCACAGATTCCAGTAGCGGAAAAGAGTAAGATGACATGGGACCAGTTCTCGACTATGTTCCTGAATCACTACTTTCCGGAAGAGGAGAAGGAGCGCTAGACACAAGCGTTCATATCTTTGGTGCAGGGCACCATGACTGTGGCGGAATATCATCAGGAGTTCCTCCGTCTATCATGTTATGCTTTATACATGGTGGACACGGAATACAGGAAGGCTCGTAAATTTGAACGGGGCCTTCGACCAAGCATCAGGGTCAAGGTGACTATCTTCAAGTCACCTACATTGGTGGAAGTGGTCAGCCGAGCTACCATAGCTGACCAAGAGCTGACAGAGACAACGCATTTGTGGACAACCGCCGAGGCCAGAGCGGGGGAAGTGATTTTCGTCCAAATGAGAGGTTCCCACCCAACTTTGGAAAACCATCACCTTCCACTAGGTAGAATCCCACTCATGATCTGGAATTAGCCGCAGTGGTCTTCGCTCTCAAAAGATGGAGACACTATCTTTATGGTGAGAAGTTTGAGGTATTCTTGGATCACAAAAGCTTGAAATATTTGTTTGATCAGAAGGAACTCAACATGAGACAGCGCAGATGGATGGAATATCTGTAAGATTATGAGTTCGCGCTTCAATATCATCTTGGCAAGGCGAACAAAGTGGCTGATGCCCTCAGCCGCATGTCACATGCAACAGTGGCCAGCTTGATTATAAAGGAATGGGAAATGCAGAATACCATTCGAGAGTTCAATTTGTATATCGAGAACCATGGGAGTATGTATAATCTGATCATACGGTCCAGCATGGTTTCCAAGATTGAACAAGAACAACGGACATATCCGAAAGTCGAAGAGATATGGGCTAAAATGTCTACCGGTAAGGTTATATCGGAATGGGAATTACGACCCGGGTAGGGCCTTTTATTCCGAGGCAGGACATATGTGTCTCAGAGCTGCAGACGAGAGTTATTGATCGAAGCACACCAAACCAAACCCTCTATTCATCCGGGCAGTACTAAGATCTATCATGACCTGAAGAGACACTATTGGTGGCATGGGCTCAAAACAGATGTGGCAGAGTTTGTTGCTCACTGCCTAACTTGTCAGCAAGTTAAGACTGAACATCAGAAGCCACCAGGTCTACTCAAACCCTTACCAGTGCCGGAGTGGAAATGGGAACATATCTCCATGGATTTTATGACAGGGTTGCCAAGGTCATCGAAGGATAACGATGCAATATGGGTCGTGGTAGATCGATTGACCAAGTTTGCACACTTCCTTCCCATCAAGATGAAATATTCATCTGAGACTTTGGGTCGACGATAAATCACGGACATCATCAGATTACATGGTATTCCGAGGACTATTGTGTCTGACAGAGATGGTCGATTCACCGGTAGGGTGTGGCAGAGCATGCAGTCGGCTATGGGAGCAGACTTGTTGATTAGCACAGTGTTCCATCCACTGACTGATGGACAATCAGAGAGGACAATACAGACATTGGAAGATATGCTGAGAGCATGTACGTTAGACTTCAAAGGTGGATGGGAGGATCACTTACCGCTGGTTGAGTTCTCTGACAACAACAGTTACCAGGCAAGCCTCTAGACGCTCCGTTCGAGGCGTTGTATGGTAGATCCTGTAGGTCACCAATGTGTTGGACATAGGCCGGTGAACCTGCACTTATTGGACTCGAGCTAGTTACAGAGACCATAAAACAGAATAAGTTGATACGACAGCATCTACTTACTACACAGAGTCGTCAGAAGAGCTACGCTGACAAGAGAAGGAGGTTCCTTGAGTTTGAAGTGGGAGACTTAGTGTTCTTAAAAGTCTCACCACGAAGGGGACAAATGCAATTTGGAAAGAAAGGGAAACTGTCGCCTAGGTTTGTGGGGCCGTTTCCAATCCTAAAGAGGGTGGGGGAGGTGGTGTAACGCCCCACCTTTTTCACTCGCTTTAATCCGAAGATCAGAGTCTAATTTTTTTCTTTAATAATCAAAAGTGATAAAGAACGGGATGTCACGACGCGAGTTAAATCCGAGCTTCTAAAGCCCGACCCTTAACTGGCCAACCATACGTGTGCGTGGACTAAGTCCACTGAGATGGTTCACACGTATTAAGTTTATATGTGCGGAATATAACATAAACTGATTGCGGATTATAATAGAACCTAATGCTACTCAATTTTAGATAGCAAAGTACTTAGTCACTTAACCAAAATTACCTTAACTTAAATATCCAAACAACCATTCCAAACTATAGCAAAATTATCTAAGTTATTACATGCCGACATCTAACTATTCAAATTACAAGTTCATATAACAAAAGTCATCCAATCTCATATCCAAGCTCCTACGCTTGGCTTCTTTCACGATCATCGATCCTTTCCTTTCTTGTGTCATTCACTAGGGTAGAAGTAGGGTGTTAGAGTAACGCGCCCAGTAGGAATTCTAAATAAGGCTAATACATGGGTTAGTAACAAAATCATATATAATATTATATCCTCAAAACCATATGAAATCATGCCATGCATTATGTCTTATGCAATGAGTCCCACCCATCACAATACATGTAACCTCTTGATGGAATTCTCTTCATCAAGGTATCCCCACAGTGGTCTTTCGGAAGCCCCGACGGAGTGTGGCCTCCGGATTCTTCTTGATGGGATTATACACATCAAGGTCTTCCCACGATTGCCTCACGGACGTCCCGACGAAGCGTGGCCTCTGGTTACAAACTTCCCTCCCATGCCATGCATGAGATGCACATGTCCATATGCTATGTAATATAAATAACCATAGCATTAAAAAATCCACATTTGAAACATAATATATTTACAACATAAATCATCAAAATAAAGATAAAAACATATTACATAACCATGTTCCAATGAGGTAGAATCCTACCAAGACCACTAAAATGCCCTTGCTTCTTAAACCGGTCACTGCTCAAGATCGCGCACCGTTTGTGTGATCCCGTCACCTTGTTACATATCAACAAGTCAATCCATATTCCATTTTATTTACCATTTGGTCTAAGTCCATAAACACACCATTGTGGGGTTCGGCCATACACCATGGCCGAACCTCACTTACTTTGATTTTAACCCTCCTTTATTTATCACTCAATCACCACTTAACTGATGACTTAACCCTTAGTTCACCAAAATCAACCTTAGTGGGGTTCGGCCATACAACATGGCCGAACCTCACCATCTTGATTTTGGTCCCTCTTTCAAGTCATTTGATCCTTTTAATTACTCCAATCACCAATCCATTAATCTAATCATTCACACATTAACCTTTTAACACTCACAACAACCTAGGTCCATAAAAATTCCTTAGTGGGGTTCTGCCATACAACATGGCCGAACCTCACTTCCTTGGTTTCATGCTCATCTTTCAACCCTTTGATCTTTAAGTTAGATACAAGATCATGACCTCTTGATTCATACATCTAATCACTTATACCCCAATTGTTTATAATTGATTACCATTTAAATCCACCAAATATTTTCCATGGGGTTCGGCCATACATCATGGCCGCACCCATGGTTCATCCTTTTCACCCTTAATTACATCCTTGTCATTTTTTTATCTATGGCTGTCCATTCCATCATTTAAGACATACTTAAGCTAGTAAATATCCCACAAACACGGTTCATGGGGTTCTGTAATAGCCCGAACTTTTAAATCAATCTATATTTGGCATTTATTGATTTTAATTTGAATTTTGACATGAGGGAATACCAAATGAATCAAAAAATTGAGACAAGGGTCCAAGAATGGCCCAGTTGAGCCATGGATTGGATGAAATCCATTTAATGGGTCAATGAGGACTAATCGGGTCAAGGATGGTTAAATTGGGCCCAATACTCATTTGGGACCCAATGGACCCAATTGAGGTAAGCCTAAGGTAAGGAGGGAATTTAATTGGGCCATGGGCCCAATGGTTACCGAATAGACCATGAATTGAAATTAATTCATTTAAGTGGTCAATGGTAAGTAATTGGGTCAATGGTAGTCAATTTGGGTCAAAGAGCCATATGGGACCCAATGGGCCAAGGTAGCTAAGCCCTAAGGTAAATGGGTAAGACAAAATTTAATTGGGCCATGGGCCCAATGGTGATCCAATAAGAGGGATACATTTAAAAAAATTTAAATCACCTAAGTTAGGTAATAAATTGACCAAGGTAACATGGCCAATGGGGCCCACCACCACCTCACCAAGTGAGGTGGCGTGTGGACCCAAGAATAGTGGGGCCGACCACCATGGTTGACCAAGTCAACCATGGGTGGATCTTAGAGGGAATTTAATGAGATTAAATTAAGTGGGAAGTGATTAATTAAATTAACCTAGGGATCAAATTGATCTAAGTTAATTAACCTAAAATTAAATGGTCAAATGGTCAAAACCACTCCAACAAATACAAACCACTTCGAGAAAACACAAAATGAAACCATAGGCTAAAGGGGGTGGTTTTATCCCAACCACCACCATTAATGCATATTGGTTGGTGAGGAGTTAATGTGAAGTTTGACTTAGGTAACCAAAAGATGAGACTTCATCTCATTGTCTCCATTTCCATTTTCTCTCTCTCCATCCCTCCTCACACACACAAAAATCGTCCCCCACCTTGCAAAGGAAAGAGTGAAGAAAACTTAGAAGAAAAAGAAGAGAAGAAGAGAAGAAAAGAGGTGGAACCTTGGATTCACCACTTGGAGATCAAGAGCTACCATCTTCATCATCTTCCCCTCTCTCAACCTAACACTATCTTAGCCAATCCAAGCATGTCCCACCATTGATCAAGCTCATCTAGCCGATCAAACAAGGAGAGGAAGAAGAAAGGAGGCCAAGGAAGACGACGGGAGCGTCAAAGACCGGAGGAGTCGTCGGATCGTAAGTATGTTCTAAACAAGAAATTTAATTCTTAGGGTTTTAAGTTTTGGAATCCATTTCTTTGGATTGGATGGTGGCCAAACCATCATGGGCCATGGATTTAAAAAAAAAAAAAAAAAATCCATCCAATGGTAGGATAATGAATGGATAAGATGGAGGAATGGATTAAGAAAGTGATAAAATAGAAGAATGGAATTTTTAAGTCTTTATTAAGCATAGGAAAAAATTGGATCTTAATGGTTTAATGGGCCATAGGGTTCAGCCATGTAGCATGGCCGAACCCCATGGTAAATGTGGGAGGATTTTAATTAGGGTTTGAAGGTTTAAAATGGTGGAGAATGATCTATGATAAATTTAAATGGACTTATTGAGTATAGAATGTGATGTTTAGATGGAATGAAAATGGTGATGATTTAGTGATTTTAAAATGGATTATTTTTGGGACAAAATTAATGGTTTTTATGAAGATCTTAAAGTGGTGATAAATAGTAATTTTAATGGATGAAAAAGGGTAGAAATTAATGGAGGAAATAATAGTTGCAAATGGATTCCCAAAGTGTATGATATAAGTTTAAATGGACCAAATGAATGATATTATTGATTTTAAATGGAATTTTTTAACAAAGAAAAATCATGGACAAATATTCATAGAACTTTGGTCTTAAATGGTTCTAAGAAAGGTGGGCCATGAACCATGGGTTCGGCCATGGTACATGGCCGAACCCTATGGTAATGGTATGGGATTTTTAGACATGGAAAATAATGTGGAGGAATGGGAATTTGAATAGATGGGTAAGTATGGTATATAGTAATTTTTTTTGATGGAAATGAGGATTTAGATGGATGATTTAATTTTCATTGGAAGTATGTTAAAATGGGTAAATGAAACCAAGAAAAAATGGAGAAAGAAACATCATGGGTTCGGCCATGGTGTATGGCCGAACCCATGACCCAATTTTGGATCAATTTTTAGGCTAAGGTTAATGTATGTATCATTGCTTAGGAGTTTGTTTTAAAGGGTCAAAATGAATGAAGATTAGCAATTTTAAATTGGATTATTTTGGGACAAAACTTAGTCTTTAAAATGACATCCATAAAGGTGAGCCATGAACCATGGGTTCGGCCATGGTGTATGGCCGAACCCTATGGTGGTAATTGGTAATTTTAAAATGGAGAAGAATGATAGAGGTTACTGGAGTTTGTATGGTATGTGATGTTTTAAAAGGATGAAAAATGGGCACTTGAATGGATAATTTAAATTCATTAGAGATAGGAATTAAGGGGGGTAAAATGAACCTAAGGAAAATGAAATTTAGGTATCATGGGTTCGGCCATGGTGTATGGCCGAACCCATGACCCATTGTATGGGCCACATCTTAGGCCAAATATGAAATTAGGTATGAGATTTAATTTTTACAAAATTAATTAAAATAGGTGATTGATGTTATAACGCTAGGTCATAGTCAATGAAACCCTATGTGGATTAGAAGTAAAATTCGATGCAATATGAATGATGAAAAGAAACTTATAGATGCTGCGTTTTAGGCTCGCTCATTTGAATATTCGAAATGGTCAAAATCGGATTTATGTATGTGATTAAACCAATGGATAATGGGCTAAGTTAAGGGCCGATTTTCGATAAACTTATAATGTAATTAAAGATCATTGAATGGATCTAGGGTTATGATTAGTTAGGAACTTAATCATGGATAACGTATGGACTAATATGGTAAATGTAATAAGGTATCGGACGTCGCAAACGGTACCCGATCGGCGACCGGATTAACGAGCAGAAAACGTAACGGAACGCGACACGGTATTCGGTAGGATTCCTACCTCTTTTGTAAGCGATGGATATGTGATGGTGTTTTAAATTATTTTGATTTGGCTTATGATAGATTTATGATTATGATTTATCTTATGATGAGTTATAAGTTTATGAAGCATATGGTTTATATTTTAATATTATGCATTCTATGGCTATGTATGATATGTCAAGTATATGGGTTACATATATATTACATAGCATAATGCACTACATCTCATGCATGGCATGGGCAGAAAAAAAATAAACAAACCGGAGTCCATGCTCCGTCGGGGCGACCGAGAAGCAAACATGGGGATAGTTGAGGGGTCATAACCGGAGTCCATGCTCCGTCGGGGGCGACCGACAATCAGACATGGGGATAGCCTGAGGGCTATAACCGGAGTCCATGCTTTGTCGGGGCGACCGAGAATCAAACATGGGGATAGTTCTATAACCGGAGTCCATGCTCCGTTGGGGCGACCGAGAAGCAAACATGGGGACGATACATTGTATGATCATACGGATGATGGGTGGGACACATGACATAGGCACCCATGGCATAGCATTCATCACATGCTTATTTTGTTATATGTTATTTTATCGGTATATGTGTTATCACTAATCCATGTGCTAGCCCTACTCGGAGTCCTACTGGGCGCGTTGACTAATGCCCTACTTCTACCCTAGCTGATGACGCAGGGGATGGCGGAAGCGGTGGACATGACAGGAGCCAAGATTAGGAGCTTGGGCAGCGCAGTCTTAGTTTATTTACGTTTACATTTTGGAGATATAATTTTAAAGTAACTTAGCTTGTCGGGTTGTATAAGTTTACATTTCTTGCGATGGTTTGGACGTTACTTATGGACAATTATATTTTGTGATATAAATATGAACATAGGGGCATTTTGGTAATTCAATGTTGTATCTTCCCTTCTATCTAAAAACCAGTAGGATAGACTCTATTATCATGTTCCGCAATAATCATAATCCGCGAGCTTACTTCCTACGCGTGAACCATTTTCGTGAACTTAGTTCCGCGCACGCGTGGGGTTGGCCAGTTAAGGGTCGGGCTTTAGAAGCTCGGACTTAACTTGCGTCGTGGCGTCCGCGCCCTCTCTCACTCTTCTATTTCAAAAAAAAAATAGACTCTGATTTTCGGAAAACGGGTGAAAAAGGGCGGGGCGTCACAGGTTCGGCCATACACCATGGCCGAACCCTATGATATCTAAATCTAAAAGTAGTACTTGGTGGGGTTCGGCCATACACCATGGCCGAACCTCACCCTTGGGTTTTGGTGCTCCTCTTTTCTATCCTTTTTTATAATCAAAATGCATCCAAGTCCATCAGATTACATTCATTTTAAACCTTTTAAAAACATCAATAACCTTCCATGGGGTTCGGCCATACAACATGGTCGAACCCTATGGTTCCTTATTTTCCTTCAAAATGTAACACACACATATGGTTTGATTTTTTGATGTTTCCCATTCATACCTCCATTTAATCCCTTTAAAAATCTATGATAACCTTCCATTAAAACATATCACATATCCCTTCATTTTTTCTTCCACGGGTTTCGGCCGTACACCATGGCCGAACCCTTATGGTTCCTCATTTTCTCTTTTAAATCCAATAGTCATGATCTTAACCTTTGATGGGTTCGGCCATACATAATGGTTGAACCTAATCAACCCTTTTTTTTTAATTCTTAATGGTTCTTGTATATCCCCTTTAGGGTTTGGCCATGCATTGGCCGGATCATGTTTCCTTGACCATCGTACTTAATAAGAGTTTATTGAGCACTTACTAATTCCGCGACTCCTCCGGTTCTTTCCCTCCTACTTGTGCTTCCGATCCTTTCCTTAGCTCTTCCACCTTCTTTCTTGTTCCTTTGGCTGAGTGTGAGCTTGATCAATATAAAACCTCCAAAAGTGGTTCGGCCAAGAGAGGTATAGGTTTGAGAGAGAGATAAAATTCAGCCTTGCATAATAGTTTGAGATCAACACTTTTCTAAGTCCTTGGTCTTGAGGAGTTATCGGCTTTGTGTGAGAGAGGGAGAGAGTGAGATGAGAAAACACCAAGTGTTTCTTGTCTTTGAGAGGTGGGAACGGCCAAGAGGGAGAGGAAGAGTGTGACCTTGAGACAAAACCCTTTTCTTGGTTAATGAGGGTTGGCCAAAGGTGGTGTCCTTTGATGACACCCATTGGTAACTCCCATGCCCTTTCACCTCCCTCCTTTAAGTTTCATTTGGAGGTTTCATGCTTGAGATGAGACACTCCCAACGTGTGGCTCTTGGGTTTCCATCTTGAGATGGAAACCCTCCAAGCTTCCCAACGTGTGCTAGCCTTGATGTGGTTTGTGTAACCCAAAAAGGTCCCATTAATGAACTTTTGGAGTTTCATCCATGAGATGAAACTCCCCCCCTCCAACGTGTATGCCTTTACTTGAGTCTATGAGACAACTCCAACCCCTCATCTTCCCACTCCACTCACTTGAGATGAAGGTCTCCATAACTTCCAATTCAACTCATTCAACTCAACTTATCCGTTTAGCTCAACTCACTCATTTAATTCTACTCATTTAATTCACTTGAATCAACTCAATTATTTGATTCCATTTCCAACTCAATTCAGCCCCAACCTAATCATGCTTCAGCTCATTTGGTGGTCAACCAAGTCAACCACGATCCATTGGGTCCCAATTGGGCCTTTTGACCCAAATAACAACCTTGACCCAATTAAGTGCACCTTACCCATTTACTTTAAATTGGACCTTATAACATGTACATTGGGTCTTAATTGGACAATTGACCCCACAACTTACCCATCTTCGGTCCATATCCTTTAATTCACAAATTCAATAGCAAATTCTGTAAATATTTATAACTTGAAAATCCGGGGTATTACAGGTGGCGTATCAATTGACACTTCCTCCACAGTTGTCATTTTTGCTCGATGTGTTCCATGTTTCTATGTTGAGGAAATACAATCCTGACCATTCACACGTGTTGAACGTGCAAGATATTGATGTGCAAAACGACGTGACTTATGTTGAAAGACCGGTCAGAGTGATCGGGAAAGAACAAAGGGTGCTACGAAACCGAGCCATTTAGTTCGTCAAGGTGGTATGGGATCGATATGGTAATGAGGAAGCCACTTGGGAACTTGAATCAGAAATGAGAGCAGCTCACCCCGAGCTTTTTGTATGAATTGTTTGAAATCCTACTTCGCTCGATTTTCGAGACAAAAATTTCAAAAGAGGGTAATATTGTAACATCTCAGATTTTCAATGAAATTAATATATTGGATATTACCTATTTTAATTGTTAAAAATTAAGATTCATAGATGAAATGGATTTTAGATGGATAAAAATTGGGGCGATGGCCCAAGTATGGTCCAATGGATCATGGATAGGGTTAATTCTAACTAATTGGGTAATTGTGGTTAATTGGGTCAAATGCCCAATTTGGACCCAATGGGTCAAGATGAATTGATTTAATCGGGTCATGTACCCAATTAAGATCTAAGGCATGGGATCTACCTCATCAAGTGACGTGGTAAGTCTATGAGGTGACATGGAAGTGGCATAGCCAAGTGGTGTAACACCTCGGATTTTCAAGTTATGAATATATATGGAAATTATCCATTTAATTTGTGAATTAATGGAGATGGACCTTAGATGGGTAAGGAGTTGGGTCAAGTGCCCAATTAAGACCCAACAGATATTGGATAAGGTTCAATTGAAATACTTGGGTGAGATTTATTTAGTTGGGTCAAAGTTGTTAATTGGGTCAAATGCCCAATTGGGACCCAATGGTTCATGGTTGACTTGGTTGACCACCAAGTGAGTTCAAGTTTAATTAAATTGGGGCTGAATTAAATTGGAAATGGAATCAAGGAAATGAGTTGATTTTAAGTGAGTTAATGTAACACCCCGGATTTTCAAGCTATGGATATATATGGAAATTGTCCATTTAATTTATGAATTAATGGATATGGACCTTAGATGGGTAAAATGTTGGGTCAATTACCCAATTAAGACCCAACGGATGGTGGACATGGTTCAATTGAATTAAATGGGTGGGATGTATTTAATTGGGTCAAAATTGTAACGCCCCGCCCTTTCCGAGAATTTCAGAGTCTAATTTTTTTTTTTAAATAAACATCGGAAGAGAGCGGGCGGCGTCACGACGCGAGTTAAGTTCAAACTACCCAAGTCTGAACCTTAACTGGCCACCCATGTGTACATGGAATAGACCATGATAGTGAATCACACATGGAACTAACATCAACATGCGGAATAATCTAGATAATTGCGGAAAAGAAAGACGAGATAGCAAGTAACAGTCTTAAATATTAAATAACATAGATCAACCATCCATAGGTTATTATCCTAATCAAACCATAGCAAATAACGAATTATTACATGTCCAACAATAGTATTCAAATGACAGTAATATAACGTAATCCAAATCCATCATTAAAGCACTTAGGCTCAGCTCCCCTCCCGGTTAATGACCTTTCCTTTCCCCTTGCTTGTACCTGCAATCTCCTCTGAGGATAGAATTAGGGCGTTAGATCAACGCGCCCAGTAGGTTCCCGAATCAGGGCTACCACATGTTAGCATATAAAACATGCATATACATATCATAATACATGATCATCAAAACAGGTAAAAACAATGCTATGAAATATGCACATGCAATGAGCATTCCCCATCATGTACTTCCATAGCCATCACTTGACGTGCCTTGCACCGACATGGTAAATTACAACACACCTTCATCTCTTCTATAAGCGATGTACATGTAATGAGCAACCCCCATTATGTACCATCGTAGCCATCACTTGAGGTGCCTTGCACCGACAAGGTAAATTACAACAACATTCATCTCTTCTATACAATATGTACATGCAATGGGCAACCCCCATCATGTACAATCGTAGCCATCACTGTAGAACTTCATTCATTATCCCATGACTATGCATGAGATGCCAATGCCTGTATGCCATTTGTTAATGCATAATATATCATTTGAAACACATATATTAAAACAAGAGTATCATAAGAAAACTAGGAAAAAACCGTGGTTACAAGTAGGTAGGAAACCTACTGAAGAATCACTTCAGCGTTCGTTCTTTCTTAGGCTTTAACCGGTCACGACTCGTTCGTCGTTCAACTTTCGGTACCTTATTATGCAACAATAAGTAAATCATAATCTTATTTACATGTCCATTCACATATGAGACCTAAAACATCTTATAAGTACTTTTGATCAATCTCTTCATTTGGCTTGTATTCACAGATTTGCCATTGCCACCAATACCTTGATTAAATTCTACAACCTTAACCGTAACCTTAACATGGTTCAGTCATGTTTTGGACGACCGAAACAACAAACATGATTCCATTTTTAATCACACATACATCCATAAAATGGCCCATGAAAACAGTCCATGGGGTTCGGCCATACTCTTGGCCGAACCCTTATGGTTCTTTGCTCAATGATGTCCTTTGTTTAAATACTAATTGGCTCTACCCCTTAGCCATATTAAGCCCATGATTTAGCCATCCCATGGCCAACACAAAATCAGTAACCTTATTACATAAAGACCTCCCAAAAACAATCCACAAAGGTCTATGGTTTCCATGTTTTCCAACATGAAAACCAACCCTCTTTTACATGGGGTTCGGCCCTCCATGTTGGCCGAACCCAATGGTCATTCTTACTCTATTTAAACCTCCAATAATCATGTATAAACAGTATATTAATATCAGGTTTAACTCTCAAAGAAACCATCCAAAACAGTCCATAAAAAGTCTATGGTTTACATGTTTTTCCAACATGAAACCAACATTCTTTTACATGGGGTTCGGCCCTCCATGGTGGCCGAACCCAATGGCTATGTTTACTGTTTTTAAACCTCAGATAAACATGTATAAACAGTATATTAACATCAGGTTTTAACTTTAAAAGAAAGCATCCAAAAACCAACATCATATCATGGGATTCGGCCATCCAAGATGGCCAATCCCCATGGTCCATCTTTTCCAATTTTAATCTACTGATTTAGACTACATAACTTCAGCCTTTTTTTTTATATCCAAACCCATGTTTTAACTCTCTTTAAACATGCATTTTAAATCTATTACAACCATCTAACATCAGTCCTAACTTATATGGTTTTAACTTCTAAAAAATATCAAAAACAACCATTTGTTTCCATGGGGTTCGGCCATGCTAAGTGGCCGAACCCAATGGTCCATTTCCATCTTTTAATCCACTGATTTTAGACCATATAAATTTCAGTCCCTATGTCATTCAGATCCATGGTTTTTAACCATTCTAAAACATTTATTTAAATCTTAATTCAAAACCCAAAACAGTCCACAAAATCCATGGTTTTCATGCTTCAAAACATGAAAACCAAGCCATCTCTTTACGTGGGGTTCGGCCCTTCATAGTGGCCGAACCCAATGATCATTTTTACCATTTTGAATCCTCCACTAATCAAGGTTAAAACCCTGGTGTAATCGGCCATCACCATGGCCCAACACACACCCATTTTTTTAACCAAAAATCCATGAAACACTTACCAATTTCCAAGCTCTTGTCTTGCCTTTTGATCCTTGTTTCTTTTCTTTTATTTCTTCCTTTCTTTTGCTGTTTTGTGCTTGATCTACTGGTGCAAACACCTCTGCTATTCCAGCTAGGAAAAACGAATTTGAGAGAGGGAGAGAGAGAGAGATGGAAATTCTTGGATTTCCAATGTGAAAAATGGCCAACCTTGTGTGCTTATTGTTTTTGTAGTTCAGCCCCCAAAACTCCTCCACTCCCTCATAACTTCTTGCACAAACCAATGGGTATTGGGTGCCATCCAAGGCACCCCTTGGCAGCTACCTATGCAGCCATTCAAATCCCCAAGCATCTCATCACAATCCCATGTATTCCCATTTAATACATCATGGAAATCACCCCAAACAAGTCCCCAACGTGTGGGACTTGTTTGGGTGGTTAAAGCTGGGCCAACCTCTTCAAATTCCCATTAGACTCAATAATTTACAGTCCCTTGAATTTCCATTTTGACTCACCCAACTCAAGGTATTTTTATTCCAACCCAACTCATCACATTTAATGCATTTCATTTAATGCACATGAGTTAACTCACCTTTTGATTTAATTCCAACTCACCTCAGTCCCACTCAACTGATTTGACTCGTGTTTAAGCTCTCTTGAGGGTTCACATGGTCAACAATAGTCAACTCGACCCGTTGGGTCCACTTTTAGCTCCTTGACCCGTTTTGACAACATGACCCATTTATGGTATTTTGGTCATTTCTAATTGGTTGTTACATATGGATCAAGCCTACCCATTTTTCCTCCACTTGATTTCCAATCAAATAGGCTTAACCCCATTTAATTTAAAATCACAAAACGTTCAAATAACCCAGCAAGACCCGATGGGCCCCATTTGGGCCCTTTGACCCATTTAGCCATTTTTGACCCAAATGATGAAAATTACCCAACCAATCAAACTTAACATTCATAATGTGCTCATATGATTTTATTTTGAGCAATGGGCCCCACTATTTCCTTACTTAACATCACAAAATAATTAATTTAACAACTCAGGGGCATTTTGGTAATTTTCCACTTCATTGAGAAATTGGGGTGTTACAAAAATTGGTAATTGGGTCAAAATGCCCAATTGGGACCCAATGGGTCATGGTTGACTTGGTTGACCACCAAGTGAGTTCAAGCTTAATTAAATTGGGCTGAGTTAAGTTGAAATGGAATCAAGTGATTGAATTGATTTTTAAGTGAGTTAAAAGAGTTGAATTAAAGAAGTGAGTTGAGTTGATTGGAAGCAAGTGGACATTAATCTCAAGTGAGCGGAGTGGGAAGGTGGAGATGTAACGCCCCGCCCTTTTTCACTCGCTTCTTCCCATAAATTCAGACTATATTTTTTTTTATAACAGAGTAGAGTGATAGAGCGCGGGACGTCACGACGCGAGCTAAGTACGAACTTCCAAAGTCCGATCCTTAACTGTCCAACCCTATATGTATATGGATCAAGTCCATGAAAAATGTTTCACACATAGCAATATCAACTTGCGGAATAAATATCATAACCTGTGGAATCATAACATAAAAATGCGGAATCATAATAGAACCAAGTTCTATTCCATTCAGATAGCAAAGTACGTCAAGTCCTTATCCATAATTAAAACATCATAATTATCTAATAAATCATCCAACCATCTAAGTTATTACATTCTGAAATCTAAATACTCAAATACAAGTTCATGAGTAACTTTATTCAAAACATGTAAAATAAGTCTTCCAAGCTCCTATGCCTGCTCCGTCTTACGTTCATCGTTCCCCTAATTACCTGTATCACCAACTAGGGTAGAAGTAGGGCGTTAGAACAACGCACCTAGTAGGTATTCCAGTTACGGCTACCACATGGTTAGTACAAAACATATATAATAATATAATGATGTCAATACCATATAAAATCCATGCCATGCAATGATAACAAATATGCAATGAGTCCCACCCATCACATGTACATAAATGTACCCACCACATAGGTCTTCCGGACGCCCCGGCGGAGTGTGGACCCTCCGGAATCTTCTTGATGGAAATCACATCAAGGTAACACACATAGATTTTTCAGAAGCCCCGACGGAGTGTGACCCCTCCGGTTATAAATCCTCCACCCCATGCGATGCATGACATGCCAATGAAACACATGCTATTTATAACATAAATATAGCATTGAAAATCCCTTTTGAAACATTTTCAAACACATGCTATTTTAAACAAATAGACATAGCATTCCGAATTCATATAAAGCATATCATTTGAAAACCTAAATTTCACCAAACATAAGATAAAACAAGTGTACATAAATCCATGGTTTCAAACTGGTGGAATCCTACCAAAGACCGCTAACGTGTGATTGCTACTTTCGTCCGGTAACCGCTCGCGTTCGTAAATGCCGTGTGAGATCCCGTTACCTTATAATATAATAATTAATCATAACCAAGTCCCACTTGATTTTCAAGGTTCTAAGTCCATAAACAAAACCCCATGGGGTTCGGCCATACACCATGGCCGAACCCTATGTCATTATTTTCACAAAATTACAAAATTGCCATTGATTCCCTCATTCATTTAAATTTATCATAACTAGAACCTATAAACTTTCCCTAACCAAATCAGGTCATCAAATACACCTCGTGGGGTTCGGCCATACATCATGGCCGAACCCATGATTCTCCAATTTGGCATGTAATTACATTTTTGCCATTACCTTCATCATCAATCCAAAACATACATTTGTATCCTTCACTTTATTTACAAAATACAAAACATAACTCACAATTTTGATCCATGGAGTTCGGCCATACACATGGCCGAACCCATGAGATCTTTGTTTCCAATTTATCTCCACCTTCTATATTTAGAAGGTTTCCAAATTAAAATTCCCTAATTAGAAAGTTTCTTAATTTAGCACTTTCTAATTTAGTCTTCACTTTCCAAAAATAGGAACTTTCCAAAAATAAACCAACTTCCATAAATACCACTTCTTAATTTGGCAACCTCCTTCCTTAATTGGAAGCTTTCCAATTTAGCAACCAATCCTTCCATAATTGGAAGGTTTCCATAAATAATTCACACCTTCCATTTTGATCCAAGATCCATAATTAGGATAGCTTCTAATTTTAGCAACCTCTTTCCATTAATAGAAAGGTTTCCAAAAATAGACCCTAGTGGGGTTTGGCCATACACCATGGCCGAACCTCACCTTGGGAGATTAATCTATCCTTTTACATTTACTTTTTAAATTGGTAAATCAATTCCATGGGGTTCGGCCATACACCATGGCCGAACCCTATGGTTCACAATCTTGACCACTCATTTAAATCCATTAATCTAATCATTCTTTCATGATCTTCTTGAATCTAAAACCAACAACCATACATCCATTAAAATTAATTCATAAAGGACCTTTCACATGGGGTTTGGCCATGCACATGGCCGAACCCTATGATTCATCTTTTCCTCCACACTTTCCTTTAAAAATCAACATTTGTTCCATGGGGTTTGGCCCTTCATCATGGCTGAACCCTATGGTCTATCCTTCCATTCAAAATTTAAGAACATAAACCCATAATTTACAATGGCTTTCCATGGTTTCGATCCAACCAAATAAATCATGTCTTTCCATTAAAATTATAAAATCCATCCCCCCATCCTCTTCCATGGGGTTCGGCCCAACACCTTGCCGAACCCTGTGGTTCTTTATTTCAAAATAACTTCATCAGTTAGATACTAACCTTTTCTGATTCCATGCTCTTCCAATCTTGCTCCTTTCTTCTTAATTTTTCTCCAACCAAGAACACTTCTTGTTGGTTGCCTTCTTCTTCTCCTTGCTCTTGATCTTGGCGAGAATGACAATTGAGAGAGAGAAAATAAAATTCCGCTAAGGGTTGTAAAACCGTGTGCCCTTCCTATGCATCTCTTTATAAAGCCTTTCCTTGGTCCATATTTAGGAAGTGCTTAAGATAGTTACTCCCCTCCTTCTAAGCTTCCACTCGTCCAATGCTAAGATAGCAATGCCGTGTACCATTGTCTTTGATTAGTAATAGCCGATCTTGGCTTCCCATTTTGGAAGGTGTTATGCGCATATCCCTTTTTAATAAAATTCCACACGGCTAAGACTCATTTAGACCATGCCATGTGCACCTTTCCTTCCTCTCTTTTCTAGTTTCCAATTGATCCAATCTATAATTAGATAATGCCAATATACAATTACCGTGTGCCCCTTGAAATATTTTAAGAAAATATGCACATCATTTTTAAAAGATCCCATGCGCATAAACATAGATTTTTACATCTAAAATTCGGCCATGCAATCTTTTATTTTTAAATTTAGATATAATGCATGACTAAATTAATTCATCCCCATTTAATTTATATAAAACCAATTCCAAAATCAATTGGGTCCTAATTGGGTCATGGCCCAATTCTTTATCCATTTATGGTCCAATATAAAACTCACAATTAAAATGGATAATTTCATAAAAATAATAAATTGAAAATCCGAGGTGTTACAGGAGAGGTGCATCCCACCAAGACTAAGTCAAGGTTACACGTTGGAGGTGTGGGAGTTTCATCACATGGGATGAAACTCCAAAGGCTCATTGATGAGGAGATGAAAGGGTTTTTGGGGGTTACACAATTCAAAACCCATAGCACACGTTGGAGTCATGGGAGCTTTATCTCATGGATGAAACCGCCAAATGAATCATTAATGGGAGGGGACGGTTTTGTTGTTACACAAGGTAACCAAGGGGAAAACGGTTGAGAGTTTCATCTCATGGATGAAACCCCCAAATGAATCACAAATGGAGGTGGACGGTTTTGTGGTCTAAAGTCAAGACTACACCTTGGAGACATGGGAGTTTCATCTCATGGATGAAACCCCCAATTGAACCATTAATGGGAAGAGAAAGGTTGGTGGAGGTTACACAAAGGCATACCCATAGCACCGTTGGAGACATGGGAGTTTCATCTCAAGGATGAAACCCCCAATGTAAGTGTCAATGAGAAGGTAATGAGTTATGGGAGTTACAAAAGGGCTTTACAAAAAAGCACCACCCTTGGCCTACCACCCTCATTTGAACAAAACAAGTTTCGGTCTTTATCTCACTCTCCCCCTCTCTCAAGGCCGACCACTCTCTTGGGCAAAGGAGAAAAGACCTAAGAGTTTTATATCTCAAGGCTCTCTCTCTCTCTCAAACCCACACTCTTGGCCGAACCCTCTTCTTGAAGTTTCATCTCAAGACTTCTCAAGTTCACACACTCGGCCAAGGATCAAGGAGGAAGAAAAGGCTAAGGAAGAGGAAGATCAAAGGAACAAGAAGGAGAGAACATGGTCCGGCCATTGCATGGCCGAACCCTAATCTTGTTGTGGTTAAGGACTTAGGCATTACCATATGGGAAATGGTGGATGATCAAGGATCATGGTTTGGCCTTTGCATGGCCAAACCCTAAGTTCTATGTATAAGAACCCTCAAAGATAAAAGGGGTGGATGAGGTTCAGCTATGATGTATGGCCGAACCCCATCAAAGAATGTGATCATGTTAATTTAATCTATGAAAGAAGGTGATGAACCATAGGGTTCGGCCATGTTGTATGGCTGAACCCCATGGAAGGCTATTGATAATTTTAAAAGGTTTTATATGGATTTATGTCGGTGACTTTAAAGAGTTCTAAAGGAGGGAAACCATGGAATAATATTAATCATTTTAAAAGGGGTCTCAAAGGTGGTAAATGGTAAAGAACCATGGACCATGGGTTCGGCCATAGTATGAGGCCGAACCCCATGAAGAAATGTAATGGATGAATTATGGAGTCTTGGATCAAAAAGGATGAACCTAAATGTATGGTTAAACCCCATGGAGGAACCTTGGTTTATGGACCTAAGGAGGGTAAGTGATTAAAGGGAGAAATTGGATTTAGACATCATAAGGTTCGGCCATGGTGTATGGCCGAACCCCATGAACCATTTTGTGGATCAAAATATGGACTTAGGTATGCTTAAATGAATGAAATGTTAGCCATGGATAGAATAATGGCAATGTTGTAAATAAGTAAAAATAATGGACCATGGGTTCGGCCATGGTGTATGGCCGAACCCCAAGGGGAATGTTTGGTGGACTCAGGGTCTTATGTATGATTAGATTAATGAATTAAAGGTGATATGACCTTAGACTTAATTTAAAAGAGCAAAGGATTAAAGGAAGGGCACAAATTCAAGTGGGTGAGGTTCTGTAACGCCCCGCCATTTCACCGTTCTTAAAAATCAGAGTCTTAAAATTTCTTTTGAAAGAAACACAGAGTAAACAAACGCGGGGGGGGGGGTCACGACGCGAGTTAAGTTCAGACTACTCAAGTCTGAACCTTAACTGGTCACCCATGTGTACATGGACTAGACCATGATAATAAATCACACATGGAACTAACAACAATATGCGGAATAAACTAGACTAACTGCGGAATAATATGAATAGATAGCAAGTAACAGTCTCAATTGATAATTAAGATAAAACAACCATCCATAGTTAACATCCTAGTCAAACCATCGCAAGTATTAACTTATTACATGTCCATCTAAATATAATTCAAATGACAGTAAATAAGTAATCATGTTCATCATTCAAGCACTTAGGCTTAGCTCCCCTCCCGGTCATCGACCTGCTCTTTACCTTTCCTTGATCCTGCATTATCCTCTAAGGATAGAATTAGGGCGTTAGATCAACGCGTCCAGTAGGTTCTCGATCAGGGCTACCACATGGTTAGCATATAAAAACATGCACATATATCATAATATCTGATTATCCAAAAACATACAAAAATCATGCTATGTATGTATGCAAATGTAATGAGTCCCACCCCATCACACATACATATAGCCTTTACTTGTCGTGTCTCATATAAACCTGTTGGATTCTCCTGGCGTGACATTTCACCGCCGAAGGAGGCCCCACAGTTGCATCTCGGACATTCCGACTGAGTGCGGGCTCCGGTTTCCATAGCCACCTGTCAATTCTCCTGGCGTGACTTGCACCGCCGAAGGAGGCCCCACAGTTGCATCTCAGATATTCCGATGGAGTGTGGGCTCCGATTTCCACAATCATCATCCCATGCCATGCATGAGATGTCTATGCATTGTATGTCATTTGTAAGTACTTAACTCATCATTCGAAACCACATTTGTGACGTAAATCAAATACAACATATCTCATAAGAACATCATAAAACCAAATCATAAATAGTGGTCACAAGTAGGTAGGAAACTTACTGAAGATTTACTTCAGTAACTAATCTTTCTTTTGCGTCACCCGGTCACGACTCGTACGTCGTCAACTTCCGGTACCTTGTCCATATAACAATCAGCAAATCACACTATCACTTACTTGTTCATTCATATCTAAGATCCAACCACATCATGTGGGGTTCTTCATTCATCACCTTTAATCCCATTTATTACTTAACCCAATTCTATCAAATAACCATTGATGGGGTTCGGCCATACTACATGGCCGAACCACATCCTATGGTTTTTTATCCCACTTTCCTTCATCATCAATGGTTGATTATTTTCTTGCACATAGTCCATAACTTATCATGTATGATTCCTTAATTAAAACAACCATAACCTCCCATCCAAAACAGTCCATTTATCTCAAAAACAGCTCCATGGGGTTCGGCCATACTCATAGCCGAACCCTAGGGTTCACTTGATCCAATCATCACCATGATTACTCATGGTTTAATCATGCTAACTCAACCATGAATTATACATGGTTCAGCCGCATAATAATCCACCAAAACAATAAAACATGTTACTCCATTTATTGCCATAAGAACACCATGACTTCATATGGTTTTTAACTCACCAAAATCATCAAAAACTTACATGGGGTTCGGCCATCCAAGGTGGCCGAACCTTATGTCCATGTTTTGGTCTTTCAAACATGTTTTAGGTGTCATTTTAAAATATAATATCAGTATAACATTGCTGCCTTTTTACCTCTCAAAACCATCCAACTAAGTTCATCAACTTGTCCAAACGACCATCATACTTCATGGGATTCGGCCATCCAAGATGGCCGATCCTAATGGTCCATTTTATCAGTTTCAAACCACTGTTTTAGACCATATACCTTCAGTCCTTATGTCATAGATCCATGTTTTTAACCCTTTTTTAAACATGCATTTGAATCTCAAATAAAACTCAAAAACAGTCCACAAAACTCCATGGTTTCCATGTTTCAAAACATGAAAACCAACCAATCTTTTACATGGGGTTCGGCCCTCCATGGTGGCCGAACCCAATGGTCATCTTTACCATTTTTAAACCTCTATTAATAAAGGTTAAAACCTTGGTGTAATCGGCCATAACCATGGCCCAATACACACCCCCTTTGTTCCATGTTATTAAACCAAAATAACACATAAATACTTACCAAATTTTCCAAGCTTTCTTCTTGTCTTTGATCTTTGGTTTCTCCCTTTTATTTCTTCTTTCTTTCCTTAATTCCTTGCTGGTTTATGCTTGAATAACTGGTACCAAAACCTCTGCTGTTTCAGCCAGGAAAAACAAATTGGAGAGAGGGAGAGAGATGGGAAAAATCTTGGATTTGCAATGACAAAACGGCCAAGAAAGGCAATCTTTGCCTTTTATAGTTTCAGCCCCCAACTCCCATTCATCCTCCCTCATTACTCTTGCCAAAAACGAAGGGATGTTGGGTGTTAACCAAGACACCCTTGGTGCCAAACGTTGCACCCCTTGGTGCCAAACGTTGCACCCCTTGGAAATGAACCATTGCATCCATTCATGAATAGGTGCCGCCCAACCTTGGTGTCTTTTGGCTTTGCCAAAGCACCCTTTCACTCCCAACGGTTGGGATTGATTCTCCAAGGGTTGTGTGTGATTAACAACACCTTTCAATATCCATTTAACTCACTTGACTCAAGGCCCTTTTATTCTAACTCAACTCACACCACTTAACACACTTAATGCATTTGAGTCAACTCATTCTTAATTCAAATTAAATAAAATCAGTTCCACTTAACCTGGTTTAACTCACCATAGAACTCATTTGTGGGCCCACACGGTCGGCTGTGGTCAACAAAGTCAACCTGACCCGTTGGGTCCCCCTTTAGCTCCTTGACCCGTTCGACTCCATAACCCAATTATGGGTATTTTGGTCATTTGTACTTGCTTTTCACATGTGTATCAAGCCTACCCATTTTTACTCTACCTGATTTCCAATCAGTTCAGCTTGACCCCATTTAATTTGAGCTTACACAATGGTCAATTCATCCATTTTGACCCATTGGGTCCAATTGGGCCCTTTGACCCATTTAGCCATTTTCAACCCAATTGATGTACATAACCCATCCAATCAAACTTGATATTTATGATGTGCTCATATGATCTTAATTTGAGCAATGGGCCCCACCATTTCCTTATTTGATATCTCAAAATAATTAATTTAACAAATCAAGGGCATTTTCGTAACTATCCACTTCATTGAGAAAGTGGGGTGTTACAGGTTCGGCCATGTTGTATGGCCGAACCCCACTAAGGTTGGTTTATGAATTTATGTTTAGATTGGAAATCAAATGGGACATGGGATTGATTGTTTGGCATGTTATAAGGTAACTGTAACGCCCCGCCCTCTTCGAGAATTTCAGAGTCTATTTTTTTTTTTAATAAAGATCGGAAGAGAGCGGGCGGCGTCACGACGCGAGTTAAGTTCAGATTACCCAAGTCTGAACCTTAACTGGCCACCCATGTGTACATGGAATAGACCATGATAGTGAATCACACATGGAACTAACATCAACATGCGGAATAATCTAGATAATTGAGGAATAGAAAGACGAGATATCAAGTAACAGTCTTAAATATTAAATAACATAGATCAACCATCCACATGTTATTATCCTAATCAAACCAGAGCAAATAACTAATTATTACATGTCCAACAATAGTATTCAAATGACAGTAATATAACGTAATCCAAAATCCATCATTAAAGCACTTAGGCTCAGCTCCCCTCCCGGTCAATGACCTTTCCTTTCCCCTTGCTTGTACCTGCAATCTCCTCTGACGATAGAATTAGGGCGTCAGATCAACGCGCCCAGTAGGTTCCCGAATCAGGGCTACCACATGTTAGCATATAAAACATGCATATACATATCATAATACATGATCATCAAAACAGGTAAAAACAATGCTATGAAATATGCACATGCAATGAGCATCCCCCATCATGTACTTTCATAGCCATCACTTGACGTGCCTTGCACCGACAAGGTAAATTACAACACACCTTCATCTCTTCTATAAGCGATATACATGTAATGAGCAACCCCCATCATGTACCATCGTAGCCATCACTTGACGTGCCTTGCACCGACAAGGTAAATTACAACAACATTCATCTCTTCTATACAATATGTACATGCAATGGGCAACCCCCATCATGTACAATCGTAGCCATCACTGTAGAACTTCATTCATTATCCCATGACTATGCATGAGATGCCAATGCCTGTATGCCATTTGTTAATGCATAAATATATATTTGAAACACATATATTAAAACAAGAGTATCATAAGAAAAACTGGGTAAAACCGTGGTTACAAGTAGGTAGGAAACCTACTGAAGAATCACTTCAGCGTTCGTTCTTTCTTAGGCTTTAACCGGTCACGACTCGTTCGTCGTTCAACTTTCGGTACCTTATTATGCAACAATAAGTAAATCATAATCTTAATTACATGTCCATTCACATATGAGACCTAAAACATCTTATAAGTACTTTTGATCAACCTCTTCATTTGGCTTGTATTCACAGATTTGCTATTGCCACCAATACCTTGATTAAATTCTACAACCTTAACCATAACCTTAACATGGTTCAGTCATGTTTTGGACGGCCAAAACAGCAAACATGATTCCATTTTTAATCACACATACATCCATAAAATGGCCCATGAAAACAGTCCATGGGGTTCGGCCATACTCATGGCCGAACCCTTATGGTTCTTTGCTCAATGATGTCCTTTGTTTAAATACTAATTGGCTCTACCCCTTAGCCATATTAAGCCCATGATTTAGCCATCCCATGGCCAACCCAAAATCAGTAACCTTATTACACAAAGACCTCCCAAAAACAGTCCACAAAGGTCTATGGTTTCCATGTTTTCCAACATGAAAACCAAACATCATTTGCATGGGGTTCAGCCCCCATGGTGGCCGAACCCTATGACCTTTAGTTTTGAATTTCTTAATCTTCTTCTAGGTCTAAATCAGACTTCCTTACTTATGTTTAAACCTTTTTAAAGCATATAGTTTAAATCATTTAAAAACAGTCCATAAAACTCCATGGTTTTCATGTTTCAAAACATGAGAACCACCAATCTTTTACATGGGGTTCGGCCCTCCATGGTGGCCGAACCCAATGGTTATTTTCACCATTCTTAAACCTCTGTTAATCAAGGTTAAAATCTTGGTGTATTCGGCCATAACCATGGCCCAATACACACCTCATTTGTTCCATGTTATTAAACCAAAATAACATAAAAATACTTACCAAACTTCCAATCTTTCTTCTTGTCTTTGGTCCTTAGTTTCTCCCTTTTATTTCTTCCTTTCTTTTGCTGTTTTGTGCTTGATCTACTGGTGCAAAATCCTCTGATGTTCCAGCTAGGAAGAAAAACGAATTGGAGAGAGGGAGAGAGAGATGGAAATCTTAAGATTTTCAATGTGAAAATCGTTCAAGTGTGTGGTCTATTACTTTTGTAATTCAGCCACTTAATCCATTGATTTCCCTCATAAACTCTTGTTCATTTCAATGAGACACCTGCTGCCAGTCAAAGTACCCATTGGCACTACCCAATGTAACCATTCAGCTCCCCAAGCAACACCTCTCATTTCCATGTGTTTCATTTAAAGTTTAACATGGAAAATCACCCCAACAAGTCCCCAACGTGTGGCACTTGTTTTGGTGGTTAAGACTAAGCCAAACTCCTCCTATTCCCTCTGAACTCAGTGATTTACAGTCCCATTGACTTCCACTTTGACTCACCCGACTCAAGGTATTTTTTTCCAACCCAACTCATCACATTTAATGCATTTCATTTAATGCACATGAATTAACTCACCTTTTGATTTAATTCCAACTCACCTCAGTCCCACTCAACTGATTTGACTCGTGTTTGAGCTCCCTTGAGGGTTCACACGGTCAACAATAGTCAACTCGACCCGTTGGGTCCACTTTTAGCTCCTTGACCCGTTTTGACAACATGACCCATTTATGGTATTTTGGTCATTTCTAATTGGTTTTTACATATGGATCAAGCCTACCCATTTTTCCTCCACTTGATTTCCAATCAAATAGGCTTAACCCCATTTAATTTAAAATCACAAAACGGTCAAATAACCCAGCAAGACCCGATGGGCCCCATTTGGGCCCTTTGACCCATTTAGCCATTTTTGACCCAAATGATGAAAATTATCCAACCAATCAAACTTAACATTCATAATGTGCTCATATGATTTTATTTTGAGCAATGGGCCCCACTATTTCCTTACTTAACATCACAAAATAATTAATTTAACAACTCAGGGGCATTTTGGTAATTTTCCACTTCATTGAGAAATTGGGGTGTTACAATATAACCCTCTTTTTAAAATTTTCGTCCCGAAAATCGAGTGAAGTATGGTTCTCAAATTAAATTACACAAATAACTCGGGGTGAGCGGTTCTCATCTCCGACTCAAGTTCCCATGTGGCCTCTTCATCACCATGACGGTCCCATACCACTTTTACGAACTGAATCGCTCTGTTTCGCAACACTCTTTGTTCGGTCTCCACTATCCTGACCGGCTTCTCGACGTACGTCACGTCGCTTTGTACTTCAATATCTTGAACATTTAAAACATGGGACGGATCCGGATTGTATTTCCTTAGCATCGACACGTGGAAAACATCGTGTAGAGCTGCTAATTGCGATGGAAGTGCTAATTGGTAAGCTACATCCCCCATCCTTCTTATGATGGAAAACGGTCCCACATATCTTGGCGACAGTTTTCCTTTCTTACCAAACCTCATATGTCCCTTCCGTGGTGAGACTTTTAGAAACACCAAGTCTCCCACTTCAAATTCCAAAAACCGTCTCCTTTTATCAGCATAACTTTTCTGCCGACTCTGTGCAGTCAGTAAGTGTTGACGTATCAACTTAATTTGTGCAGTAGTTTCTGCGACTAGTTCCGGTCCGATCAATGCAGGCTCACCTGCCTCTGTCCAACATACCGGTGACCTACACGGTCTACCATATAAAGCCTCGTATGGAGCCATTTGAAGGCTTGCCTGATAGCTGTTATTATACGAGAACTCCACCAGTGGTAAGTGGTCCTCCCATCCACCCTTGAAATCTAACATACATGCTCTCAGCATGTCTTCCAAGGTCTGGATTGTCCTTTCAGATTGTCCATCAGTCTGTGGATGGAATGCGGTGCTCGTCAGTAGATCCGTCCCCATGGCTGACTGCATGCTTTGCCATACTCTGCCGGTAAAACGGCCATCTCTGTCCGATACTATCGTTCGGGGAATGCCATGTAGTCGAATGATCTCTTTAATATAACGCCGACCCAACGTCTCAGACGAATCCGTCATCTTGATAGGAATGAAATGTGCAGACTTGGTCAGCCGGTCGACTACGAGCCAAATGGCGTCATTACCCTTTGAGGACCTCGGCAACCCAGATACAAAGTCCATGGAAATATGTTCCCATTTCCATTCTGGCACGGCTAAGGGTTTGAGCAACCCTGGTGGTTTTTGGTGTTCAGTCTTAACTTGTTGACAAGTTAGACAATGTGCCACGAATTCTGCCACATCCCTTTTTAGTCCATGCCACCAATAATGCCTCTTTAGATCGTGATACATTTTGGTGCTACCCGGATGAATAGAGAGCTTGGACTGATGTGCCTCAATTAGTAGCTCTTTCCTGCAACTCTGTGGCACATACGTTCTTCCCCGGAATAAAAGACCTTGTCCCGGTCGTAATTCCCATTCCGGTACAATGGTGCCAGTAGACATCTTGGCCCATATGTCCTCCACTTCCGGGTCTGCTCTTTGTTCTTGTTCAATCTTGGTGACTATATTGGACCGTATGATTAAATTGTGCAAAACTCCACGGTTTGTAATGTATAGATTGAACTCTCGAATGGTATTCAACATCTCCCACTCGGTTCTGATCAGACATGCCACGGATGCATGTGATATGCGGCTAAGAGCATCAGCCACCTTGTTCGCCTTGCCTGGATGGTATCGAAGCTCGAACTCATAATCCGCCAGATACTCCATCCATCTACGCTGCCTTAGATTAAGCTCCTTCTGATCAAATAAATATTTCAAACTCTTATGATCAGAATACACTTCAAACTTCTCGCCATAAAGATAATGTCTCCAGCTTTGAGAGCGAAGACCACTGCGGCTAGTTCAAGATCATGCGTAGGATAGAGGCGTTCAGTATTTTTAGTTGTCTTGAACCATAAGCCACCACACGATGATCTTGACTAAGGACACACCCCAGTCCTTCTCCCGAAGCGTCGCATTCTACTTCATAACCTTTGCCCTTTTCCGGCAAAATCAAAATAGGAGCGGTTGTAAGTCTGTCTTTTAGCTCTTCAAACCTTTGGTTGCACAGATCTGACCACTCATACTTGACTCCTTTCTGAGTGAGTCGAGTCAATGGAGACGCTAATTTGGAAAAATCCATAATAAATTTCCGATAATAACCCGCCAATCCTAAGAAACTGCGGATCTCAGTTACGTTCTTTGGCGCTTTCCAGTCTTTCACGGCCGTCACCTTAGCCGGATCCACGGCTATTCCTTCCTTAGATATAACATGTCCTAAGAAATTCACTTGAGATAGCCAGAATTCACACTTACTGGCCTTGGCATACAGTTTATTCTGCCTCAAAGTATTCAAAACTATCCGTAGATGCTTTGCATGTTCCTCCTGACTCTTAGAATAGATCAGGATATCATCAATGAATACGATTACAAACTGATCCAGATAGGGACGAAAGATTCTGTTCATTAAATCCATGAACACAGCCGGCGCATTTGTGAGTCCAAATGGCATGACCACGAACTCAACAGTCCATATCGCGTCCGAAAAGCTGTCTTTTCTATATCTTCCTCTCTAACTCGGATTTGATGATAACCAGACATCAAATCGATCTTTGAAAAATGACTAGAACCCCTCAATTGATCAAATAAATCGTCAATCCTGGTAGAGGGTACTTGTTCCGGACTGTTAACTGATTCAGCTTCCGGTAGTCCACGCACATCCGTAGTGAACCGTCCTTCTTTACAAACAACACTGGTGCTCCCCATGATGACGTACTGTTCCGGATGCAACCCAGCCTAAGCAGTTCATCAATCTGCTTCTTTAGCTCCGACATCTCCGCTGGTGCCATCCGATAGTGTGGTAACGACACTGGTATTGTGCCAGGGTACAGCCTGATCTCGAAGTTAATCTCCCTCATAGGTGGTAAACCAGGGAGTTCCTTTCGGAACACATCCACAAATTCTTGTACAATTTCCGGAAGTTCAGTAACTGGAGCTTTGTTTATGGTGATATTATTCAATACCACGTGGTTTAACCCTTCCTGTAATCCACTTTGTTTATCTGCACGAACTACATATTGCTTGCCCTCGGGTGACTTAAATGTCACTCTTCGACCATAACAGTCGATGTTGGCATGAAACTTTACCAACCAATCCATTCCGACATGTCCAGCACTAAATAATTGAACTCAAATCTGAGTCCAGCTAATTCGGTGTTAACCGCAGTACAAATAAGTCCCAATGCCGAATCTCCGATAGGGGATACAATAGTAAGTTCTGTGGCTAATCTTTGAACTAATGTACCAGTAGCAGTAATAAACGATGCAGCTATAAAGGAGTGTGATGCTCCGGAATCAAATAGTGCATATGCATATGAGCTACTCACTACCGCCATACCTTGTATCACAGGATGATCCTCCTCCTCTTCCTCTGGAGAAGTTAGAGTGAATAATCTTCCCGCTCCAGCAGGGTTAGACCTTCGACCTCCCCGGCCCTGCATTCTGCCTCCTCTGGAGTATGCCGGTCTAGCTGGCGGACGAAATGATCCTCTTGAGTTAGACAGCCTGTTGAGCTTTGGGCAGTCCTTTTTGTAGTGACCAGGTTTGATCACAGTGAAAGCAAGTATTCACTCCTCGAGATGCTTGAGTGACCGCAACAGATTGAGTGGGCTGGTTGGGGCGAAAGCCCCCACTTGATCCAACAGACGGTGAGGGTCTGCTGAAGTTCGATCTGAACTTCTTGATGGGTTGGTACACACCCCTCCCACTTGGAGCTCGCGGTTCCACTCTGCAAATTCCGCCATTTCCTGTTCCACAATGGTGGCCCTGCTGACCACTTCTGCCAGTGTGGCTGCTTTGAACACGGTTACCCTGGCCCTAATGTTTGGCCGTAACCCACGCTCGAACTTGCTAGCTTTTCGATATTCCGTGTCCACAATATATATGCATAGATTGACAGGCTGAGGAATTCCTGGTGATACTCAGCCACCGTCATTGAGCCTTGTACCAAAGTCATAAAAGCCTGAATTTGTCGTTCTCTTTCTTCCTCTGGAAAGTAGCGCTCTAAGAATGTCGCTGAGAATTGCTCCCAGGTCATAGCAACTCCTTCTCTTCTTGGCACAAGTGCCTGCTGTTTCTCCACCACCTTCCACCATTTGGCAGCGTCATCTACCAGCTGTGACGTGGCCAATAATATTTTATGAGCATGACTCCTGATGTTCAGAAGAGTCAATATGTGGGAAATCTTCTCCAACCAGTTCTCGGCTCCGACTGGCCCTTCTCTGCCCTTAAAGTAAGGTGGCCGCTGTTGCTGAAAATCTCTGACCATGTTACGGTCATTATTTTAACTCATACTTCCCCCTCCGTTCAAATGTTGTTGGAGGACGGATGTAACCACAGCTTGCACCAAGCTGTGCAGTTCAGGAGGCACAAAGGGTACAGTCATGTTACTGTTCTCATCCTCCTCGCATCGATATGACGAGTCATATCCCTCCTCTTCGTCCTGTTGATATGTAGGGTCACTCTCTTCTTCTTCCCGCCTAGAGTGGTGAGACTCTTCCTCACTGTGAGATTGTTCATGAACAGATCTCTCTTTGTCATGAACGGACGGCTCTCTTTCAGGTTCCGATGACGCCTTCTTGCGTCGGGGTACCACCTTTCCTTGTGGTGTGATAATGAGCACGTCATCCTTCTTTTTATCGTCCTGACGAGTCCTTCTCTTTGACACCCCCTCACCTAGTCCGATCTGTAAAACCTTCTCTTTTCCCTTCGGATCTTTTACCACCTTTTTCTGTGGCACCATTTAGTCCTAATTCATGGAAACATCATAGACTTAGTTTCCATTAACAATATGCAACACATGCCATGAATCCTCATAAAAACATGAAATCACATATTTATATAAATTCAAACTGCATCTTTGTACAAAGGTGGGTAGGGTGAAACAAACCCTATGTATAACAAAATATACCCCCTTACAAAAATAACCCTCTTTTTAATACCCCTACTATTACTTCCTATCCTAGTCTTCCGTAGAAGACTCCGCATCAAAAGCAAACTTGAATCGGTTATCAGGACACGTCATCGCCGTGTGCCCCAATACTTCACATGTCGTGCAGGGGATTATTCCAGGTCCTCCAATACAAGGACAATTAGTCCTCGCCTCTCCATGCCCGTGTAGTCCACAAACCGGACATACAACTCCCAATGGATGAGGACAATACAACCTGTTGTGGTCGTCCTGATTACACAACTCACAGGTATCATAGGATCTACTTCCCCCGCCGATTCCAGTATTATAGGAAAGTCTTCCATCGGATCCTCATAAAAGAAAAATCCCAGATCCTCCTCCTCTTCTTCCTCAGGAGGTTCCACCATCCCAGGAATATCATCCCTCAAATCCTCTGCAATAGGTGCTAAGTCCATCTCAACTTCTTCAGGAGGTCCCTCCTGAAGGTCCACTTGAGCTTCTACATCGGTGTTGTTAGAAGCAGATACCAAGTCTATGGGATGGCTAGGAGTTCCGCTGTGCCATTCCGAGTACTCCACATTACTCGACATATCTGTATCATATCAATAGAACACAAGCATATTTAACAACAATTCTAATAAACCAACCTTGGTTTTCAGGGGAATTTGATCAGGCATAAAGTCATGTACTTTGTTTGGGAAGATTACCAATTCAACATTCTCTGTTTCTTTTGTTTCTGGGGAAATCTCTAATTTCCTATTGTTTGTTTCTCAGTGTGGGGATTCCAGGGGAGTACATCCTACCTTGCTACGTTTGATTTGTCCAATTATGATGACTGTACTTTACTTTGCTATCTTTCATTGTCGTTCTCAGATTGATTGTTCAGTCCGAGTCACTCGAAGTAAATTAATCCGGCCCCCAGGCAGCGGACTCCGAAGAGTCGGTCAGTTGGGATTCTTATCCGTCAGTGAGACATGAAACCGTCTTAATCTTACTTCGATGATTCAACTTCCCGTTTCACTCTGATACCAACTGTAACGCCCCGCCCTCTTCGAGAATTTCAGAGTCTATTTTTTTTTTTAATAAAGATCGGAAGAGAGCGGGCGGCGTCACGACGCGAGTTAAGTTCAGATTACCCAAGTCTGAACCTTAACTGGCCACCCATGTGTACATGGAATAGACCATGATAGTGAATCACACATGGAACTAACATCAACATGCGGAATAATCTAGATAATTGAGGAATAGAAAGACGAGATATCAAGTAACAGTCTTAAATATTAAATAACATAGATCAACCATCCACATGTTATTATCCTAATCAAACCAGAGCAAATAACTAATTATTACATGTCCAACAATAGTATTCAAATGACAGTAATATAACGTAATCCAAAATCCATCATTAAAGCACTTAGGCTCAGCTCCCCTCCAGGTCAATGACCTTTCCTTTCCCCTTGCTTGTACCTGCAATCTCCTCTGACGATAGAATTAGGGCGTTAGATCAACGCGCCCAGTAGGTTCCCGAATCAGGGCTACCACATGTTAGCATATAAAACATGCATATACATATCATAATACATGATCATCAAAACAGGTAAAAACAATGCTATGAAATATGCACATGCAATGAGCATCCCCATCATGTACTTTCATAGCCATCACTTGACGTGCCTTGCACCGACAAGGTAAATTACAACACACCTTCATCTCTTCTATAAGCGATGTACATGTAATGAGCAACCCCCATCATGTACCATCGTAGCCATCACTTGACGTGCCTTGCACCGACAAGGTAAATTACAACAACATTCATCTCTCTATACAATATGTACATGCAATGGGCAACCCCCATCATGTACAATCGTAGCCATCACTGTAGAACTTCATTCATTATCCCATGACTATGCATGAGATGCCAATGCCTGTATGCCATTTGTTAATGCATAATATATTTGAAACACATATATTAAAACAAGAGTATCATAAGAAAAACTGGGTAAAACCGTGGTTACAAGTAGGTAGGAAACCTACTGAAGAATCACTTCAGCGTTCGTTCTTTCTTAGGCTTTAACCGGTCACGACTCGTTCGTCGTTCAACTTTCGGTACCTTATTATGCAACAATAAGTAAATCATAATCTTAATTACATGTCCATTCACATATGAGACCTAAAACATCTTATAAGTACTTTTGATCAACCTCTTCATTTGGCTTGTATTCACAGATTTGCTATTGCCACCAATACCTTGATTAAATTCTACAACCTTAACCATAACCTTAACATGGTTCAGTCATGTTTTGGACGGCCAAAACAGCAAACATGATTCCATTTTTAATCACACATACATCCATAAAATGGCCCATGAAAACAGTCCATGGGGTTCGGCCATACTCATGGCCGAACCCTTATGGTTCTTTGCTCAATGATGTCCTTTGTTTAAATACTAATTGGCTCTACCCCTTAGCCATATTAAGCCCATGATTTAGCCATCCCATGGCCAACCCAAAATCAGTAACCTTATTACACAAAGACCTCCCAAAAACAGTCCACAAAGGTCTATGGTTTCCATGTTTTCCAACATGAAAACCAAACATCATTTGCATGGGGTTCAGCCCTCCATGGTGGCCGAACCCTATGACCTTTAGTTTTGAATTTCTTAATCTTCTTCTAGGTCTAAATCAGACTTCCTTACTTATGTTTAAACCTTTTTAAAGCATATAGTTTAAATCATTTAAAAACAGTCCATAAAACTCCATGGTTTTCATGTTTCAAAACATGAGAACCACCAATCTTTTACATGGGGTTCGGCCCTCCATGGTGGCCGAACCCAATGGTTATTTTCACCATTCTTAAACCTTTGTTAATCAAGGTTAAAATCTTGGTGTATTCGGCCATAACCATGGCCCAATACACACCTCATTTGTTCCATGTTATTAAACCAAAATAACATAAAAATACTTACCAAACTTCCAATCTTTCTTCTTGCCTTTGGTCCTTAGTTTCTCCCTTTTATTTCTTCCTTTCTTTTGCTGTTTTGTGCTTGATCTACTGGTGCAAAATCCTCTGATGTTCCAGCTAGGAAGAAAAACGAATTGGAGAGAGGGAGAGAGAGATGGAAATCTTAAGATTTTCAATGTGAAAATCGTTCAAGTGTGTGGTCTATTACTTTTGTAATTCAGCCACTTAATCCATTGATTTCCCTCATAAACTCTTGTTCATTTCAATGAGACACCTGCTGCCAGTCAAAGTACCCATTGGCACTACCCAATGTAACCATTCAGCTCCCCAAGCAACACCTCTCATTTCCATGTGTTTCATTTAAAGTTTAACATGGAAAATCACCCCAACAAGTCCCCAACGTGTGGCACTTGTTTTGGTGGTTAAGACTAAGCCAAACTCCTCCTATTCCCTCTGAACTCAGTGATTTACAGTCCCATTGACTTCCACTTTGACTCACCCGACTCAAGGTATTTTTATTCCAACCCAACTCATCACATTTAATGCATTTCATTTAATGCACATGAATTAACTCACCTTTTGATTTAATTCCAACTCACCTCAGTCCCACTCAACTGATTTGACTCGTGTTTGAGCTCCCTTGAGGGTTCACACGGTCAACAATAGTCAACTCGACCCGTTGGGTCCACTTTTAGCTCCTTGACCCGTTTTGACAACATGACCCATTTATGGTATTTTGGTCATTTCTAATTGGTTTTTACATATGGATCAAGCCTACCCATTTTTCCTCCACTTGATTTCCAATCAAATAGGCTTAACCCCATTTAATTTAAAATCACAAAACGGTCAAATAACCCAGCAAGACCCGATGGGCCCCATTTGGGCCCTTTGACCCATTTAGCCATTTTTGACCCAAATGATGAAAATTACCCAACCAATCAAACTTAACATTCATAATGTGCTCATATGATTTTATTTTGAGCAATGGGCCCCACTATTTCCTTACTTAACATCACAAAATAATTAATTTAACAACTCAGGGGCATTTTGGTAATTTTCCACTTCATTGAGAAATTGGGGTGTTACAGTAACGGGACTTCACAAGGGGTGTACGATCATGAACGGTTTCCGGACGAAAGCGCAAGGACACTTTAGTGGTCTTTGGTAGGATTCTACCTCTTTGAAACCATGGGACACGTAATATGATTTTAATTCATATTTTGATGAGTTGTTTTGTATAAGTATATGTTTTCAAGTATGGGATTTTAAATCCTATGATTTGTATAATTGCATAGCATGTGGACATTTGCATCTCATGCATGGCATGGGAGGGAGGATATGTAACCGGAGGCCACACTCCGTCGGGGCGTCCGAAAGACCACTGTGGGGATACCTTGATGTGCATTTTCCATCAAGAGGTAACCGAAAGACCACTGTGGGGATACCTTGATGATGAGTTTTCCATCAAGAGGTTACTATGTGTTTGTTACCTTGATGAGGAGCTTTCCATCAAAAGGATGTTTTTTTATGGCTGATGGGTGGGACTCATGGCATATGACACCCATGGCATGGCATTGCATCAGCATGATTATGATCTCTATTATCATGCACTGTTGCTGGTTTTATCTGTATGATTGGATCTCTATTATCATACATGATTTTGGATACGATGTTTTATAAGTATGGCATGATATATTATTTTTGGATTTTTGGTACTAACCCATGTGTTGACCCTAATTGGAATACCTAATGGGTGCGTTGTCTAACACCCTACTTCTACCCTAGTTGATGACACAAGGAATGAATGGAACGAGGAACGGGATCGGAGCCAAGCTTAGGAGCTTGGATGATTAAGTTATATTTGTTTAAGTTATTCATGGACTATGTATTTGAATAGCTAGCATTCGGGATTGTAATAACGTAGATATATTTGCTATGGTTTGTATGGTTAACATTGGATATTGAACTTGAGGTAATTAATATTAAGTGATGGATGTCCTTGTTATCTAAAATGGAATGGGATTGTTATTCTATTATAATTCCACAATTATGATTATTCCTCATGTTTAACTTGAGTACGTGTGAACCGTTTTAGTGGACTTGGTCCACGAACACTTATGGTTGGCCAGTTAAGGGTCGGGCTTTGGAAGCTCGGATTTAGCTCGAGTCGTGACGTCCCTCTCTGGCTCACTCTTCTATTTAAAAAAAAAATAGACTCTGATTTTCGGAAAAGAGAGTGAAAAAGGACGGGGTGTTACAGTTAAATGGGTTGAATTAAAGATATGAGTTCAGTTAAAGAGATGAGTTGAATGGGAAGTTAATGGGACTTTCATCTTAAGTGAGTTAAGTGATAAGATGGAGAATTACATCTCATGAGACCAAACTCAAAATAGACACATGTTGGAAAGAGTGGGAGTTTCATCTCATGGGATGAAACTCCAAAAGGAATATTAATGAGAAGGTGAAAGGTTTTTGTTGTTACACAAAGTTTATCCATGCATACACGTTGGAAAGATGGGAGTTTCATCTCATGGGATGAAACTCCAAAGGGATCATTATGAGGAAGTTGAATAGTTTTGTTGTTACACAAGGTAACCAAGGCTACACGTTGGAAGATGGAGGGGTGTTCCATCTCAAGTGGTGTGTTGGCCAAGCCAAGGGACACTTGGGAAGACATCATCATTATGAGGAATTTGGAGGGTTTTGGTTGTTAGACAAAGTCACCTGAGGCTACACTTGGGGGATGGAGGGTTTCCATCTCATGATGGAAACCCAAGGGGCATAAGATTGGGAGTTTCACCTCATGGAATGAAACCCCCAAAGTGAGTATGAATGGGGAGGTGAAGAGCCATGGGAGTTACAAAAGGGGTATCAACCAAAGGAGACCACCCTTGGCCGAACTACATTGGGCAGCAAAGAGAATTCTTTGTTTTATCTCACTCTCCCCCTCTCACTCAAGGCCGACCACTCTCATTGACAAAGGGAGAACACTTAGAGTTTTTATCTTAAATCTTCTCTCTTTCTCCCTCTCTCAAACCTACACCTCTTGGCTAAACCACTCCTACAGATTTTATCAAGATCAATCTCGGCCAAGGATCAAGGAGGAAGAAGAGGCTAAGGAGGGAGAAGATTGGAGGAGCAAGAAGGAGTGAAAGAAACCGGAGGAGCCGCGGAATCGTAAGTACTTAACAAGATTTTATTATTTGGAAAGAGGTTAAGGGAACATTTCATTTTGGATTGGGAAGTTGGCCAAAAATGTTATGGGCCATGGATGTAAAAATCCATCCAATAAATGGGATGGAAAAGATGGACAAAACCCTAATCTTATTATGGCTAAACCCTAAGTTGTATGTATGAGAACCATCAAAGGATCAAACCATAGATGTATGATTCTTTTTAAAGAAAATGAGGAACCAACATGGCTGAACCCCATGAAGGGAGGTTATTGATTTTAAAAGGGTTTTTAAGCATGAAAACCATGAAAGTATATGGGTGATGTGAAAGGGTTTTAAAGGATGGAAACCATAGATGTATGTTAGTGTTTTTTTTAAAAAGGTTTTAAAGGACCATAATGATGGAAGATTATTGGTGATTTAAGTGGGTTTGAAAGGTTGTAAATGATAACCTAAAGTGAGGAAATGGTGAAGAACCATGGACCATGGGTTCGGCCATGTTGTATGGCCGAACCCCATGGAGAAATATTGAGGTATTTACATGTATCTAGACCATGAAGATGATGGAGAAATGTGGTCATCTTAATAGGCTTTTAAATATGGAAGATGATGTTTTAAAATGAGAGACCTAAGTGTACGATTAAACCACCCCACGCCCCCCCCCCCCCCCCAAAGCCCCCATTGAGGGACTTGATTTATGGACCTAAGGTAGTAAATGATTTAAAGAGAGGATTAAAATGGGACACCATGGGTTAGGCCATGTTATATGGCCGAACCCCATGAACCATTTTAATGGGTTATTTATGAATCTAGGCACGTTTAAATGAATGATTATGCTAGGAGATGGAAGGATTTGATTATGGGTCTATGTTGATGGATCATTTGTGGATCCATGCATGGAAAATGTTTAGTTGTGGATATATGTTTTGTACCTAAGTATGAGGTGATGGAAATAATGGCTAAGATGTAAATGGGGTGAAAAAAATGGACCATGGGTTCGGCCATGGTGTATGGCCGAACCCCATGGAGAATGTTTTTGGGGATGTGGGGCTTTCATTAATGTAAAACTAATGGAATGGTCTTGGACTTAATTAAAATATCAAAGGACTAAAAAGAGGGACCCAAATTCAAGTGAGTGAGGTTCAGCCATGTTGTATGGTCGAACCCCACTGAGGTGTGTTTATGGATTTAGACATGATTGGAAATCAAGTGGAACATGGGTTTGATTGATTGATGAAATGTAATAAGGTAACGGGACCTCACAAGCGGTGTACAATCGGTGATCGATTTCCGGACAAAAACGCAAGGACGCATTAGTTGATCATTGGTAGGATTCTTACCTCATTAAAAACCATGGATATGTATATATATGATGTTTTTGATTCATGCTTGATGAGTTATTTTGTATCAAATCTTATGTTTCAAATATGGAATTTTAAATGCAATAATTTGTATTATTACATAACACGTTGGCATTTGCATCTCATGCATGGCATGGGAGGGATGAAATGTAACTGGGGACCACGCTCCGTTGGGACGTCCGTAAGGCCTTCGTGGGAAGACCTTGATGTGCATTATCCCATCAAGAGGTAACCGGAGTCCACACTCTGTCGGGGCGTTCGTAAGGCATTCGTGAGCTTGATGAGGAGTTTCCATCAAGCGGATACCTTGATGAGGAGTTTTCCATCAAGAGGGATACTATATGATTGTGATACCTTGATGAGGAGCTTTCCATCAAGAGGATGTTTTGTGATTGTGTTATGGCTGATGGGTGGGACTCATGGCATATGGCACCCATGGCATGGCATTGCATCAGCATGATTATGAGCACTGTTTCTGGTTTTATCTGTATGATTGGATCTCTATTATCATACACTATTTTGGAAACGATGTTTTACAGATACGACATGATGTACTATATGTAGATTTTTATACTAACCCATGTGTTTGACCCTAATTGGAATACCTACTGGGTGCGTTGTCTAACTCCCTACTTCTACCCTAGTTGATGACACAGGAATTGAACGGAACGATGAACGTGATCTGAGCCAAGCTTAAGAGCTTGGATGATTAAGTTGCATTTTGTTTAAGTTACTCATGGATATTGTATTTGAGTAATTAGTTCATGGGACTGTAATAACGTAGATTATTTGCTATGGTTTGGAATGTTAATTTTGTATATTTTAATGTAAAATAGTTATGATTAAGTGATGGACATCCTTGCTATCTAAAATGGAATAGAATTGTTATTCTATTATAATTCTGCATCTATGATTTATTCCGCATGTTAACTTGAGTACGTGTGAACCGTTTGAGTGGACTTGGTCCATGCACACGTATGGTTAGCCAATTAAGGGTCGGGCTTTGGAAGCTCGGACTTATCTCTCGTCGTGGCGTCCCGCTCTCTCTCACTCTTCTATTTCAAAAAAAAAAAAAAATAGACTCTGATTTTTGGCGAGTGAAAAAGGGCGGGGCGTTACAAGTGGGACCCAAATCCACCTCATCAAGTGAGGTGGCGTGTGGTCTAAGGTCACATGTAGGGCCGGCCACCATGGTTGACTTGGTCAAACATGGGTGAGTTCATAGGTCAGATCAAGAGGGTTAAGTGAACTGAGTGGAGTTAAAGAATTAATTAATTAAGAATGAATTCAAGTGTTTGAGTTAGGGGAATGAGTTTCATTTAAGCGAAGTGAGTTGGATGGGTGGTGAGTCACATGGAAGTTGAAAGGACTTAAGTGAGTCAAAGAGGGAGGTTGAGGGTTTCAATCTCATGGAAACCTAGACCAAAAACCGTTGGGAAGGGAGTGATGGCCAAGTGTAAGCCATGTGCCCTCTTGGTTAGCCAAGGGACACATGGGAGACACCAAAATGTAAAGAGGGTGGTTGGGAGATTAGGGTTACACAAGACACACCAAAGCCCTCTCCTGGCCGATCCTCTGTTAGACCAAAAGAACTAGAGAGTGTTTTGTCTCATTCCCTCTCTCCCTCTCTCAAAACCCTAGGGCAAGATAGAAAGACTCATCTCAACCCTCTTTGGCCGATCCACTCTTTGGAGAAAAAGATAGAAAATTGCCCTCTCATTCTCTCTCTCTCTCTCCCTCTCTCAAACCTTCACCTAGGCCGGACTCTCCCTTAGGGTTTTCATCTCAAACCCTCTCCCTCTCAAGCAACCTCTTGGCCAAATACACCTCTAAGGAACCTAGAGATCTTCTTCTCTTCTCTATCTCTCTCTCTCTCCCATTTCAGCACTAAAATTTTGAGAAACCGAAGAACGAAGGAGGAAGAGAAAGGACTAAGGAAGCAGAAGAACGGAGAGTAAGGCGGAACGAAAGAAAACTAAGGAGACGCGGAAAAGGTAAGGCTTATGTTTCATATTACTAAAAATATAAGAAACCATGGGGCTCCATATGGGATTGAAAATGGTTGGCCAAAACTTTATGGGCCATGGAATGTCAAAGGAAAATCCATTCAAGAAGATGGTTAAGTATTTGGAATAAAAATACCCTAACCTTGTTGGTAGGTAAGATATGGTAATACATGATTAAATGTAGGACAACATGCATGATTAAATGAGGAAATGAAGTTCATAGGAGAATGATCAAAGAACATGGTTCGGCCCTTCCATGGCCGAACCCTAATTTTATATATAGATCATTGGAGTATTCAAGGAAAGGCAAGATGAGGTTCGTCCATGTTGTATGAACGAACCCCATCAAGTAATAAAATATGTTGAATGTAAATACCCATCTTCATGATGATATGAAATGGAAATAGGATGAAGAGGAGGAACCATGGGTTCGGCCATGTTGTATGGCAAAGCCCATGGAAGAATGTTTATGGATTTAAAAATGTTTTAAATGATAAACCATGGGTGTTTTTTATGGATTACCTAGTTAAGGAATAAAAGGAAAGAAATGATGATTTAAAATGAAGAGAGGATGGAAAATGATGGACCATGGGTTTGGCCATGTTGTATGGCCGAACCCCATGGAGGGATTTTTATGGATCTAATATGTGTTAAAAGATTGAACTATGGACTATCAAGTTAAGAAAGGAAAAGAGGGAAATGAGGAATCATGGGTTTGGCCATGTGGTATGGCCGAACCCCATGAATCATTTTTATGGATCATTTTGTGGATCTATGTATGTTTAAGAAATTAAATGATTAACTATGGGCTAATGATAAAAATAAAGACCATGGGTTCGGCCATGTTGTATGGCCTAACCCCATGAAGGACTTTCATGGACCTAGGTGTACGATTAACCATGGATGATATGTATGGACCTAAGTGTGTTTAAAAAGTCAAATGCTTTAAGTAGAGATTATGAGATCAAGAAATATAAGAATGAATGACACTGGACCCGTTGTGTTTAAAGGATTAAAACGGGGATCAAAATCAAAAGAGTGAGGTTAAGCCATACCACTAATGAGTTTTGTGGACTTAAAACATGTTTCAGCCCTAATTTATGGCCGAAAACCCTTGGGGGACTTAACCAGATACAAGACTATGATTGTAAATGGAAATGAACGTAGGATGATGTAGGGGATGATGGGAATCAAATGGATCATCGATTTGATTTATTTATGTGTCAAATGTAATAAGGTAACGGGATTTCACAAATGAGTATACGATCGGCTTTGACACGATCGGCTTTGACACGATCGGCGATCGGTTTTGACGAAAACGCAAAGACATGATATTTGGACGTTGGTAGGATTCCTACCTTGTTGATACACTTGGACTTATGTATATGTGATGGTTTTTATTTCTATGTGTTATGATATATTTTTGGTATCAAAGTGCTATGTTTTATGAATGGATTTTCAATGCTATCATGTGTAATATGAAATAGCATGGTTGCACTTACATCTCATGCATGGCATGGGAGGGATCATATGAGGGGAGTCCACGGTTCATTCGGGTATCCGATAAACAAAAGTGGGAGGGATCCGTACTGATTCTGAATATGATGTATGAAATGAAAAGAAGAGTCCACGCTCCATTCGGTGGGACCGATAAGGCATACGTGGGGAGTCATGACAATACCTTGATGTGTCTTGCCCATCAAGAGGGTTATCTATGTATCTTTGAGATATGGTTGATGGGTGGGAATCATGGCATATGACACCCATGGCATGGCATTGACTTGCATGATTTTTATATTATGAATCTATTATGTTTTATATTAATCCATGTGTTAAACCCTACTCGGAGTACCTACTGGGCTCGTTGACTAAAGCCCTACTTCCACCTTAGATGGTGACACAGGAAATGGACGGAACGAGGGACGCGAAAGGAGCCAAGCTTAGGAGCTTGGATAATCTAGATTTACTTTATTTAAGTTTTATTTTGGGACCATGTAATTTGAGTTAACTTGCATTGTGGGACTGTAATAACTTAGAACTATTTGCTATGGCTTGTTTTATTTTGGACATTGGAACTTAAGTTATTTAAAGTGATGGACTTCCTTGCGTAAAAATGGATAGAAATAGTAACTCTATTAAAATTCCGTATTGCGTTTATTCCTCAAGTTTAGCCTTAGTACGTGTGAACCGTTTTAGTGGACTTAGTCCACACAGACGTATGGTTGGCCAGTTAAGGGCAGGGCTTGGAAGCTCGGACTTAGCTTGCGTTGTGACGTCCCGTTTTCTCTCACTCTTTATTTAAAAAAAAGAATAGACTCTGATTTTCGGTGAGTGAAAAAGGAAAGGGCGTTACAATTGGTTTCAGAGCGAAACCAGAAGTATGAATCTTTCAAAATAAGATTAAGACGGTATTATGTTTCACTGACAAGATAAGATTCCCAACTGACCGACTCTTCGAAGTCTGCTGCACGGGGACCGGATTAATTTACTCTGATCAGACTTAGACTAAAGCATTCAATCTGAGAACTACACTTGACAAAAAAGAAATGATAGAAAGGGAAGGACAATCACTATAAAATGAATTTAGCAAACATAGCAAAATAGGAACATATTTTCCCCGAAAACAAGAAAACATCAAAATTTCCCCAAATTGAGAAATAATACTTGATACTTAGGAAAATTTTCTCCAAAAACATGAAACATCAGGATTTCCCCAAATTGAGAAATAATACTTGATACTTAGGAAGTTTTCCCAAAAATAAGAAAAACAAGATTCTTATTTGGCAAACTCCCCAAACTATGAAAATACAAAACTTTACAAGAAAGCTAAGTCAAAAGATGTTTCAATGACTTAAGAAAATGCCTCCGAGAAGAAGAACTCGACAAAACCCTCATGTGGATGAAGAAGTGCAACAATCACACCAGGAGGAGGAGCAGAATAGCGTGAATATTCCCGTGGTACCTCCCGAGCTGCAGAACTTGGTACAAGCTGTGGTCACTTCCATTCTACATGTAACACCTCGGATTTCTATGTTATCAATATATATGAAAATTACCCATTTAATTTGTGAATTATTAGATATGGACCTTAGATGGGTAAAGTGTTCGGTCATTGCCCTATTAAGACCCAACGGATTGTGAAAATGGTTTCAATAGAATTAAATGGGGCTTAATTAAATTATTAATGCATTATGTCTATAATTAATTATTTTGCGCATAAAGAGACTACGAATGGGATATTGTGCATGCCTGAATATTAGATTTGCATATCCAAGAAGATGTCTAAAAATTAAATAAAGATTACATTGGTCGTGTATGAGATATGCGCATGATGTGTTAGAGTATTTTTAAAAGGAGTCATTTCCTTTCTTAAAGAGTGAAACTAGGGGATTACTAAATAAAGAAGGTGTCCAAATAAAGATAGGATTGTTTGCTGTGTGGGAGTTATGCGCCAAAAGGGATTCTTCCCTTGGTTAAAAATGGCATAAGGGAATTACTAAGTTAAGAGGATCTTGGCACCTTCTAATTAGGATTGAGTGGAAGGTTTTATAAAAGAAAGACATAGAGGGGCGCACGGCATACACATTGAAGGGGTTTTCATCAAAGATCAGTCTCGGCATATCAAGAAAAGGAAAGAGCAGCCAGCCGAGTGAAAGATCCAGGAGGAGAGAAGGTTAAAGAAGAAAAAGATTGGAAGAGCAAGAACAAGCGAAGGAAAACCGGAGGAGTCGCGGAACCGGTAAGTAGTCTCTATAATTTTGTTTAAAGAAAATAACCATAGGGTTCGGCCATGGTGTATGGCCGAACCCCATGGAAGAAAATTGGGAGATGAATATAGCAACTTTAATGGCCATGGCCAAACCCCATGGAAAGACATGGTGTATTTTTATGGGTTGAAAACCATGGACGGTTAAGATGTTTTGATTGGATTTAAAAAAGGAAATATGGAACCATAGGGTTCGGCCATGGTGTATGGCCAAACCCCATGGAAGAAAAATTAAGGGAAGCATATGGTATGTTAATGGAAAATTAATAAGTAATTTATATGGGTTTAAATGGTTTAAGAGAAGTTGATAAACCATAGAGTTCGGCCATGATGAAGGGCCGAACCCCATGGAGGAACATTGGTTATGTTTTATGGATGATGATTATTAAATTTAATTTGATTTATGGGAGGAAAGGATGAATCATAGAGTTCGGGCATATTGTATGGCCGAACCCCATGTGAAAGGTTAATTATGATTTATTTTTAAATGATGTTTGGTTGATAGTTTTTAGATGCAATTAGATCATGAAAACCATGGAAGGTTATTAGTGATGGATTTGTATGAATGGCAAGGATGTAAATAAATGATAAACCATGGGTTCGGCCATGGTGTATGGTCGAACCACATGGAAAAATATAGATGGACTTAAATTGGTGATTGATCGAATGGAGATCATGAAGATGATGGCAAAGTTGTAAATACATGCTAAAATGGAGGATCATGGGTTCGGCTAAGATGTATGGCCGAACCCCATGAGGTCTTTTATGGACTTAGGTTACTATTAGCATGTTTTAAAGAATGAAATGGGAAGTCATAGATAGAACAATGGCAGAAATGTAAATAGGTGAAAATAATAGACATAGGGTTCGGCCATGGTGTATGGCCGAACCCCATGAACTATTTGTATGGATTATTTTGAAACATAAGCTTTATGAAAATAAGCAAGGTAAATGGCTATGGATATGTATAATGGCAATGTTGTAAATAAGTAGAATTAATGGACCATGGGTTCAGCCATGGTGTATGGCCGAATCCCATGAGGAATGTTTTATGGACTAAGGTGTTTTTGGACTTAGATGTGATAAGAAATCAATTGGAACATGGGTTTAATTAATTGTTGTGTAATAAGGTAACGGGACCTCATAAGGTGTGTACGATCGTGAGCGGTTACCGGACGGAACGCAAGGACACGTTAGTGGCCTTTGGTAGAATTCCACCTCTTTGAAACCATGGATTTATGTACAATGTTTCTTATCTTATTTTTGATGAATTTATGTTGTAAAGGTTATGTTTCAAATGTGAGTTTTCATGCTATGTTTACAATATAAAATAACATGTGTTTCATTGGCATCTCATGCATGGCATGGGGTGAAGGATATGTAACCGGAGGGGCCACATTCCGTCGGGGCATATGAAAAACCTATGTGGGATACCTTGATGTACTTTTCCATCAAGAAGAAACCGGAGGGGCCACACTCCGTCAGGGCGTCCGAAAGACCTATGTGGGGGTACTTATATGTACTTGTGATGGGTGAGACTCATTGCATTTGACATCATGACATGGCATGATTTATATGGTTTTTGACATTATGATATTATTATATGTGTTTTGTACTAACCATGTGTTAGCCCTAATTGGAATACCTGCTAGGCGCGTTGTTCTAACGCACTACTTCTACCCTTGTGGATGTAACACCCCAATTTCTCAATAAAATGGATAATTACCAAAATGCCCCTGATGTGTTAAATTAATTATTTTGTGATGTTAAATAAGGAAATAGTGGGGCCCATTGCTCAAATTAAAATCATGTGAGCATATTATGAATGTTAAGTTTGATTGGATGGTAATTTACATCAATTGGGTCAAAAATGGCTAAATGGGTCAAAGGGCCCAAATGGAGCCCATCAGGTCTTACTGGATTATTTGACCGTTTTGTGAATTTAAATTAAATGGGGTTAGGCTGATTTGATTGGAAATCAAGTGGAGGAAAAATTGGTAGGCCTGATCCACATGTAAAAACCAATTACAAATGACCAAAATACCCATAATTGGGTCATGGAGTCGAAAACGGGTCAAAGAGCTAAAGGTGGACCCAACGGGTCGTGTTGACTATTGTTGACCGTGTGGACCCTCAAGGGAGCTAAAATATGAGTTAAATCAGTTCGAGTGGGACTGAAGTGAGTTGGAATTAAATCAAGTGGTGAGTTAACTCATGTGCATTAAATGAAATGCATTAAGTATGGTGAGTTGGGTGAGTTGAGATGAAAATCTAAAGGACCTTGAGTTCAAGTGAGTCAAAATGGAAATCAAAGGGGCTGTAAATCAGTGAGTTGAAGGGAATATGAAGAGGTGGCTTGGTCTCAAACCAACCAAAACAAGTCCCACACGTTGGGGACTTGTTTTGGTGATTTCCATGCTAAGTTAAATGCAAATGGATGGGATTGAGATGAGATACATGGAGAGCTGAATGGCTGCATTGGTAGATGCCAAAGGGTGCCTTGGATAGCACCCAAGACCCATCGTTTTTAGGCAAGAATTGATGAGGGAGTGAAGGGGTTTTGGGGGCTGAAATATTAAAGGAAACAATCACCAAGGTTAGTCGATTTTTGTCATTGCAAACCCAAGTTTTGCCCATCTCTCTCTCCCTCTCTCCAATTCGTTTTCTTGGCTGGAACAACAGAGGTTTTGGTACCAGTTATTCAAGCTTAAACCAGCAAGGAATTAAGGAAGAAAGGAAGAAATAAAAGGGATGAAGCAAGGAGCAAAGGCAATAAGAAAAGCTTGGAATTTGGTAAGTATTTCTATGGACTTTTGATTAATAAAATGGGTGTGTATTGGGCCATGGTTATGGCCAAATACACCAAGGTTTTAACCCTAATTTATAGAAGTTTTAAAATGGTAAAGATGACCATTGGGTTCGGCCACCATGAAGGGCCGAACCCCATGTAAAAGATTGCTTGGTTTTCATGTTTTGAAACATGAAAACCCTGGGTTTTATGAACTGTTTTTGGGTTTGATTTAAGATTCAAATACATGTTTTAGAAAGGTTTAAAACATGGATTCGGATGTCATGAATGGCTAAATGTATCATGGGTCTAAGACGTTGGGTATCAAATGATGAAAGGGTTCAAGATAGCCGAACCCCATGAATTGATGTTGGAATTTTGATGGTTTTTGTAAGTTAAAACCATGCAAATGTCTTACTATTTTGGATGATTAGATTAGACATAAGATGACATGTTTAAGAGGTCCAACCAAAGGCCATAGGGTTCAGCCAATGAGCATGGCCGAACCCCATGAAATGGTGTGATAATTTTTATGGTTAATGGTGATGGTTTTGAGAGATAAAAACCATACATTACCATGGGGTTTTTATGTGAGTTACATGAAGATTATTTACTGATTTTGGTTGGCCAATATATGGCTGAACCATGGTAATGTTATGGTTAAGTTACTGATTTAAAACAGTGGATTAAAACTGGAAAAATGGACTATGGGGATCGGCCATCTTGGATGGCCGAATCCCATGAGGTGTCATGGTTATTTGGACAAAGTAATGAATTTATTAGATGGTTTTGAGAGGTTAAAGTGCAGCAATGATGTGCTGATTTTTATGTGAATAAGTGACACCAAAAATATGTTTGAAAGACCAAAACATGGACATAGGGTTCGGCCACCTTGGATGGCCGAACCCCATGTAAGTTTTTCATGTTTTTGGTGAGTTAAAAACCATATGAAGATATGGTGTTCTTATGGCAATAAATGGATTAACATGTTACTGTTTTGGTGGATTATTATGCGGCTGAACCATGTTTAATTTATGGTTGAGTTAGCATGATTAAACCATGAATGATCATGGTGATGATTGGATCAAGTGAACCCTAGGGTTCAGCTATGAGTATGGCCGAACCCCATGGGGCTGTTTTGAAATAAATGGGCTGTTTTGAATGGGAACTTATGGTTGTTTTAATTAAGAAAACATACATGATAATTATGGAATATGTAATCAACCATTGATGATGATGGAAAGTGGGATAAAAACCCATAGGATGTGGTTCGGCCAAGTAGTATGGCTGAACCCCATCAATGATTATTTGATAAGATTGGGATTAAAGTTGATGAATGAAGAACCCCACTGAGTTGGTTTAGATATGGTAAAACTAATGGTTAGCCTAAATGGCATAAATGTAATTATTGATAGAATGATCAATGATGGAAATGATCATAGGGTTGGATGTACGGACACGAACCCCACATGATGTGGACGGGTCTTAGATGTGATTATATAAGTAAATGATATTATGACTTACTGATTGATATATGGATAAGGTAACGGAACGTGAAAGGTGGGCTAGTCGTGATCAAGTGAAAAAGAACAAACACCGAAGCGAATTTTCAGTAGGTTTCCTACCTACTTGTAACCACAGTTTTACCCCAGTTTTCTAATAAGACTCTTGTTTATTTTATGTGTTTTCAAATGTTATATTATGCATTAACAAATGGCATACAAGCATTGGCATCTCATGCATAGACATGGGATGATGTATGAGGTTCTGTAGTGTTACAAGTTATGAGTTATGTCCTCCTTAGGCGATGAGAGTCCCGCCAGGAGGAGTAACACGATGATCATAGTCACAATGGTCTCCTTAGGCGATGAGAGTCCCGCCAGGAGGACTAATATGTGATATGAATCAGTCAGTGATGAAGAGATGGAAGTGTATTGTGATTTACCTTGTCGGTGCATGGCACGACAAGTGATGGCTATGAAGGTATATGATGGGAGGGTCTCATTGCATGTGCATACTTCATAGCATTGTTTTACCTGTTTTTACTAATCATACTATGATATATATGCATGTTTTATATGCTAATCATGTGGTAGCCATGATCGGGAACCTACTGGGCGCGTTGATCTAACGCCCTAATTCTATCCTCAGAGGAGAATGCAGGTACAAGTAAAGGAATAGAAAAGGTCGTTGACCGGGAGGGGAGCTAAGCTAAGCCTAAGCGCTTGAATGCTGGAATGAATTTATAATTGCTGTTATTCGATACTTTATTATGGACATGTAATAAAGTAGTTACTTGCTATGGTTTGCTTAGGATATTAAAAATGGATGGTTGATTTATGTTATTTATTAATTGAGACGAGTACTGGCTATCTTTTCATAGTATTTCCGCAGTTAATCTAGGTTATTCCGCATGTTGATGTTAGTTCCATGTGTGATTCATTATCATGGTCTAGTCCATGTACACATGGGTGGCCAGTTAAGGTTCAGACTTGGGTAGTGTGAATTTAACTCGCGTCGTGACGCCGCCGCTCTTTTCCGATGTTTATTATTTTTTTAAAAAAAAATTAGACTCTAAATTTCACGGAAAGGGCTGAGCGTTATAGTGGATGATACAGGAAACAAGGGGAACGATGAACTAGACTTCGGACATGTAATAACTTAGATGATTTGCTATGGTTGGATCTTTATTTGGATAATTACGTTATGTTAATTATGATTAAAGACTTGACGTACTTTGCTAACTAAAATGGAATAGAACTAGGTTCTATTATAATTCCGCATGTTATGATTTTTAATTCCGCATGTTTATATTGTTATGTGTGAACCGTTTTCATGGACTTAGTCCATGCACACATAGGATTGGCCAGTTAAGGGTTGGACTTTAGAAGTTCGGACTTAACTTGCGTCGTGACGTCCCGCTCTTGCTCACTCTGGTATTTAAAAAAAAAATAGACTCTGATTTACGGAAAGCGTAGAGTGAAAATGGGAGGGGCGTTACACTAAACAACATATGAACAGCAACGGAAATGCGACCACCCATGAGGCACATGATCGGAGTATGGTTAGCGACTTCCAACAGCAGCGTCCCCCTCATTTCAAAGGGAAGGAAGGACCTTCCGGAGTGGAGAATTGGTTGAGGAGCATCACTAAGATCTTGACATTACTGAAGATCACCACTAATGAAGATAGAGTATTGATGGCTACTTCGCAATTAATCGATGATGCCGGAAAGTGTAACACCCCGGATTTTCAAGTTATTAATATATATATATATATATATATATATGAAAATTACCTATTTAATTTGTGAATTATTAGATATGGACCATAGATGGGTACAGTGTTGGGTCATTGCCCAATTAAGACCCAACGGATTATGGAAATGGTTTCAAGAGAAATAAATGGGTAAGGTGCAATTAATTGGATCAATGTTGCTATTTGGGTCAAAATGCCCAATTGGGACCCAATGGGTCATGGTTAACTTGGTGGACCACCAAGTGAGTTCAATTTAAATTAAATGGGGTATAAATAAGGGATTTGGATTAATTGTCATGTGTATAAAGGAAATTGGAAGATTGCATGCGCATGAAAGGTATTGATGGAAAGATTTTAAGAGTTGAAATATGGAATAGATATGCAATCCACGTTGATATGCTTAATATGGTCTTTCCTTGGTTAAGAGTGAAACTAGGAGATTGCCAAATAAAGAAGTTGTTTGGCCGTGTGTGACATTGCATATCCAAGATATGCGCATGTGTTAGAGTATCTCTAAAAAGGGTCCTTTCCCTTGATTAAGAGTGATACTAGGGGAATTGCTAAGTAAAGAAGGTTGCTTGGTCGCATGGGAGATTTGCATATCCATAAGGAGGCGCTAAAAGGTGTCTATTTCCTTGGATAAAAAAGGCATTAGGCAACTACTAAATTGAAGGGTCGGCAACTTCTAATTAAGACAGAAGGAAGGGGCACATGGCACACACAAAATATAGAAGGGTCTTGGCAACTTCTATGTATATTACATTGGCTGAAAAGGAGGAATGGCAATTGCTACTTTAGCAAGTTAGGACCGAGTGAAATTTTATAAAAGAAAGGCATCAAGGGCACATGGTACACACACAACATCAAGAAGGGATTGACGCTGATGTGCTCTGACAAGAAGGTGTTCTCGACTGTGTGAAAGATCAAGGAGGAAAAGAGGCTAAGGAAGAAAAGGATTGGAAGAGCAAGAACAAGCGAAGGAAAACCGGAGGAGTCACGAAACCGATTAGTATTTTGATAAATTTGTTTGAAATAAGGAACCATAGGGTTTGGGGCCGAACCCAATGGAAGAAAATTAGGGAATGATTATGATAATTTTAATGGAAAGGAGGAACCATAGGGTTCGGTCATAGTGCATGGCCGAACCCCATGAAAGAACATTGGTTAATTTTTTAATGGATTTGTATGGGTTGGAAACCATGGAAGGTCATGGATGATTTTATGGGTTTGGCCATGGTGTATGGCCGAACACCATGGAAGGAATATCAATGTTTTTGAAGGGATTAAGTGGAGACCATGGAAAAATATAAATGGATTTAATATGGTGATTGATTAAATGGAAGATCAAGGATTAATGATTTTTTTTTAGAAAGAAGAATATGAACCAATTTTATGGGTCAATTATGGATTTATTATTGTAAATAAATTAAGAAGGAGGATGGAACAATGATATCATGGGTTCGGCCATGATGTATGGACAAACCCCATGAACCAACTTAAGGGGTCATATGGGGTTTTATGTCACGGTTAATGGATTGTTTATGGAGCAATATTATGGATTGGTTATGGATTTGTATGAATGGGAAAAATGTAAATAAGTGTAAAAATGATGGACATAGGGTTCGGCCATGGTGTATGGCCGAACCCCATGAACCATTTAATGAACCATGTGTTGGAATATTTTAAGGGACACTTAGAGTGGTTATGCATGATTAAGGAAATGAGGGATTTAATTATATATAAACCTATGTTCATGGTTTATGTTATTGGTTATGGATAAGTATAATGGCAATATTGTAATTAAGTGAATTAATGGACCATGGGTTCGGCCATGGTGTATGGCCGAACCCCATGGGGAAGGCTTATGGACTTGGAAATTATTGTAAATCAAATGGGACATGGTTTTGATTGATTGATATATTATAAGGTAACGGGACCTCACAAGGTGTGTACGATCGTGAGTGGTTACTGGACGAAAGTGTAAGGACACGTTAGTGGTCTTTGGTAGGATTCCACCTCTTTGAAACCATGGGTTTATATACAATGTTTTTATCTTATTTGATGAATTTATGTTGAAAAAGATGTGTTTGAAATGTGAGTTTTAATGCCATGTTTATTATATAAAATAGCATGTGTTTCATTAGCATCTCATGCATGGCATGGGGTGAAGGATATGTAACCGGAGGGACCACACTCCGTCGGGACATCCGAAAAACCTATGTGGGATACCTAGATGTGTTTTTCCATCAGGAAGAAATCGGAGGGGCCACACTCCGTCGGGGCGTCCGAAAGACCTATGTGGGGGTACTTATATGTACATGTCATGAGTGGGACTCATTGCATTTGACATCATGACATGACATGGTTTATATGGTTTTTGACATTATGATATTATTGTATATGTTTTGTACTAACCAAGTGATAGCCCTAATTGGAATATCTACTGGGCGTGTTGTTCTAACGCCCTACTTCTACCCTAGTGGATGATACAGGAAACGAGGGGAACGATGAACGCGAAAAGGGCCAAGCACAGGAGCTTGGATGCTTTTAGTTTATATTTTGATTAAGTTACTTATGGACTTGTATTTTGAGTAACTAGACTTCGGACATGTAATAATTTAGATGATTTGCTATGGTTGGATGTTTATTTGGATAATTATATTAGGTTAATTATGATTAAGGACTTGACGTACTTTGCTATCTAAAATGGAATAGACCTAGGTTCTATTATAATTCCGCAGTTATGATTTTAATTCCGCATGTTTATATTGTTATGTGTGAACCGTTTTCATGGACTTTGTCCATGCACACATAGGGTTGGCCAGTTAAGGGTTGGACTTTAGAAGTTCGGACTTAGCTCGCGTCGTGACGTCCCGCTCATGCTCACTTTGTTATTTAAAAAAAAAAAAAATAGACTCTGATTTACGGAAATCGAGTGAAAAAGGGCGGGGCGTTACAGCAAATGGTGGGAAGTGATCGAGTGACGGCGGGCACAGATTCCAGCAGCGGAAAAGACTAAGATGACATGGGACTAGTTCTCGGCTATGTTCCTGGATCACTACTTTCCGGAAGAGGAGCAAGAGTGTCAGACACAAGCGTTCATATCTTTGGTGCAGGGCACCATGACTGTGGCAGAATATCATCAGGAGTTCCTCCGTCTATCATGTTATGCTTTATACATGGTGGACACGGAATACAGGAAGGCTCGTAAATTGGAGCGGGGCCTTCGACTAAGCATCAGGGTCAATGTGACTATCTTTAAGTCACCTACATTGGCATAAGTGGTCAGCCGAGCTACCATAGCTGAGTAAGTGCTGACAGAGACAATGTGGTTTGTGGACAACCGCCGAGGCCAGAGCGGGGGAAGTGTTTTTCGCCCAAACAAGAGGTTTCGACCCAACTTTGGAAGACCATCACCTTCCACTGGGTCAATTGGAGGTTTTCGTCCCAATCAGGCCTCCACCTCAGTATCAGTCTCTCAGGTCCCTCGAGGTGTGAGCACCTGTTTCCAGTGTGGCCAGCAGGGCCATTTCAAGAGGGAATGTCCGCAGAACAGCAGATCCTCTCACTCCAGGGTTCTTTTCGTCCTCCAGCTCGATCAACTCATTCACAAGGAGCCAGGTCATATAACCAGACAGGACGGGCACCTAATCCGACAGGATCTGGACTACTGTACACTTTGGCTCCTCATCCAGAGATGGAGGATCACTCAGTGATTCAAGGTATGGCAGTACTTGGTAGTTCCTATGCTTTTGCATTATTTGATTCTGGACCATCCCACTCTTTTGTATCTGGTGCTTTCATATCTGCTACTGGCACTCTAGTACAAAAACTGCCCACTGCACTCACTACTGTATCCCCCATTGGAGACACATCACTAGGACTTATATGTACAGCGGTCAACACTGAACTTGATGGATTCAGATTCGAGTTCAATTATTTTGTACTTGAGATGACTGAGTAAGACATTATCTTTGGCATGGATTGTTTGGCTAACTTCCAGGCCAACATTGACTGCCATCTCCGCAGGGTGATATTTTGGTCATCCGAGGGAAAATGAAATATGGTACATGCCGACAAACAGAGCATTCCTATGACTAGGAGACTACATGAAGAATTAAACCACCTTGTATTGAACACCAACAGACTAGACAAGACACCGGTGGCTGAACTACCAGCGGTAGTGAAAGACTACGCGGAGGTATTCCCGACAAAACTCCCTGGTTCGCCACCCAAGAGGGAGATTGATTTTGAGATCAAGTTGTATCCTGGCACTACTCCAGTGTCATTGCCGCATTACCGGATGGCCCCAGCTGAGATGACAGAGTTGAAGAAGCAAATTGATGAACTGCTTAGATTAGAATGCATTCGGAACTGCACATCATCTTGGGGAGCCCTGGTATTATTTTTGAAAAAGAAGGATGGTACGCTTCGGATGTGCGTAGATTACAGGAAATTGACCCGGCTGACAGTCAGAAACAAGTACCCTCTACCCAGGATTGATGATATATTCGATCAACTCAGGGGTTTCAGTCACTTCTCCAAGATTGATCTAATGTCAAGGTACCATCAAATCCGGGTTAGGGATGAAGACATATAGAAGACGGCTTTCAGGACACGGTATGGACTATATGAGTATGTACTCATGCCGTTTGGAGTTGCCAATGCACCAGCTGTGTTCATGGATATGATGAACAGGATCTTCAGACCTTACTTGGACAAGTTTGTAATTGTCTTTATTGATGACATCCTGATTTATTCCAAAAGTCAGGAGGAGCATGCTGAGCATTTGCGGATAGTCCTGGACACCCTGAAAAGGAATCAGTTATATGCCGAAGCCAGCAAATGTGAATTCTGGCTATCTGAGGTCAACTTTTTGGGGCATGTCATATCAGCGAAAGGTATAGCCGTGGACCCCGCTAAAGTGGCAACAGTCAGAGAATGGAAAGCACCAAAGAATGTGACCGAAATCCTCAGTTTTCTGGGATTGGTAGGTTTTTATAGGAAGTTTATCATGGACTTCTCCAAGATTGCATCTCCACTTACCCGACTCACTCAGAAAGGAGTCGAATTTGAATGGACTGATGTATGCAACCGGAGATTCGTGGAATTGAAGGAGAGGCTTACGACTGCTCCTATTCTGATTTTGCCAGAAAGAGGCAAGGGCTATGAAGTATATTGTGATGCTTTAGGAGAGGGACTTGGGTGTTTTCTCTCTCAAAGTAAACATATGGTGGCTTATGGTTCAAGACAGTTGAAAATTCATGAACGCCACTATCCCACGCATGATCTGGAAATAGTCGCAGTGGTCTTCACTCTCAAAAGCTGGAGACACTATCTTTATGGCGTGAAGTTTGAGGTATTCTCGGATCACAAAAGCTTGAGATATTTGTTTGATCAGAAGGAACTCAACATGAGACAATGCAGATGGATGGAATATCTACAAGATTATGAGTTCGCGCTTCAATATCATCCTGGCAAGGCGAACAAAGTGGCAGATGCCCTCAGCCGCATGTCACATGCAAAAGTGGCCAGCTTGATTAGAAAGGAATAGGAAATGCTAAATACCATTCGAGAGTTCAATTTGTATATCAAGAACCATGGGAGTATGTATAATCTGATCATACTGTCCAACATGGTTTCCAAGATTGAACAAGAACAACAGACAGATCCGGAAGTGGAAGAGATATGGGCTAAAATGTCTACCGGTGAGGTTATACCGGAATGAGAGTTACGACCGGGACATAGTCTTTTATTCCGAGGCAAGATATATGTACCTCAGAGCTGCAGAAGAGAGTTATTGATCGAGGCACACCAAACCAAACTCTCTATTCATCCGGGCAGCACCAAGATGTATCATGACCTGAAGAGACACTATTGGAGGCATGGACTCAAAAAAAGATGTGGCAGAGTTTGTTACTCACTGCCTAACTTGTCAGCAAGTTAAGACTAAACATCAGAAGCCACCAGGTCGACTCAAACCCTTACCAGTGCCGAAGTGGAAATGGGAACATATCTCCATGGATTTTGTGATAGGGTTGCCAAGGTCATCGAAGGGCAACGATGCAATATGGGTCGTGGTAGATCGATTTACCAAGTCTGTACACTTCTTTCCCATCGAGATGACAGATTCATCTGAGACTTTGGGTCGACGATACATTAAGGACATCATCAGATAACATGGTATACCCCGGACTATTGTGTCCGACAGAGATGGTCGATTCACCGACAGGGTGTGGTAGAGCATGCAGTCAGCTATGGGGACAGACGTGTCACCAGCGTTCCATCCACAGACTGATGGACAGTCAGAGTGGACAATACATACAGTGGAAGATATGCTGAGATCATGTATGTTAGACTTCAAGGGTGGATGGGAGGATCACTTAACGCTGGTTGAGTTCTCTTACAACAACAATTACCAGGCAAACCTCTAGATGACTCCATTCGAGGCGTTGTATGGTAGACCCTGTAGATCACCAGTGTGTTGGACAGAAGCCAGTGAACCTGTACTTATTGGACCCGAGCTAGTCGCAGAGACCACAGAGCAGATTAAGTTGATACGACAGCATCTACTTACTGCACAGAGTCGTTAGAAAAGCTACGCTGACAAGAGAAGGAGGTTCCTTGAGTTTGAAGTGAGAGACTTAGTGTTCTTAAAAGTCTCACCACGAAAGGGACAAATGCGATTTGGGAAGAAAAGGAAACTGTCGCCTAGGTTTGTGGGGCCGTTTCCAATCCTAAAGAGGGTGGGGGAGGTGGCGTATCAATTGGCACTTCCTCCACAGTTGTCATTTTTGCACGATGTGTTCCATCTTTCTATGTCGAGGAAATACAATCCTGATCCTTCACACGTGTTGAATGTGCAAGATATTGATGTGCAAAGCGACGTGACTTATGTTGAATGACCGGTCAGAGTCATAGGGAAAGAACACAAAGTGCTACAAAACCGAGCCATTCAGTTTGTCAAGGTTGTATGGGATCGACATGGTAATGAGGAAGCCACCTGGGAACTTGAATCAGAAATGAGAGCAGTTCACCCCGAGCTTTTTGTATGAGTTGTTTGAAACCCTAATTCACTCTATTTTAGGGACGAAAATTTCAAAAGAGGGTAATATTGTAACATCTTGGATTTTCAATGCAATTAATATATTGGATATTACCTATTTTAATTGTTATAAATTAAGATTCATAGATGGAATGGATGTTAGAAGGATAAGAATTGGGGCGATGGCCCAACTATGGTCCAATGGATCATGGATAGGGTTAATTCTAATTAATTGGGTAATTGTGGTTAATTGGGTCAAATGCCCAATTGGGACCCAATGGGTCAAGATGAATTGATTTAATCGGGTCATGTACCCAATTAAGATCTAAGGCATGGGATCCACCTCATCAAGTGAGGTGGCAAGTCTATGAGGTGACATGGAAGTGGCATAGCCTAGTGGGACCCAAATCCACCTCATCAAGTGAGGTGGTGTGTGGTCTAAGGTCACATGTAGGGCCGGCCACCATGGTTGACTTGGTCAACCATGGGTGAGTTCATAGGTGAGTTCAAGAGGGTTAAGTGAAATGAGTGGAGTTAAAGAATTAATTAATTAAGAATGAATTCAATTCCTTGAGTTAGGGGAATGAGTTTCATTTAAGTGAAGTGAGTTGAATGGGTGGTGAGCCACATGGAAGTTGAAAGGACTTAAGTGAGTCAAAGAGGAAGGTGGAGGGTTTCCATCCCTAGACGAAAAACTGTTGGGAAGGGAGTGATGGCCAAGTGTAAGCCATGTGCCCTCTTGGTTAGCCAAGGGACACATGGGAAAGATCAAAATGTAAAGAGGGTGGTTGGGAGATTAGGGTTACACAAGACAAACCAAAGCCCTCTTTTGGCCGAACCTCCCTTAGACCAAAAGAACTAGAGAGTGTTTCATCTCATTCCCTCTCTCCCTCTCTCAAGACCCTAGGGCAACATAGAAGGGACTCATCTCAATCCGCTTTCGCCAATCCACTCTTTGGAGAAAAAGATAGAAAATTTCCCTCTCATTCTCTCTCTCTCTCCCTCTCTCAAACCTTCACCTAGGTCGAACCCTCCCTTAGGGTTTTCATCTCAAATCCTCTCCCTCTCAAGCAACCTCTTAGCCGAATACACCTCTAAGGAACCTAGAGATCTTCTTCTCTTCTCTATCTCTCTCTCTCTCCCATTTCGACCCTAAAACTTGGAGAAACCGAACAACAAAGGAGGAAGAAGAAATGACTAAGGAAGGAGAAGAACGGAGGAGCAAGACGGAACAAAAGAAAACGAAGGAGACGCGGAAAAGGTAAGGTTTATGTTTCATGTTACTAAAAATATAAGAAACCATGGGGTTCCATATGGGATTGAAAATGGTTGGCCAAAACGTTATGGGCCATTGAATGTCAAAGGAAAATCCATCCAAGAAGATGGTTAAGTATTTGGAATAAAAATACCCTAACCTTGTTGGTGCGTAAGATATGGTAATACATGATTAAATGTAGGATAACATGCATGATTAAATATGAGGAAATGAAGTTACTAGGAGAATCATCAAAGAACATGGTTCGGCCCTTGCATGGCCGAACCCTAATTTTCTATATGGATCATTGGAGGATTCAAGGAAAGACAAGATGAGGTTCGTCCATGTTGTATGGCCGAGCCCCATCAAGTACTCAAATATATTGAATGTAAATACCCATCTTCATGATGATATGAAATGGAAATAGGATGAAGAGGAGGAACCATGGGTTTAGTTGTAACACCCTGGATTTTTATTTCATGAATATATATATGGAAATTGTCCATTTAATTTGTGAATTAATGGAATTTGAAATTAAATAATGGAGATGGACCTTAGATGGGTAAGGGTTGGGTCAATTGCCCAATTAAGACCTAACGGGTTATGGATAAGGTTCAATTGAAATAAATGGGTAAGATTTATTTAATTGGGTCAGGGTGGTCAATTGGGTCAAATGCCCAATTCAGACCAAATGGGTCATAGATGAGCTAATTAGAATTAAATGGGTAAGGTTTGATAATTGGATCTAATAACCAATTAAGATTCAAGTGTAGGTCCACCTCATCAAGTGAGGTGGCATGTAAATGAAATGGCTAAGTGGGACCCTAAATACCATGTGGTTCATGGGCAGCTAACCATGGTTGACTTGGTCAACCATGGGTGAGTTCAATAGAGTTGAGTTAATGAATGAGTTCAAATGGGATAAATAATGGTTGAGTTGGAAAGTTAATTCACATGAGTTGAGAATTTATTAATATTGAGTTCAAGTGCTTGAGTTGGAAAATGAGTTGAGTTGAATTGAAGTGAGTGGAGTGGGGAGATGGAGGGTTTCCATCTCAAAGGAGGAAACCCAAAAGGCATATTCAAAAGGTCTACACGTTGGGGAGATGGAGGGTTTCCATCTCATGATGGAAACCCAAAGGGCACACGGTTGGAGAGTTTCATCTCATGGGATGAAGCTCAAGAGGCACAATCAAGGCACACGTTGGGGAGAGAGGAGTTTTCCATCTCAAGAGGTGCCTTGGACAAGCCAAGGGACACCTTGGAAAGACACAACCTTTATGAGGAAGTGGAAGGGTTTAGGTTGTTACAAAGAGACACCACACTCACACCACCCCTTGGCCAATCCTCTCACTAAGACAAGAAAGACCTAGAGGTTTCTATCTCAACTCCTCTCCCTTGCACTCTTTGGGCCGATCTCTCACAAGACAAGGAAAAGACTTTGGGTTTTCCATTCCCTCATTCCCTCCTCCTCTCCCTCTCTCAAACCTCTTCCATGGCCGAACCACTCTTAGGATTTTCATCTCAATCAAGCACCACTCTTTGGGTGAAGATCAAGGAGGGAGAAAGAAAAGACCAAGGAACGAAAGAAGATCGGAGGAGTCGCGGAATCGGTAAGTAGTACTTGACAAGATTTATAAATTAAAAGGAGGTTAAGGGAACATTCCATATAGATTGGAAATGGTTGGCCAAAATGTTGGAGGCCATGGATTTAAGATCCATTTAAAGAAAGGCAAAATGAGGTTCGGCCATGTTGAATGGCCGAACCCCATTAAGTGATCTAATTATGGGGATGTGATTTTTAAGAGGAAAAGATGAACCATAGGGTTCGACCATGTTGTATGGCCGAACCCTATGGAAGTATATTACTAATTTTAATGGGTTTTAAAGGATGAAAAGGATGGTGTATGTTAGTGATTTTAAAGTGTTTTAAAGGAGGAAAATGATGGAGGAATATTGATGGATTTACATGTATTTAGACCATGGAAAAATGGAAATAAGGAACCATGGGTTCAGCCATGTTGTATGGCCGAACCCCATGAACCATTTTGATGGATCTTTTGGTAGATCTATGCTTGTTTAAAGGATGAATGATCAAGCTAAGAAAACGAAGGAATTTATTGTGGATCTATGTTTATGTTAATAAATCATTCATGGACCTAAGTTATGTGTAAATAAGTTAGGAGATTAACTATGAAAATGAATGGTGGCTAAGATGAGAAATGACAAAATAAGGAACCATGGGTTTGGCCATGTTGTATGGCCGAACCTCATGAAGGGCTTTTCATGAACCTAGGTGTATGATGAAGATATATCTTTATGGACTTAGGTTGTTAAATGATTAACTTATGTGATTGGACTAATAATCAAAGAATGGATGGTGTTGGACCCATTTTGTGTAAAATAAAACAAGGGTTAAAAAAGGGGTTAAAACCAAAGAGTGAGGTTCGTCCATGCTGTATGGCCGAACCCCACAAGTGACCTTTGGTGGACAATGGGTAGTGGACAGTGGACAGTGGACAATGGACAGTGGACAGTGGACAATGGACAGTGGGTAGTGGACAACGGGTAACTGGATGATTTTAGAAATGAAATATTTATATGATTTTCCAAATGGTTAGGTTTAATTGGAACGATGAAGGGAATGGTTTAAAACAATTGGAATAATTAATTTGACTATTTTATGGAATTAAATGGATCACCAAATTGATGTAAGTATGTGTTAAATGTAATAAGGTAACGGGATTTCCCAAACGCTGTACGATCGGCTTGACGTGATCAGTGATCGATTTTTGGACGGAAACACAAGGACCAGATAATTGGACGTTGGTAGGATTCCTACTTTATTGAAAACCATGGAATATGTATATGTGATGATTTTAAATTCATGTTTTGATGAGTTATTTTGGTATCAAATGATATGTTTCAATTATGGAATTTTAATGCTATGATGCTTATTATTACATAGCATGTTGGCATTTGCATCTCATGCATGGCATGGGAGGGATCAAATGAGGGGAGTCCATGCTTTCATTCGGTTTTCCGATAAAACAATCATGGGAAGGAGTCCGCACTGATTCTAGGTTATGACGATTGTGATGTTTGAAGAGTCCACGCTCCATTCGGATTTACTATAAATAATCGTGGGGAGGAATCTACACTGATTCCAAGGGATGTATGATTGAATTCTAACCGGAGTCCAGACTTCTTTCGGGGCGACCAATAAGGCATTCGTGGGGATACCTTGATGTGGATTATCCATCAAGAGGATACTATGTTTGTAATGTAACCGGAGTCCATGCTCCGTTCGGGACGACTGATAAGGCATTCGTGGTGATACCTTGATGTGCATTACCAATCAGGAGGAGTACTATGTGATTGTGATATGGATGATGTAATGGCCTGAAATTTTTAAATCAATAAATATGTGAATATTATTTATTTTAATGATGAAAATTGGAAATTGGTGGAATAAATGGTAAATGGGCCAAAATTGGATGAAGGCCCAAGTGTGGCCCAATAGACTATGGTTTGGATTTAAATTTATTTAAATGGGTCAAGAATGGTCAAATGGGGTCAAATACCCATTTGGGACTCAATGGGTCAAGATGGTTATGCTCTAAGGTAAATGGGCTAGATGGAAATGTAATTGGGCCATGGGCCCAATGGTGATCCATTTAGAGTGGACTTAATGAAATTTAATCACCCTAAGTAATTTGGAATTAAACAATGGTGGTGTGGCCAAGTGGGACCCACCTCCACCTCATCAAGTGAGGTGGCGTGTGGGCCAATGATTGGTGGGGCCGGCCACCATGGTTGACTTGGTCAACCATGGGTGGAATAATGGGAATTAGGTTAAATAAAAAAATGAAGTAACCTAAGATTAATTACCAAATTAATTAAATACTTAAATTAATAAGTTGGTGGCTAAATGGGGTTAGATTGGTCAAATGGAGACCAAGCTACCCCACCTCAAAATGTTAAACACGTTGGGACTTAGAGGAGTGGAGTTATAAGCCATAAAGCAACTTAAATATCTCAAAAATATCTTAAGGTTGGTGAAGGTAATTAATGTAAAGTAAAAAAATGGGGATAAGCCTTGATGTCTTTTCCCATTCTCTTTTCATTCAACTCTCTCCATTTTCACTCTCCCATGGTCGTCCCCTACATCCAAGTGAAGGAGAGAAAGAGAGTTAAGGAAAAGAGAAGAGAAGGAGAGAAGAAAGAAGTGGAATTTTGGGAGAAATCATTCTAAGGTAAAGGGATATCATCTTCCTCTCATCATCTTTCCTCTTTTCCTCTCTCAATTCAAACCTAAGATGGCCGATTCTAGGGTTGGGAGTTGCCACCCTTGATCAAAGATCTTGACCTATCAAAGATCAAGAGGAAGGAGAGAGGAGGCTAAGGAGACCGACGGGAGCGGCGGAAATCGGAGGAGACGTCGGATAGTGAGTATTTCTTAAATAAAAGAATTTTGAATTTTAGGGTTTAAGAAATGGAATTTATTTTTGTGAAATAAATGGTGGATAGGTGATTTTATACTATGGAATTTAGATGCATTAAATGGAAGGGTGGAAGATGGAGAAAACCCTAAATGGGTGAATTAGGGTTAGGGTAAGAAATTGGAGAAATATATTGTGTGCATTGTGTGATTGATTAAAGTGAACATGGAATTGGGTACTTGGAAATAAGAATCATGGGCCATAGGGTTGGCCATATAGTATGGCCGAACCCCATGGTGGGTGATTAGCCATTTGATGTAAAATGGTTAGGGTTAATGAATGGAAGATAATGAAGGTGGCTAATGGATTTTTGGGTTGTAAATGAATGAATGGGGATGAGTATTAAAATGGTTTTATGATGAAAAATGCAATGGGATTTTATGGCATTAAGAAGGCATAAAAGAGAAGGAATTGTGAACCATGGGTTCGGCCATGGTGCATGGCCGAACACTAGGTTGTTATGTGTGAAATTAGCTAGGGTTTTAGGGTTTAAAAAGCCATGGAAAATGGGAAGATGGGTGGATTTAATATTTTGGGTGAATATAGGTATTATGGAGCAATGAATGATGAATCATGAACCATGGGTTCGGCCATGGTATATGGCCGAACGCTATGGTGATGAAATGATGATTAAATGGTGGGGTTTAAAGGATAATGTGTTGATGAATTTTGGATTTCAAATGAACAAAAGTAATGATCCAAATGGGGCTAAGAATATGGTTTAGTTGCATGATGTAAACCCCTCAAGGAGGGATTATTGGTGGATCTAAAATGTAACAATGGACCCAAGAAAAAAATGGGGAACGAGACATCATGGGTTCGGCCAGGGTATGTGGCAGAACCCATGACCCATTTTGTAAGTCATTGTATGAGCTAAGGTTGGGTCCATGTTTGTGTTTAGATGATGGAAAATTTTATTAAATTAGATGGCTGATTTTGTTTCACGTTGGGTCTTGGTTAGTGAATCAATAAAGGACCTAAGTTGTGGATTAAATTTTGGGCTTAAGTAGGCGTGAATTAATGAAAAATTGTTTATGTGAAGGGTAGTGGCAAAAATGGTAAATATGGGCTAAAATGAAGAAACCCACTAAGTTATGAATTACGGGCTTGGAAATGATTAAAACTTGGATTGATTTGGTAATTTAATAAGGTACCGGATAGCGCGAGCTGTACGCTAGTAGGTAGCCGGATTGTCGGACGAAAACGAAATAAAGACTCGAATCGGTGTTCGGTAGGATTCCTACCTATTTGTAAGCCATGGATGTGTGATGGTATTCTTGTCATATTTTATTGATTCTAGTATTTATCTTATGATGGGTTTTTACAATTATGGATGCTATGTTTAAGATGGATTTTATTTAATGGCTATGAACTATGATTAAGGTTATGCATTATAAATTAAGGCTATGTATGATATCTTAAGGTTATGAGTTATAAATATTACATAGCATAATGCATTACATCTCATGCATGGCATGGGCGGAAAAAAATAAACAAACCGGAGTCCATGTTCCGTCGGGGCGACCGAAAAACAGGCATGGGGATATTTTGATAACCGGAGTCCATGCTCTGTCGGGGCGACCGAGAACAGGCATGGGGACACCTTGACGCGGCTTTGCCGTCAAGGGGGATATGACAGTATATGGCAGGAATGATGGGTGGGATTCATAACATAGACACCCAAGGCATGGCATACATCTTATATCTTCACTATACGTGGTTTATCAGTTTTCATTGGGTTATTATCAGTATGTTGTTATTACTAATCTATGTAGTAGCCCTACTCGGAGTCCTACTGGGCGCGTTGTTCTAACGCCCTACTTCTACCCTAGTTGACGGTGCAGGAGATGGCGGACCGGAAGGGCGAGGCGGAAGCCAAGCTTAGGAGCTTGGGAAGGCGGAGTAGTTATTTTGTTTAAGTTGAATTATTTCATTTTGGAAATGTAAATTGAGTAAACTAGCTTGTCGGAATGTAATAACATAGATGGCTTGCTATGTTTGGATTTTATTTTTGGACAATACAGTTTAATGGCATTTTAGTAATTATACCGATGTTTCTTCCCTGCTATTTGAAAATTAGTAGGATAGTTCTATGATCATCCGCATTTATTTTTATGTTCCATGAGCTTACTTGCTATGCGTGAACCGTACTCGTGGACTTATGTTCCACGCACGCGTAGGGTTGGCCAGTTAAGGGCCGGGCTTTAGAAGCTCGGAACTTAACTCGCGTCGTGATGTCCGCACCCTTTGTCACTTTTTTTTTTTAAAAAAAAAAATGTACTCTGATTTTACGATGAAAAGGGGCGGGCGTTACAGTTGGTATCAGAGCGAATATCTGAAGAATGAATCTCTCGAAGTAAGATTAAGACGGTTGCATGTCTCACTGGCAGCTAAGAATCCCAACTGACCGACTCTTCGGAGTCCGGTGCACGGGGGCCGGGTTAATTTACTTCGATTGACTTAAGCTGAAGTGTTTAATCTGAGAACAACATTTGACGGAAAGGGATGATAGCAAGGGAAGAAAAAATCAATTTAAGTCGGAATTATCAAACATAGCAAGTAGGATTACATTTCCCCGACATGAGAAAACAAATCTAGGTCTTCCCCAAATTTGACGGAATAACGATAGATTTATTGAACATAGGAGAGAATTCCCCGATTTCATCAAATGAACAAAACATAGATACTTGGGAAGTTTTCCCCAAACCAAGTGTGCTTATTTGGTAACTTTCCCCAAAAATGAGAAACAAAGTATGTTTGGTTAGTATTTTTTTTCCCCAAATTTGAAAAGGAGCTAAGTCAATGTTTCTCGATGACTAGGAAATGGCTCCGAAGAGAAGGACTCATCGCAACCAGAAAGAAGTATCACCACCTCGACAGGAAGAGGAGGTACCCCATCGGGAGGAGGGACAAAATAATATAAACATACAAGGTGTACCTCCCGAGCTAAAAGATGTAGTTCAAGCGGCAGTCGCTGCTGCTCTTCAACAACATTTGAGCGGAAATGCGACTACTAGCGACGGAAATGCGACTACTAGCGACGGAAATGCGAATACTAGTGACACCAGTAAACGGAAGATGGTCAAAGACTTCCAGCAATAACGCCCTCCCTACTTTAGAGGAAAAGAAGGGGCTGTAGGAGCAGATCATTGGTTAAAGAAGATCACTCAGATCTTGAATCTGCTTTAGGTTTCCAGTCCGGCTGACAGAATCTTACTGGCAACATCTCAACTGATTGAGGATGCCGGTAATTGGGGGGAAGTGGTGGAAAAACAACAATCACTGGTGCTGGAAAGGGAAAGAATTGCCATGACTTGGGAATGGTTCTCAGCCACTTTTCTGGAACAGTATTTTCCTGAGGAAGAAAGAGAGAGCCAGACTGAAGCTTTTATATCATTAGTACAAGGCAATATGACAGTGGCAGAATATCACCGGGAGTTCCTTCGTCTATCTGTCTACACATTCTATATGGTGGATACTGAGCAACGAAGGGCCCGTAAGTTTGAACGGGGCCTTCGGCCGAGCATCAAGACTAGGGTGACAGTATTCAAGGAACCTACATTGGCAGGGGTGGTTGGCAGGGCCACTATAGTGGAGCGGGAATTGAATGAGATTGCGCGGCCTGACAACCGCCGATGGCAGAGTGGGCGGGGCGTATTCCAACCCAACAAGAGGTTCCGGCCGAGTTAAAGCAGACCCTCATCCTCTACTGGATCTACAGGGGGCTTTCGCCCCAATCAGCCCTCCCCATCAGCATCAGTCACCCAGGTCCCTCGGGGTGGGAACACTTGCTATCAGTGTGGCCAACAGGGCCACTTCAAGAGAGAGTGTCCACAGCTCAACAGACCCTCTAATTTCAGGGGTTCTTCCCGCCCTCCAGCTAAGCCAGCTCAGTCGCGAGGAGGCAGAGCGTACAACCAAGCGGGGCAGGCGACAAACCCTACAGGATCTGGACGGCTTTTTGCCATACCTTCTCCAGTAGCGGTGGATCGCTCGGTGATGCAAGGTATGGCCGTAGTTGGTAGTTCCTATGCTGTTACATTATTTAATTCTGGAGCTTCCCATTCATTTATATCTGTTGCATTCATATCTGCTACGGGCACATTAGTACAAGACCTGTCCACATCACTTACCATTGTATCCCCCGTCGGAGACACATCCTTGGGACTCATCTGCACTGGATTAAACACTGAACTCGCTGGATTCCGATTCGAGTTCAACTATTTAGTAATCGATATGGCTGAGTACGATGTTATATTTGGTATGGACTGGTTGGCTACATATTGATTGCCATCTTCGTAAGGTGATATTTTGGTCACCTAAGGGAAAGCGGTATATAGTGCCCGCTGATAGACAAGGTATTCCTAGAAGACTGCAGGAAGAATTGAACCACCTTGTCTTGAATAACATTAAGTTAGACAGGGCACCAGGGGCTGAACTTCCGGCGGTAGTAGCAGAGTTTGCCAAAGTATTTCCAACAGAGCTCCCTGGTTTGCCTCCTAAGAGGGAGATAAACTTTGAAACCAAGTTATATCCTGGCACTGCTCCAGTATCGTTACCACATTATAGGATGGCACCAGCTGAGATGACCGAGTTGAAGAAGCAGATTGATGAACTGCTCAGATTGGGTTTTATTCGGAACAACACATCAGCATGGGGAGCCCCAGTATTATTTGTGAAAAAGAAAGATGGTACCCTGCGGATGTGTGTGGATTATAGAAAATTGAACCAGCTGACTGTTTTGAACAAGTATCCCCTACCCAGGATTGACGATCTGTTTGATCAACTTAGGGGTTCCTCTCACTTCTCCAAGATTGATCTGATGTCCGGATACCATCAAATCTGGGTTAGAGAGGAGGACATAGAGAAGACAACCTTCAGAACAAGGTATGGTCTATATGAGTATGTAGTCATGCCGTTTGGGCTTACTAATGCACCAGCTGTGTTCATGGACCTGATGAATAGGATATTCCGGCCTTACTTAGATCATTTTGTGATTGTATTTATTGATGACATCCTGATCTATTCCAAGAGTCAGGAAGAACATGCTGAACACCTGCGGATAGTTCTGAACACCCTGAAGAGGAACCAGTTGTATGCCAAAGCCAGCAAGTGTGAGTTCTGGCTATCTAAGGTTAACTTCTTGGGACACGTTATATCGGAGGAAGGTATAGCCGTGGACCCGGCTAAGGTAGCGGCAGTGAAGGAGTGGAAAGTGCCGACAAATGTGACCGAGACCCGCAGTTTTCTGGGATTGGCCGGCTACTACAGGAAATTCATCATGGACTTCTCCAAGATTGCAGCCCCACTTACCCGACTCACTCAGAAAGGAGTCAAATTTGAATGGTCGGATCTGTGCAACCGGAGATTTGAGGAGCTAAAGGAAAAGCTTACAACCGCTCCTATTCTGATCTTGTCGGAAAGAGGCATAAATTATGAGGTGTACTGTGATGCCTCAAGAGAGGGACTGGGGTGTACACTCAGTCAAAGTAATCGGGCAGTGGCGTACGGATCAAGACAGTTGAAAATCCATGAACGCCACTATCCCATACATGATCTGGAGCTGGCAGCAGTGGTCTTCGCTCTCAAAAGCTGGAGACACTATCTCTATGGAGAGAAATTTGAGGTGTTTTCCAACCACAAGAGTCTGAAATATTTGTTTGATCAGAAGGAACTCAATATGAGACAACGCCGATGGATGGAATATCTGGCAGATTATGACTTTGCACTCTGATATCATCCTGGCAAGGCGAACAAAGTGGCGGATGCTCTCAGCCGCATGTCACCTGCGACAATAGCTAGTATGATCAGAACAGAATGGGAGGTGTTGAATACCATCAGAGAGTTTAAACTCTACCTCAATAATCATGGGACTATATATAATCTGATCATACGATCTCACATGGCCTCCGAGATTGAACGGGAGCAACGGACAGACCCAGAGGTGAATGAGATATTTACCGGTGAGGTTGTACCGGAATGGGAATTACGACCGGGACAAGGTCTTTTATTCCGAGGTAGGACTTATGTGCCTAAGAGCTGCAGAAGAGAGTTGTTGGTTCAGGCACACCAAACCAAATTCTCTATCCATCCGGGCAGTACTAAGATGTATCATGATCTTAAGAGGCACTATTGGTGGCATGGGCTCAAGAGAGATGTGGCAGAATTTATTGCTCGTTGCCTAACTTGTTAGCAAGTTAAGGCGGAACATCAGAAACCACCGGGTTTACTCGCACCCTTACCAGTACCGGAATGGAAATGGGAGCACATATCTATGGATTTCGTATCAGGGTTGCCAAGGTCATCAAAGGGCAACGATGCGATATGGGTTGTTGTAGACCGGTTGACTAAGTCTGCGCATTTCCTTCCCATCAAGATGACGGATTCATTAGAGACTTTGGGTCGAAGGTACATCCGGGATATCATTAGATTACATGGTATTCCCCGGACTATTGTTTCCGACAGGGATGGCCGATTTACCGGCAGAGTATGGCAGGGTATGCAGTCGGCTGTGGAGACCAACATATTGACCAGCACAGCATTTCATCCACGAACTGATGGACAATCAGAGAGGACAATACAGACTTTGGAGGATATGCTGAGAGCATGTATGTTGGATTTTAAGGGTGGATGGGAGGATCACTTGCCATTGGTGGAGTTCTCTTACAATAATAGTTACCAAGCAAGCCTCCAAATGGCTCCGTTCGAGGCCTTATACGGCAGGCCATGTAGATCACCAGTGTGTTGGACAGAAGTTGGTGAGCCTGCGCTGATTGGACCGGAGTTGGTTGCAGAAACTACAACGCAGATTAAATTGATACGGCAGCATCTACTCACTGCACAGAGCCGTCAGAAGAGTTACGCCGACAAGAGGAGAAGGTTCCTCGAATTTGAGGTGGGAGACTTGGTGTTTTTGAAAGTCTCACCACGGAAGGGACACATGAGATTTGGAAAGAAGGGGAAACTGTCACCTAGATTTGTGGGACCATTTGCGATCCTGAAGAGGGTGGGGGGGTAGCTTATCAGTTGGCGCTCCCTCCACAGCTATCATCTCTACATGATATATTTCATGTGTCCATGTTAAGAAAGTACAATCCCCATCCTTCACATGTGTTGAATGTGCAAGACGTCGATGTACAAAGCGATGTGACACATGTGGAGAAGCAGGTCAGAATAGTCGGGAGCGAGCAAAGGGTGCTGCAGAACCGTACCATTCAGTTCGTCAAGGTGGTATGGGAACGACATGGTAATGAAGAAACCACATGGGAACTTGAATCGGAGATGAGAGCCTCTCATCCGGAACTCTTTGTGTAAGATGTTTTGAACCCCTACTTCGCTCGAATTTTCGGGACGAAAATTTTAAAAGAGGATTGTATTGTAATGGCCCGAAATTTTTAAATCAATAAATATGTGAATATTATTTATTTTAATGATGAAAATTGGAAATTGGTGGAATAAATGGTAAATGGGCCAAAATTGGATGAAGGCCCAACTGTGGCCCATTAGACTATGGTTTGGATTTAAATTTATTTAAGTGGGTCAAGAATGGTCAAATGGGGTCAAATACCCATTTGGGACTCAATGGGTCAAGATGGTTATGCTCTAAGGTAAATGGGCTAGATGGAAATGTAATTGGGCCATGGGCCCAATGGTGATCCATTTAGAGTGGGCTTAATGAAATTTAATCACCCTAAGTTGTAATGCCCCGCCCTCTCCGAGAATTTCAGAGTCTAATTTTTTTTTTTTAAAGTAATAATAAAACTCGAAAGAGAGCGGGCGGCGTCACGACGCGAGTTAAGTTCAGACTACCAAAGTCTGAACCTTAACTGGCCACCCATGTGTACATGGAATAGACCATGATAGTGAATCACACATGGAACTAACATCAACATGAGGAATAATCTAGATTAATTGCGGAATAGAAAGACGAGATAGCAAGTAACAGTCCTAAACATTATTTATCATAGATCAAACATCCAAATGTTATCAACCTACTCAAACTATAGCAAGTAGCGAATTATTACATGTCCCACAAAATATTCAAAAGACAGTAATATAAAGTAGTTCAGCCCTTCATTCAAGCACTTAGGCTTGGCTCCCCTCCCGGTCAACGACCTTTCCTTTCCCTTTGCTTGTACCTGCAATCTCCTCTGAGGATAGAATTAGGGCGTTAGATCAACGCGCCCAGTAGGTTCCCGAATCAGGGCTACCACATATTAGCATGTAAAACATGCATATACATATCATAATATATAATCATCAAAACAGGTAAAACAATGCTATGATGTATGCACATGCAATGAGCCTCCCCCATCATGTACATCCATAGCCATCATTTGTCGTGCCATGCACCGACAAGATAAATCACAATACAACTTCCATCTCTTCATCACTGACTGATTCATATCACGTATTAGTTCTCCTGGCGGGACTCTCTTCGCCTAAGGAGACCACTGTGACTATGATCATCATGTTACTCTTCCTGGCGGAACTCTCATCGCCTAAGGAGGACGTAACCCATAATTGTAACACGGTAGAACCTCATTCATCATCCCATGACCATGCATGAGATGCCAATGCCTGTATGCCATTTGTTAATGCATAATATATCATTTGAAACACATATATTAAACCAAGAGTATCATAAGAAAACAGGGTAAAAACCGTGGTTACAAGTAGGTAGGAAACCTACTGAAGAATCACTTTAGTAACTGATCTTTCTTTCGCGTCACCCGGTCACGACTCGCACGTCGTTCGACTTCCGGTACCTTATCCATACATCAATCAGCAAGTCATAACATCATTTACTTATTCAATCACATCTATGACCCATCCACATCATGTGGGGTTCGGCCATGCCCATGGCTGAAGATCATCAACTTAGAGTTTGTCATTTTATGGGATTCGGCCCTATACTTGGCCGAATCTTGTATTCCCACTCTTCCATCATCAAATGGTTCTCCATTACAATACTTTAAACCCTTTATAAAATCATGGGAATAATATCAAACACAACCTACGAACCTAGTCCATTTATTCCAAAAACAGCCCATGGGGTTCGGCCATGCACATGGCCGAACCCAATGGTTCTCTTGATCCGATTGATCCATCAATTACCCATGATTTGAATCAGTAATCTTAACCCTAATATTGACATGGTTCAGCCCTACATTGGCCAACCAATAACAACAAGTTAAACTTCACCAAATTACATCAAACACCATATTTTATATGGTTTTAAACTCATCAAAATCATCAAATACTAACATGGGGTTCGGCCATCCAAGGTGGCCGAACCTCATGTCTATGTTTTGTTCTTTCAAACATGATTTTTAGGTGTCATTTTAAAACATAGTATCAGTATAACATTGCTGCCTTATTACCTCTCAAGACCATCCAACTAAGTTCATCAATTTGTCCAAATGACCATCAAACTTCGTGGGATTCGGCCATCCAAGATGGCCGATCCTGATGGTCCAATTCATCAATTTTAAACCGTTGATTTAGACCCATGGTACCTTCAGTCCTTATGTCATTCAGATCCATGTTTTTAACCCTCTTTAAAACATGCATTTGAATCTCAATAAAACTCAAAAACAGTCCACCAAAAACTCCATGGTTTCCATGTTTCAAAACATGAAAACCAACGTAACTTTTACATGGGGTTCGGCCCTCCATGGTGGCCGAACCCAATGGTCATCTTTACCATTTTAAAGCCTCTCTTAATCAAGGTTAAAACCTTAGTGAATTCGGCCATAACCATGGCCCAATACACCCCCATTCATTCCATGTTATTAAACCAAAATAACACATAAAAAAACTTACCAAATTTTCCAAGTTTTCTTCTTGTCTTTGCTCCTTGATTTCTCCTTTTTTTTTTCTTCTTTCTTTCCTTAATTCCTTGCTGGTTTAGGCTTGATTAACTGATGCCAAACCTCTGCTGTTCAGCCAAGAAAAACGAATTGGAGAGAGGGAGAGAGAGATGGGAATTCTTGGATTCCTTGGTGTGAAAAACGGCCATGTATGGTTAGGTTTTCTTTTATAGTTTCAGCCCCCCAACTCCCATTCATCCTCCCTCATTAATGTTGTTAAAAATGATGGGGCAAAGGGTGTTAACCAAGACACCTCTTGGTGCCAAACGTTGCACCCCTTGGTGCCAAACATTGTATCACATGGGAAATGAACCAATGCAACCCTTCATGAAGAGGTGCCGCCCAACCTTGGTGTCTTTTGGCTTTGCCAAAGCACCCTTTCATACCAACGGCTGAGATTAATTCAGATTAATTGTTGTGTGAGATTACAACTCATTTCCATCTCCTCTTGACTCACCTAACTCGGAATATTTTTATTCTAAACCAACTCATCCAACTCATCACTTTTAATGCACTAAGTTTGAGTCAACTCATTTCTTAAATCCAACTCATTTCAAATCAACCCAACTCAAGTTGAATTAACTCACACTTGAGTTCAATTGAGGGCCCACATGGTCATCCGTGGTCAAACTGGTCAACCCGACCCGTTGGGTCCCCCCTTTAGCTCCTTGACCCGTTTTTGACTCTATGACCCAATTATAGTATTTTGGTCATTTGTAAGTGGTTTTCTCATATGGATCATGCCTACCCATTTCTTCTCTACTTGATTTCCAATCAAATAGGCTTATCCCTATTTAATTTAAGCTTACACAATGGTCAAATCATCCATTTTGACCCATTGGGTCCAATTGGGCCCTTTGACCCATTTAGTCATTTCCAACCCAATTGATGTACATAACCCATCCAAATCAACTTAATATACATATAATGTGCTCATACGACCTTAATTTGAGCAATAGGCCCCAACATTTCTTATTTTGACATCACAAAATAATTAATTTAATAATTCAGGGGCATTTTCGTAATTTTCCATTTTATTGAAAAATTGGGGTGTTACAATATAACCCTCTTTTGAAATTTTCGTCCCGAAAATCGATCTAAGTAGGGTTCTCAAGTAATTACATAAATAGTTCGGGGTGAGCTGTTCTCATCTCCGACTCAAGTTCCCATGTGGCCTCTTCATCACCATGACGATCCCATACTACTTTCACGAACTGAATCGCTCTGTTTCGCAACACCCTTTGTTCGGTCTCCACTATCCTGACCGGCTTTTCGACGTACGTCACGTCGCTTTGCACTTCAATATCTTGAACATTTAAAACATGGGACGGATCCGGATTGTATTTCCTTAGCATCGACACGTGAAACACATCGTGTAAAGATGCTAATTGTGATGGGAGTGCTAACTGATAAGCAACATCCCCCATCCTTCTTTTGATCGAAAACGGTCCCACAAATCTTGGTGACAGTTTTCCTTTCTTGCCAAACCTCATATGTCCCTTCCGTGGTGAGACTTTTAGAAACACCATGTCTCCCACTTCAAATTCCAGAAACCGTCTCCTTTTATCAGCATAGTTCTTCTGCCGACTCTGTGCAGTCAGTAGATGTTGACGTATCAACTTAATTTGTGCAGTAGTCTCTGCGACTAGTTCCGGTCCGATCAATGCAGGCTCTCCTGCCTCTGTCCAACATATCGGTGACCTACACTGTCTACCATATAATGCCTCGTATGGAGCCATCTGAAGGCTTGCCTGATAGCTGTTATTATACGAGAACTCCACCAGTGGTAAGTGGTCCTCCCATCCACCCTTGAAATCTAACATGCATGCTCTCAACATGTCTTCCAAGGTCTGTATTGTACTTTCAGACTGTCCATCAGTCTGTGGATGGAAAGCGGTGCTAGTCAATAAGTCTGTCCCCATGGCTGACTGCATGCTTTGCCATACTCTGCCGGTAAAACGACCATCTCTGTCCGATACTATCGTTCGAGGAATGCCATGTAGTCGAATGATCTCTTTAATATAACGCCGACCCAACGTTTCAGATGAATCTGTCATCTTGATAGGAATGAAATGTGCGGACTTGGTCAGTCGGTCGACTACGACCCATATGGCGTCATTGCCCTTTGAAGACCTCGGCAACCCCGATACAAAGTCCATGGAAATGTGTTCCCATTTCCATTCTGGCACTGCTAAGGGTTTGAGTAACCCTGGTGGCTTTTGGTGTTCAGTCTTAACTTGCTGACAAGTTAAACAATGTGCCATGAACTCTGCCACATCCCTTTTTAGTCCATGCCACCAATAATGCTTTTTCAGATTGTGATACATTTTGGTGCTACCCGGATGAATAGAGAGCTTGGATTGATGTGCCTCAATCAGTAGCTCTTTCCGACAACTCTTTGGCACATATGTTCTTCCCCGAAATAAAAGACCTTGCCCGGGTCGTAATTCCCATTCCGGTATGTCCACACTAGTGGACATCTTGGCCCATATGTCCTTCACTTCCGGATCTGCTCTTTGTTCTTGTTCAATCCTGGTGATTATATTGGACCGTATGATTAAATTGTGCAAAACTCCACGGTTTGTAATGTATAGATTGAACTCTCGAATGGTATTCAACATCTCCCACTCGGTTCTGATCAGACATGCCACGGATGCATGTGATATGCGGCTAAGAGCATCAGCCACCTTGTTCGCCTTGCCTGGATGGTATCGAAGCTCGAACTCATAATCCGCCAGATACTCCATCCATCTACGCTGCCTTAGATTGAGCTCATTCTGATCAAATAAATATTTCAAACTCTTATGATCAGAATACACTTCAAACTTCTCGCCATAAAGGTAATGTCTCCAACTTTTGAGAGCGAAGACCACTGCAGCTAGTTCAAGATCATGCGTAGGATAGAGGCGTTCATGTATTTTTAGTTGTCTTGAACCATAAGCCACTACACGATGATCTTGACTGAGGACACACCCCAGTCCTTCTCCCAAAGCATCGCATTCTACTTCATAACCCTTGCCTTTTTCCGGCAAAATCAAAATAGGAGCGGTTGTAAGTCTGTCTTTTAGCTCTTCAAACCTTTGGTTGTACAGATCTGACCACTCATACTTGACTCCTTTCTGAGTGAGTCGAGTCAATGGAGACGCTATTTTGGAAAAATCCATAATAAATTTCCGATAATAACCCACCAATCCTAAGAAACTGCGGATCTCGGTCACGTTCTTTGGCGCTTTCCAGTCTTTCACTGCTGTCACCTTAGCCGGATCCACGGCTATTCCTTCCTCGGATATAACATGTCCTAAGAAATTCACTTGAGATAGCCAGAATTCACACTTACTGGCCTTGGCATACAGTTTATTCTGCCTCAATGTATTCAAAATTATCCATAGATGCTCTGCATGTTCCTCCTGACTCTTAGAATAGATCAGGATATCATCAATGAATACGATTACAAACTGGTCCAGATAGGGACGGAAGATTCTGTTCATTAAATCCATGAACACAGCCGGCGCATTTGTGAGTCCAAATGGCATGACTACGAACTCAAACAGTCCATATCGCGTCAGAAAAGCTGTCTTTTCTATATCTTCCTCTCTAACTCGGATTTGATGATAACCAGACATCAAGTCGATCTTTGAAAAATGACTAGAACCCCTCAATTGATCAAATAAATCGTCGATCCTGGGTAGAGGGTACTTGTTCCGGACTGTTAGCTGATTCAGCTTCCGGTAGTCCACGCACATCCGTAGTGAACCATCCTTCTTCTTTACGAACAACACTGGTGCTCCCCATGATGACGTACTGTTCCGAATGCAACCCAGCCTAAGCAGTTCATCAATCTGCTTCTTTAGCTCTGATATCTCTGTTGGTGCCATCCGATAGTGTGGTAACGACACTGGTACTGTGCCAGGGTATAACTTGATCTCGAAGTTAATCTCCCTCCTAGGCGGTAAACCAGGGAGTTCCTTTGGAAATACATCAGTAAATTCTTGCACAATTGCCGGAAGTTCAGTAACTGGAGCTTTGTTTATGGTGATATTATTCAATACCACGTGATTTAACCCTTCCTGCAATCCACTTTGTTTATCTAAACGGACTACATATTGCTTGCCCTCGGGTGACTTAAATGTCACTCTTCGACGATAACAGTCGATGTTGGCATGAAACTTAACCAACCAATCTATACCGAATATAATATCATGCTCTGACATGTCCAGCACTAGATAATTGAATTCAAATCTGAGTCCAGCTAATTCAATGTTAACCGCCGTACATATAAGTCCCAATGCCGAATCTCCGACAGGGGATACAATAGTGAGTGTTGTGGCTAATCTTTGAACTAATGTACCCGTTGCAGTAATAAATGATTCAGCTATGAAGGAGTGTGATGCTCCCGAATCAAATAGTGCATATGCATAAGAACTATTCACTACCGCCATACCTTGTATCACAGCATGGTCGTCTTCTTCCTGAGAAGTTAGAGTAAATAATCGTCCAGAACCAGCAAGGTCAGACCTTCGACCTCCCCGACTTTGCATTCTGCATCCTCTGGAGTTTCCCGGTCTAGCTGGCGGACGAAATGATCCTCTGGAGTATGACAGCCTGTTGAGCTTTGGGCAGTCTTTCTTGTAGTGACCTGGTTGATCACAGTGAAAACAGGTGTTCATTCCTCGAGAAGCTTGTGTGACTGCTACAGATTGAGTGGACTGGTTGGGGCGAAAACCACCACTTGATCCAACAGACGGCAAAGGTCTGCTAAAGTTCGTTCTGAACCTCTTGTTGGGTTGGTACGCACCCCTCCCACTTGGAGCTCGGCTGTTGTCCACTCTGGCAAATTCCACCATCTCCTGTTCCACAATGGTTGCCCTGCTGACCACTTCTGCCAGTGTGGCTGCTTTGAACACGGTTACCTTGGCCCTAATGTTTGGCCGAAACCCACGCTCGAACTTGCGAGCCTTTCGATATTCCGTGTCCACTATATAGTATGCATAGATTGACAGGCTGAGGAATTCTTGGTGATACTCAGCCACTGTCATTGAACCTTGCACTAACGTCATAAAGGCCTGAATTTGACGTTCTCTTTCTTCCTCTGGAAAGTAGCGCTCTAGGAATGTCGCTGAGAATTGCTCCCAGGTCATAGCAACTCTTTCTCTTCTTGGCACAAGTGCCTGCTGTTTCTCCACCACCTTCCACCATTTGGCAGCGTCATCTACCAGCTGTGACGTGGCCAATAATATTTTATGAGCATGACTCTTGATGTTCAAAAGAGTCAATATGTGGGAAATCTTCTCTAACCAGTTCTCGGCTCCAACTGGCCCTTCTCTGCCCTTAAAGTAAGGTGGCCGCTGTTGCTGAAAATCTCTGACCATGTTACGGTCATTATTTTCGCTCGTACTTCCCCCTCCATTCAAATGTTGTTGGAGGACAGACGTAACCACAGCTTGCACCAAGCTGTGCAGTTCAGGAGGCACAAAGGGTGCAGTCATGTTACTGTTCTCCTCCTCCTCTCGTCGATAAGACGAGTCATATTCCTCCTCGTCGTCCTGTTGATATGTAGGGTCACTCCCTTCTTCTTCCCGCCGGGAATGTTGTGACTCTTCCTCATCGAGCGAACGTTCATGAACTGATCTCTCTTCGTCATGAACGGAAAGCTCATCATCATGTACCGATGGCACCTTCTCCTGTACCACCTTCCGGCGTTGGGGTACCACCTTCCCTTGTGGTGTGACTATGAGCACCTCATCTTTCTTCTTATCGTCCTGACGGGTCCTTCTCTTCGATGCCCCCTCAACTAATCCGATTTGTAAAACTTTTTCCTTACCCTTCGGATCTTGTACCACTTTTCTCTGTAGCGCCATTTAGTCCTAATTCATGGGAAACATCATATACTTAGTTTCCATTAACAATATGCATCACATGCCATGAATCCTCATAAAAACATGAAATCACATATTTATATAAATTCAAACTTCATTTTTGTACAAAGGTGGGTAGGGTGAAACAAACCCTATGTATAACAAAAAAAATATACCCCCTTACAAAAATAACCCTCTTTTTAATACCCTTTATATTAATTCCTATCCTAGTCTTCCGTAGAAGACTCCGCATCACCAGCGAACTTGAAACGGTTATCAGGACACATCATCGCTGTGTGCCCCAATACTTCACACATTGTGCAGGGTATTAAACTGGGTCCTCCTATGCTAGGACAATTAGTCCTCGCCTCTCCATGCCCGTGCAGTCCACAGACCGGACAGACAATTCCTAATGGATGAGGACAATACAACCTGTTGTGATCGTCCTGATTACACAACTCACAAGTATCGTAGGGATCTACCTCCCCCGCCGATTCCAATATTATAGGAAAGTCTTCCATAGGATCCTCATAAAAGAAAAATCCCAGATCATCCTCTTCCTCCTCAGGAGGTTCCACTAACCAAGGAATATCCTCCATCTGATACTCAGGTAACGGTGCTAGATTCACCTCCTCCATTTGTGCTAAGTTCAACTCTTCCAATGGTGCTAGATTCCATTTCTCTTCCTGAAGGTTCACATTAGCCTCCATGTTGGTGTTGTTAGAAGTAGACACCAAGTCTATGGGATTGCTAGGAGTTCCACTGTAACACTCTGAGTACTCCACATTACTCGACATATCTGTATCATATCAATAAAACACAAGAATATTCAACAACAATTCTAAATAAACCATTCTTGGTTTTCAGGGGAATCTGATCATGTATTATATCATGTACTTTGTTTGGGGAAGATTACCAAATCATCACTCTTTGTGTTCTTTTGTTTCAGGGGAAATCTCTAATTTCCTATTGTTTGTTTCTCAGTGTGGGGATTCCAGGGGAGTTCATCCTACTTTGCTATGTTTGATTTGTCCAATTATGATGGCTGTACTTTACTTTGCTATCTTTCATTGTCGTTCTCAGATTGATTGTTCAGTCTGAGTCACTCGAAGTAAATTAATCCGGCCCCCAGGCAGCGGACTCCGAAGAGTCGGTCAGTTGGGATTCTTATCCGTCAGTAAGACATGAAACCGTCTTAATATTACTTCAATGATTCAACTTCCCGTTTCGCTCTGATACCAACTGTAACGCCCCCGCCCTTTCCGAGAATTTCAGAGTCTATTTTTTTTTTTAAAGTAATAATAAAACATCGAAAGAGAGCGGGCGGCGTCACGACGCGAGTTAAGTTCAGACTACCCAAGTCTGAACCTTAACTGGCCACCCATGTGTACATGGAATAGACCATGATAGTGAATCACACATGGAACTAACATCAACATGAGGAATAATCTAGATTAATTGCGGAATAGAAAGACGAGATAGCAAGTAACAGTCCTAAACATTATTTATCATAGATCAAACATCCAAATGTTATCAACCTACTCAAACTATAGCAAGTAGCGAATTATTACATGTCCCACAAAATATTCAAAAGACAGTAATATAAAGTAGTTCAGCCCTTCATTCAAGCACTTAGGCTTGGCTCCCCTCCCGGTCAACGACCTTTCCTTTCCCTTTGCTTGTACCTGCAATCTCCTCTGAGGATAGAATTAGGGCGTTAGATCAACGCGCCCAGTAGGTTCCCGAATCAGGGCTACCACATATTAGCATGTAAAACATGCATATACATATCATAATATATAATCATCAAAACAGGTAAAACAATGCTATGATGTATGCACATGCAATGAGCCTCCCCCATCATGTACATCCATAGCCATCATTTGTCGTGCCATGCACCGACAAGATAAATCACAATACAACTTCCATCTCTTCATCACTGACTGATTCATATCACGTATTAGTTCTCCTGGCGGGACTCTCTTCGCCTAAGGAGACCACTGTGACTATGATCATCATGTTACTCTTCCTGGCGGAACTCTCATCGCCTAAGGAGGACGTAACCCATAATTGTAACACGGTAGAACCTCATTCATCATCCCATGACCATGCATGAGATGCCAATGCCTGTATGCCATTTGTTAATGCATAATATATCATTTGAAACACATATATTAAACCAAGAGTATCATAAGAAAACAGGGTAAAAACCGTGGTTACAAGTAGGTAGGAAACCTACTGAAGAATCACTTTAGTAATCTTTCTTTTTCGCGTCACCCGGTCACGACTCGCACGTCATTCGACTTCCGGTACCTTATCCATACATCAATCAGCAAGTCATAACATCATTTACTTATTCAATCACATCTATGACCCATCCACATCATGTGGGGTTCAGCCATGCCCATGGCTGAACATCATCAACTTAGAGTTTGTCATTTTATGGGATTCGGCCCTATACTTGGCCGAATCTTGTATTCCCACTCTTCCATCATCAAATGGTTCTCCATTACAATACTTTAAACCCTTTATAAAATCATGGGAATAATATCAAACACAACCTACGAACCTAGTCCATTTATTCCAAAAACAGCCCATGGGGTTCGGCCATGCACATGGTCGAACCCAATGGTTCTCTTGATCCGATTGATCCATCAATTACCCATGATTTGAATCAGTAATCTTAACCCTAATATTGACATGGTTCAGCCCTACATTGGCCAACCAATAACAACAAGTTAAACTTCACCAAATTATATCAAACACCATATTTTATATGGTTTTAAACTCATCAAAATCATCAAATACTAACATGGGGTTTGGCCATCCAAGGTGGCCGAACCTCATGTCTATGTTTTGTTCTTTCAAACATGATTTTTAGGTGTCATTTTAAAACATAGTATCAGTATAACATTGCTGCCTTATTACCTCTCAAGACCATCCAACTAAGTTCATCAATTTGTCCAAATGACAATCAAACTTCGTGGGATTCGGCCATCCAAGATGGCCGATCCTGATGGTCCAATTCATCAATTTTAAACCGTTGATTTAGACCCATGGTACCTTCAGTCCTTATGTCATTCAGATCCATGTTTTTAACCCTCTTTAAAACATGCATTTGAATCTCAATAAAACTCAAAAACAGTCCACCGAAAACTCCATGGTTTCCTTGTTTCAAAACATGAAAACCAACCTAACTTTCACATGGGGTTCGGCCCTTCATGGTGGCCGAACCCAATGGTCATCTTTACCATTTTAAAGCCTCTCTTAATCAAGGTTAAAACCTTGGTGAATTCGGCCATAACCATGGCCCAATACACCCCCATTCATTCCATGTTATTAAACCAAAATAACACATAAAAAAACTTACCAAATTTTCCAAGTTTTCTTCTTGTCTTTGCTCCTTGATTTCTCCCTTTTTTTTCTTCTTTCTTTCCTTAATTCCTTGCTGGTTTAGGTTTGATTAACTGATGCCAAACCTCTGCTGTTCAGCCAAGAAAAACGAATTGGAGAGAGGGAGAGAGAGATGGGAATTCTTGGATTCCTTAGTGTGAAAAACGGCCATGTATGGTTAGGTTTTCTTTTATAGTTTCAGCCCCCCAACTCCCATTCATCCTCCCTCATTAATGTTGTTAAAAACGATGGGGTAAAGGGTGTTAACCAAGACACCTCTTGGTGCCAAACGTTGCACCCCTTGGTGCCAAACATTGTATCACATGGGAAATGAACCAATGCAACCCTTCATGAAGAGGTGCCGCCCAACCTTGGTGTCTTTTGGCTTTGCCAAAGCACCCTTTCATACCAACGGCTGAGATTAATTCAGATTAATTGTTGTGTGAGATTACAACTCATTTCCATCTCCTCTTGACTCACCTAACTCGGAATATTTTTATTCTAAACCAACTCATCCAACTCATCACTTTTAATGCACTAAGTTTGAGTCAACTCATTTCTTAAATCCAACTCATTTCAAATCAACCCAACTCAAGTTGAATTAACGCACACTTGAGTTCAATTGAGGGCCCACATGGTCATCCGTGGTCAAACTGGTCAACCCGACCCGTTGGGTCCCCCCTTTAGCTCATTGACTCGTTTTTGACTCTATGACCCAATTATGGTATTTTGGTCATTTGTAAGTGGTTTTCTCATATGGATCATGCCTACCCATTTCTTCTCTACTTGATTTCCAATCAAATAGGCTTATCCCTATTTAATTTAAGCTTACACAATGGTGAAATCATCCATTTTGACCCATTGGGTCCAATTGGGCCCTTTGACCCATTTAGTCATTTCCAACCCAATTGATGTACATAACCCATCCAAATCAACTTAATATACATATAATGTGCTCATACGACCTTAATTTGAGCAATAGGCCCCAACATTTCTTATTTTGACATCACAAAATAATTAATTTAATAATTCAGGGGCATTTTCGTAATTTTCCATTTTATTGAAAAATTGGGGTGTTACATAAGTAATTTGGAATTAAACAATGGTGGTGTGGCCAAGTGGGACCCACCTCCACCACATCAAGTGAGGTGGCGTGTGGGCCAATGATTGGTGGGGCCGGCCACCATGGTTGACTTGGTCAACCATGGGTGGAATAATGGGAATTAGGTTACATAAAAAAATGAAGTAACCTAAGATTAATTACCAAATTAATTAAATACTTAAATTAATAAGTTGGTGGCTAAATGGGGTTAGATTGGTCAAATGGAGACCAAGCTACCCCACCTCAAAATGTTAAACACGTTGGGACTTAGAGGAGTGGAGTTATAAGCCATAAAGCAACTTAAATATCTCAAAAATATCTTAAGGTTGGTGAAGGTAATTAATGTAAAGTAAAAAAATGGGGATAAGCCTTGATGTCTTTTCCCATTCTCTTTTCATTCAACTCTCTCCATTTTCACTCTCCCATGGTCGTCCCTTACATCCAAGTGAAGGAGAGAAAGAGAGTTAAGGAAAAGAGAAGAGAAGGAGAGAAGAAAGAAGTGGAATTTTGGGAGAAATCACTCTAAGGTAAAGGGTTATCATCTTCCTCTCATCATCTTTCCTCTTTTCCGCTCTCAATTCAAACCTAACATGGCCGATTCTAGGGTTGGGAGTTGCCACCCTTGATCAAAGATCTTGACCTATCAAAGATCAAGAGGAAGGAGAGAGGAGGCTAAGGAGACCGACGGGAGCGGCGGAAATCGGAGGAGACGTCGGATAGTGAGTATTTCTTAAATAAAAGAATTTTGAATTTTAGGGTTTAAGAAATGGAATTTATTTTTGTGAAATAAATGGTGGATAGGTGATTTTATACTATGGAATTTAGATGCATTAAATGGAAGGGTGGAAGATGGAGAAAACCCTAAATGGGTGAATTAGGGTTAGGGTAAGAAATTGGAGAAATATTGTGTGCATTGTGTGATTGATTAAAGTGAACATGGAATTGGGTACTTGGAAATAAGAATCATGGGCCATAGGGTTGGCCATATAGTATGGCCGAACCCCATGGTGGGTGATTAGCCATTTGATGTAAAATGGTTAGGGTTAATGAATGGAAGATAATGAAGGTGGCTAATGGATTTTTGGGTTGTAAATGAATGAATGGGGATGAGTATTAAAATGGTTTTATGATGAAAAATGCAATGGGATTTTATGGCATTAAGAAGGCATAAAAGAGAAGGAATTGTGAACCATGGGTTCGGCCATGGTGCATGGCCGAACACTAGGTTGTTATGTGTGAAATTAGCTAGGGTTTTAGGGTTTAAAAAGCCATGGAAAATGGGAAGATGGGTGGATTTAATATTTTGGGTGAATATAGGTATTATGGAGCAATGAATGATGAATCATGAACCATGGGTTCGGCCATGGTATATGGCCGAACGCTATGGTGATGAAATGATGATTAAATGGTGGGGTTTAAAGGATAATGTGTTGATGAATTTTGGATTTCAAATGAACAAAAGTAATGATCCAAATGGGGCTAAGAATATGGTTTAGTTGCATGATGTAAACCCCTCAAGGAGGGATTATTGGTGGATCTAAAATGTAACAATGGACCCAAGAAAAAAATGGGGAACGAGACATCATGGGTTCGGCCAGGGTATGTGGCCGAACCCATGACCCATTTTGTAGGTCATTGTATGAGCTAAGGTTGGGTCCATGTTTGTGTTTAGATGATGGAAAATTTTATTAAATTAGATGGCTGATTTTGTTTCACGTTGGGTCTTGGTTAGTGAATCAATGAAGGACCTAAGTTGTGGATTATTTTGGGCTTAAGTAGGCGTGAATTAATGAAAAATTGTTTATGTGAAGGGTAGTGGCAAAAATGGTAAATATGGGCTAAAATGAAGAAACCCACTAAGTTATGAATTACGGGCTTGGAAATGATTAAAACTTGGATTGATTTGGTAATTTAATAAGGTACCGGATAGCGCGAGCTGTACGCTAGTAGGTAGCCGGATTGTCGGACGAAAACGAAATAAAGACTCGAATCGGTGTTCGGTAGGATTCCTACCTATTTGTAAGCCATGGATGTGTGATGGTATTCTTGTCATATTTTATTGATTCTAGTATTTATCTTATGATGGGTTTTTACAATTATGGATGCTATGTTTAAGATGGATTTTATTTAATGGCTATGAACTATGATTAAGGTTATGCATTATAAATTAAGGCTATGTATGATATCTTAAGGTTATGAGTTATAAATATTACATAGCATAATGCATTACATCTCATGCATGGCATGGGCGGAAAAAAATAAACAAACCGGAGTCCATGCTCCATCGGGGCGACCGAAAAACAGGCATGGGGATATTTTGATAACCGGAGTCCATGCTCCGTCGGGGCGACCGAGAACAGGCATGGGGACACCTTGACGAGGCTTTGCCGTCAAGGGGGATATGACAGTATATGGCAGGAATGATGGGTGGGATTCATAACATAGACACCCAAGGCATGGCATACATCTTATATCTTCACTATACGTGGTTTATCAGTTTTCATTGGGTTATTATCAGTATGTTGTTATTACTAATCTATGTAGTAGCCCTACTCGGAGTCCTACTGGGCGCGTTGTTCTAACGCCCTACTTCTACCCTAGCTGACGGTGTAGGAGATGGCGGACCGGAAGGGCGAGACGGAAGCCAAGCTTAGGAGCTTGGGAAGGCGGACAAGTTATTTTGTTTAAGTTGAATTATTTCATTTTGGAAATGTAAATTGAGTAAACTAGCTTGTCGGAATGTAATAACTTAGATGGCTTGCTATGTTTGGATTTTATTTTTTGACAATACAGTTTAATGGCATTTTAGTAATTATACCGATGTTTCTTCCCTGCTATTTGAAAATTGGTAGGATAGTTCTATGATCATCCGCATTTATTTTTATGTTACGTGAGCATACATGCTACGCGTGAACCGTACTCGTGGACTTATGTTCCACGCACGCGTAGGGTTGGCCAGTTAAGGGCCGGGCTTTAGAAGCACGGAACTTAATTCGTGTCGTGATGTCCGCGCCCTTTGTCACTTTAAAAAAAAAAAAAATGTACTCTGATTTTACGGTGAAAAGGGGCGGGCGTTACAGATGATGGGTGAGACTCATGGCATATGACACCCATGGCATGGCATTGTTTTGCATGGTTTTGATATTATTTATATCTATGTGATTTCTATACTAACCCATGTGTTGACTACTAGGAGTACCTACTGGGCACGTTGTCTAACGCCCTACTTCTACCTTAGTTGATGACACAGGAAATGGACTGAACGAAGGACGCGATCGGAGCCAAGCTGAGGAGCTTGGATGATCTAGTTTCATTTTATTTAAGTTTATTCATGGACAATGTAATTTGAGTAGCTAGTATTTGGGATTGTAATAACTTAGATTATTTGCTATGGTTTGGATGGTTAATTTTGGATATTATAACTTAAGGTGATTATTATTAAGTGATGGACTTCCTTGCTATTTAAAATTGGATAGGTTAGACTTCATTATAATTCCGCATTATGTTTAATTCCGCAAGTATAGCCTTAGTATGTGTGAACCGTTTTACTGGACTTGGTCGAAGCACACGTATGGTTGGTCAGTTAAGGGCCGGGCTTTGGAAGCTCGGACTTAACTTGTTTCGTGACGTTCCCGCTCTCTCTCACTCTTTTATTAAAAAAAAAATTGACTCTGATTTTCGGCGAGTGAAAAAGGGCGGGGCGTTACATCGGCCATGTTGTATGGCCGAACCCCATGGAAGAGTGTTTATGGATTTATAAACGTTTTAAATGATGAACCATGGGTGATTTTTATGGATTACCTAGTTAAGGAATAAAAGGAAAGAAATGATGATTTAAAATAAAGAGAGGATGGAAAATGATGGACCATGGGTTCGGCCATGTTGTATGATTGAACCCCATGGAGGGATTTTTATGGATCTAATGTCTTAAAAGATTGAACTACGGACTATTAAGTTAAGAAAGGAAAATGGGGAAATGAGGAATCATGGGTTCGGCTATGTGGTATGGCTGAACCCCATGAATCATTTTTATGGATCATTTTGTGGATCTACTTATGTTTAAGAAATTAAATGATTAACTATGGTCTGGTGATAAAAATAAAGAACCATGGGTTCGGCCATGTTGTATGGCTTAACCCCATGAAGGACTTTCATGGACCTAGGTGTATGATTAACCATGGATGATATGTATAGACCTAATTGTGTTTAAAAAGTCAAAGGATTAAAAAGGGATAAAAATCAAAAGAGTGAGGTTCGGCCATGTTGTATGGCCGAACCCCACTAGTCAGTTTTGTGGACTTAAACATGTTTCAGCCCTAATGTATGGCCGAAACCCCTTGGGGGGTTTAACCGGATACAAGACTATGATTGTAAATGGTAATGAACATAGGATGATGTAGGGGATGATGGGAATCAAATGGATCATCGATTTGATTTATTTATGTGTCAAATGTAATAAGGTAACGGGATTTCACAAACGGGTGTACGACTGGCTTTTACGCGATCGGGATCGGTTTTGACAAAAAGCAAGGACACGATATTTGGACGTTGGTAAGATTCCTACCTTGATGATACACTTGGACTTATGTATATGTGATGGTTTTTATTTCTATGTGTTATGATCTATTTTTGGTATCAAAGTGCTATGTTTTATGAATGTGTTTTCAGTGCACGGTTGCACTTACATCTCATGCATGGCATGTGAGGGATCATATGAGGGGAGTCCACGCTCCATTCGGGTATCCGATAAACAAACGTGGGGAGGGATCCACACTGATTCTGAATATGATGTATGAAATGAAAAGAGGAGTCCATGCTCAGTTCAGTGGGACCGATAAGACATACGTCGGGAGTCATGACATTATGTTGATGTGTCTCATCCATCAAGAGGGTTATGTATGTATCTTTGAGATATGGTTGATGGGTGGGAATCATGGCATGGCATTGAATTGCATGTTTTTTATATTATGAATCTATTATGTTTTATACTAATCCATGTGTTAGACCCTACTCGGAGTACCTACTGGGCGCATTGACTAACGCCCTACTTCCACCTTAGATGATGACACAGGAGATGGACAGAACGAGGGACGTGAAAGGAGCCCAGCTTATGGGCTTGGATAATCTAGATTTACTTTATTTAAGTTTTATTTTGGGACAATGTAATTTGAGTTAATTTGCATTTTGGGACTGTAATAACTTAGAACTATATGCTATGGTTTGTTTTATTTTGGACATTGGATCTTAAGTTATTTAATGTGATGGACTTCCTTGCTTAAAATTGGATAGGAATAGTAACTCTATTATAATTCCATATTATGTTTATTCCGCAAGTTTAGCTTTACTGCGTGTCAACCGTTTTAGTGGACTTGGTCCACGCACACGTATGGTTGGCCAGTTAAGGGCCGGGCTTGGAAGCTCGGACTTAGCTCTAGTCGTGACGTCCCGTTCTCTCTCACTCTTTATTTCAAAAAATATATATATATATACTCTGATTTTTGGCGAGTGAAAAAGGGCTGGGCGTTACAGTTGGTATCAGAGCGAAACCGCAACTATGAATCTTTCAAAGTAAGATTAAGACGGTATCATGTCTCAGTGATAAGATAAGAATCCCAATTGACCGACTCTTCAGAGTCCGCTGCACGGGGGCCGGATTAATTTACTTTGATCAGACTCAGACTGAAGCATTCAATCTGAGAGCAACACTTGACGAAAAAGGAATGATAGCAAGGGAAGGACAATCATTATAAAATGGATTTAGCAAACATAGCAAAATAGGAACATATTTTCCCCGAAAACAAGAAAACATCAGGATTTCCCCAAATTGAGAAATAATACTTGATACTTAGGAAAATTTTCCCCGAAAACATGAAAACATCAGGATTTCCCCAAATTGAGAAATAATACTTGATACTTAGGAAGTTTTCCCAAAAATAAGAAAAACAAGATGCTTATTTGGCAAACTCCCCAAACTATGAAAACACAAAACTTTACGAGAAAGCAATTCAAAAGATGTTTCAATGACTTAGGAAAATGCCTCCGAGAAAAAAAAACTCGACAAAACCAGCATGTGGATGAAGAAGTGCAGCAACCACACCAGGAGGAGGAGTAGAATAACGTGAATATTCATGTGGTACCTCCCGAGTTGTAGAACTTGGTACAAGCTCTGGTCACTTCCGTTCTACAACAACATATGAACGACAATGGAAATACGACCACCCATGAGGCACATGATCGGAGTATGGTTAGAGACTTCCAACAGCAGCGTCCCCCTCATTTCAAAGGGAAGGAAGGACCTGCCGGAGAGGAGAATTGGTTGAGGAACATCACTAAGATCTTGACATTACTGAAGATCACCAGTAATGAAGATAGAGTATTGCTGGCTACTTCGCAGTTGATCGATGATGCCGGCAAGTGGTGGGAAGTGATTGAGCGACAGCGGGCACAGTTTCCAGCAGTGGAAAAAACTGAGATGACATGGGACCAGTTCTCGGCTATGTTCCTGGATCACTACTTGCCGGAAGAGAAGAAGGAGCGCCAGACATAAGCGTTCATATCTTTGGTGCAGGGCACCATGACTGTGGCGGAATATCATCAGGAGTTCCTCCGTCTATCATGTTATGCTTTATACATGGTGGACACGGAATACATGAAGTGTAACGCCCCACCCTTTTTCACTCACTTTCAAAAAAATCAGAGTCTATTTTTCTTTTTTTATAAAAGAGTGAGATAAAGAGCGGGACGTCACGACGTGAGCTAAGTCCGAACTTCTAAAGTCCGACCCTTAACTGGACAACCCTATGTGTGCATGGACTAAGTCCACGAATATGGTTCATACATAATAATATATACATGTGGATTAAATCATAAACTGCGGATTATAATAGAACCTAAATCTAATCCATTTTTTATAGCAAAGTATCTCGTCACTTAACCAAATTACCTTAAATTAAATTTCCAAAATAAACCATCCAAACCATACAAATATATCTATGTTATTACATGCCCGAAATCTAGCTACTCAAATTACAAGTCCATGAGTAACTTAAAGAAAATATAGTAAAAGACATCCAAGCTCCTACGCTTGGCTCCGATCTCGCTCATCGTTTCCTTCATTTCCTGTATCACTCACTAGGGTAGAAGTAGGGCGTTAGAACAACGCGCCTAGTAGGAATTCCAACTAAGGTTAACACATGGTGAGTACAAAAACCATATATATAACATAATCATAAAACCATGTAAAAACAATGCCATGCCATATGTCTTATGCAATGAGTCCCACCCATCACAATCAAATATATCCTCTTGATGGAATTCTCCTCATCAAGGTATCCCCACAGTGGTCTTACGGACGCATCGTCGGAGTGTGGCCTCCGTTTACCTCTTGATGGGATAATACACATCAAGGTATCTCCCACAGTGGTCTTACGGACGCCCCGCCGGAGTGTGGCCTCCAGTTACCAATCCTTCACCCCATGCCATGCATGAGATGCTAATGAAACACATGCTATTTTATATTATAAACATAGCATTAAAACTCACATTTGGAACATATCATTTACAACATAACTTCATCAAAATAAGATTAAAACTGTCATACACAAAACCCATGGTGTCAAAGAGGTAGAATCCTACCAAAGACCACTAAAGTATCCTTGCTTCTTAATCCGGCAACCGCTCACGATCGTGCACCGTTTGTGAGGTCCCGTCACCTTGTTACATATCCACAAGTCAAACCAATATCCCATTTGATTTCCAATTAAGTCTAAGTCCATAAACACAACCTTGTGGGGTTCAGCCATACAACATGGCCGAACCTCACCCACTTGAATTTGGTCCCTCTTTGGATTTAACCAATCACTTCCAATTAACCATTTTAAAAACCCTAAATCCACCAAATACAACTTTGTGGGGTTCGGCCATACACTAAGGCCGAACCTCACCTATTTGGTTTTAGTCCCTCATTTGAGTTTTTTGATCTTTTAATTTAATTCCAATCACTCAATCCATTAATCTAATCATTCATACATTAACCATCTAACATACAAAAAAACCCTAAGTCCATAAAATTCCTTAGTGGTTCTCCATGGGGTTCGGCCATACACCATGGTCGAACCCATGGTTCATGACTCTTCCACCATTTACACCTTGATACCATTTAAATTGATTAATATCCTTCCTTATTTCCTCCTTTAAAAACCCTTTAAACACCTTTACATACATCTATAATTTTCATGCTTTGAAACCCATTAAAATTATTAACCAACTTCCATGGCTTTCATGATCCAATTGCATCGAAGTCCATCCACAATATATCCATTTTAAACATTTTAACATTAATAAACTTCCATGGGATTCGGCCATACAACATGGCCGAACCCTATGGTTCATAATCTTCTCTTAAAATCATTCCTTCAAGCTTATAATCCTTTGATGGGTTCGGCCATACATCATAGCCGAACCTCATCAACCCCTTTTTTATTTTTAATGGTTCTTGTATATACCCTTTAGGGTTTGGCCATGCAATGGACGGATCATGTTCCTTGACCATCTTACTTATTAAGAATTTATAGAGCACTTACCGATTCCGCGTCTCCTCCGATTTCTTTCTTTCCTTCTTGCTCCTTTCCTTCCTTAGCCTCTCCTTCCTTCCTTCTTGATCTTTGGCCGAAAATGATCTTGATAACTCTCTTAGAGTGGTTCGGCCAAGAGGTATGGATTGAAAGAGTGAGGGGCTTGAGATCAAAATTATTCTAAGTCCTTTTGTCTTGAGAGGAGAATCCGTCTTGAGAGAGAGAGGGAGAGAGTGAGATGAGAAAACACCAAATGTTTCTTGTCTTGAGAGGTAGGAACGGCCAAGGGAGAGAGAGGGAGAGAGTGAAATGAAACTCCACTCCTTTCTTGATTAATGATGGTTGGCCAAAGGTGGTGTCCTTTGGTGACACCCCTTGGTAACTCCCATGTCCTTTCACCTCCCTCCTTTATGATCCATTTGGAGGTTTCATCCTTGAGATGAAACACTCCCAACTGTTTGGCTCTTGGGTTTCCATCTTGAGATGGAAGCCCCCATGCTTCCAACGTGCAAGCCTTGGTGTAGACTTGTGTAACCCCCAAGACTTTTCACCTACCCATTAATGACATAATTGGAGTTTCATCCCATAGATGAAACTCCCATCCCAATGTGTATGCCTTGAGTTGTTCTTTGAAACAACAAAAACCCCTCATCTTCCCACTCCACTCACTTGAGATGAAGATCCCCCATAACTTCCCATCCAACTCATTTAACTCAACTCATCTATTTAACTCAACTCACCTCTTTAATTCAACTTATTTAATTCACTTGAATCAACTCAATTATTTGATTCCATTTCCAACTTAAATCAGCCCCAACCAAATTAAGCTTGGACTCACTTGGTGGTCAACCAAGTCAAACACGACCCATTGGGTCCCAATTGGCCATTTTGCCCCAATTAACAAATTTTGACCCAATTAAGAATCTTGACCCAATTGAACACATCTTACACATTTATTTCTATTGAAACCATATCCACAATCCGTTGGGTCTTAATTGGGCAATTGACCCAACACCTTACCCATCTAAGGTCCATATCAATTAATTCACAAACTAAATGGGCAAATTTCCTATATATTGATACTTGAAAATCCGGGGTGTTACAGGAAGGCTCGTAAATTTGAGTGTGGCCTTCGACCAAGCATCAGGCTCAAGGTGACTATCTTCAAGTCACCTACATTGGCGAAGTGGTCAGTTGAGCTACCATAGCTGAGCAAGAGCTAACAGAGACAACGTGGTTTGTGGACAACCGCCGAGGCCAGAGCGGGGGGAAGTGCTTTTATCCCAAACAAGAGGTTCCGACCCAAATTTGGAAGACCATCACCTTCCACTGGGTCAACTGGAGGTTTTCGTCCCAATCAGCCCTCCACCTCAGTATCAGTCTCTCAGGTCCCTCGAGGTGTGAGCACCTGCTTCCAGTGTGGCCACCAGGGCCATTTCAAGAGGGAATGTTTGCAAAACAGTAGACCCTCTCACTCCAGGGGTTCCTTTCATCCTCCAGCCTGATCAACTCATTCACAAGGAGCCAGTGTAATGCTCGGCCCTTTTCACTCGCTTAAAATTTAATTATCCAAAAATCAGAGTCTATTTTTTTTTTTTTTGAAGTATAGAGTGACAAAAGAGCGGGATGTCACGACGCGAGTTAAGTCCGAGCTTCTAAAGCCCGGCCTTTAACTGGCCAACCCTACGTGTGCGTGGAACCAAGTCCACGAGAACGGTTCACACGTAGAAAGTAAGCTCGCAGAATATAACTTAATGCGGAACATTATAATAGAGTCTATCCTACCAATTTTAGATAGCAAGGAAGTACGTCACTATTTAACAATAATTACCTCAAAATTAGCATGTCCAAAATAAAAGTCCAAACCATAGCAATAGTCTAAGTTATTACAGTCCGACGAGCTAAGTTACTCAAATTACATTTTCCAAAATAATCATAAGTAAATCAGCTAGCCCGCTTCCCCAAGCTCCTATGCTTGTCTCCCGTCACGTCCTTCGTTTCCTGTGTCGTCATCTAGGGTAGAAGTAGGGTGTTAGATAACGCGCCCAGTAGGTACTCCGAGTAGGGCTAACACATGGATTAGTGATAACAATGCATATAGATAATAATATAACAAACCATGAAATCAATGCCATGCCATGGGTGTCTATGTCATGAGTCTCACCCATTATCCATACCATCATTATGTCAAGTCCCTCTTGATGGAAAAAGCCTCATCAAGGTATGATTAACACTAGGTATCCCCCTTGATGGCAAAGCCTCATCAAGGTATCCCCATGCTTGCTTCTCCGTCGCCCCGACGGAGCATGGACTCCGGTTATATCTCATAATACCCCTCTTGATGGATGAAACACATGAAGATATCCCCATGCTTGCTTCTCGGTCGCCCCGACGGAGCATGGATTCTGGTTCCATTATTATCCCTCCCATGCTATGCATGAGATGTGAATGCCATATGCCATGTAATATATACAAATCATAGCCTTAAAATCCATCTTAAAACAATCATATGCTTACCAAAATAAATTAAGGAAAACCAACACATAACACATAATCCATGGCTTACAGAAAGGTAGGAATCTTACCAAATACCGACTATAGTCCCTTTACATTTTTCGTCCACAAATCTGGTCACCGATCGCGCACCACTTGCGATGTCCGATACCTTATTACATATCAATAATCAGCCCATGTTTTATCCATGATTAAGTCCCTAACATATGCCTTAGTGGGGTTCGGCCATACACCATGGCCGAACCTCACTATGTAGTTTAGTGGGTCCCATTTAATCCATCAAATATTTTAATTACATGAGTCTAAAAATCAGCCACCCTAGGCTTCATTTAACCATACATAAGGTCATCATCAAAAACATTTAAGTCCATGATCATCCCCCCATGAGGTTCGGCCATGTACCATGGCCGAACCCATGGTTCTCCATTTTGGCCAATATTTACCATTTTGCCACTACTCCTTTCCATGATTAATCACTCATTTATCCCTGCACACTTAAGTCCAAAATTGATCCATAACTTAGATCCATTAGTGTAACGCCAGCCCCTTTTCACCGAAATATCAGAGTCTATTTTTTTTTTTAAAAAAAGAAAAGTGACAGAGGGCGCAGACGTCACGACGCGAGTTAAGTCCGAGCTTCTAAAGCTCGGCCCTTAACTGGCCAACCTTACGCGTGCATGGAGCCAAGTCCACGAGTACGGTTCACGCGTAGACGTAAGTTCAAGGAATATTACTTCTCAGTGCGGAATTAACAACAAAGACTATCCTACAGATTTGAGATAGCAGGGAAGATAACATTCATTTAAATTTCTATAATACCTCAAAACCATAATGTCTATAATAAAATCCCAAAACATAGCCAATAATCTAATTTATTACATTCCGACAAGCTAAGCTACTCAAATTACATTTTTCCAACATACACTTAAACAACATCATTAATCTGCCTTCCCAAGCTCCTAAGCTTGACTCCCGTCCCGTCCTTCCGTTTCACCACCTCCTGTGTCAGCAGCTAGGGTAGAAGTAGGGCGTTAGAACAGGCACCCAGTAGGGCTCCGAGTAGGGCTAACACATGGATTAGTGATAACAAAGCAGATAGATAATACATAACGAAAAGCCATAGAATGAATACCATGCCATGGGTGTCTGTGTTATGAATCCCACCCATCATCCTTACTATCCCGATGCCATATCCCCCTTGACGGTAAGGCCTCGTCAAGGTGTAACCACAAATACAATATCCCCCTTGATGGAAGAACCATCATCAAGGTATAACAATAAATACAACATCCCCCTTGACGGTAAGGCCTCGTCAAGGTACAATAAATACATATGTGAAATGTCCCCATGCTTGTTTATCAGTCGCCCCGACGGAGTATGGACTCCGGTTTCATTTCATCCTTCCCCTGTCATATCCATCCCATGCCATGCATGAGATGTAGATGCCATATGCCATGTAATATATGTAATTCAATAGTAATAAAACCCATCTTAAAACAATTACTTGATGACCAATAAAACAAAGGGAAACCATCCCATACTATTTAATCCAAAACCCATCTAAGACATTCACATGATTTCCAAAATAATTTAAAGGAAAACATCACAAGATGCATAATCCAAAACTCATCTTAAAGACAACCACATGCTTTCCAAAATAAATTAAAAGAAAACATCACCCAATCCATGGCTTACAAAAATGTAGGAATCCTACCGAATACCGACTCGCGTCCTTTTACATTTTTCGTTCGATAAACCCCGTCGCCGATCGCGCACCGCCTGCGATGTCCAGTACCTTATTACACATTAATCATTAGTCCATGTTTTACCCATTTCTAAGCCCATATGAAAAACCGGTCACTATTTAGGTTTTGTGGGTCCCATGTCATCTATTAAATCTTTTAATCCCATAAATCTTAAAATTCGGCCACCCTAGGCTTTATTAATCACTTATAAGGTTATTACATTAGATCCCCTAAATCCATGATCAATTTCCATGGAATTCTTGAATTTGGCCACTAATTACGGTTTTGCCACTACCTCATTTTTCATGCTTAATCACTCATTTATCCATGCATGATTAAGTCCATAATTGATCATAAACTTAGATCCCCAACTTAGGTCCATTAATGACCCATTGAACCATGTCACATAGCCATTAAAATTAACCATTTAATTAATCCAACCCCCCATTAACTAATCACAAACCTACATCCATCATTAGCCCATAAAAATTGACCTTCCATTAAATCATTACTCTTAGTCATACCTTGAGTCCATAATTGAATCCTCTACCACATTACAAGATCACTTACCTCAACCATCTTTCTGACCTAATTCCATTAATTTAAACTTATACATACACATTTAACTTTAGACCCATTAATGATCTAAAATTTGGGTCATGGGTTCGGCCATACACCATGGCCGAACCGATGATGTTTCTTTCTCCATTTTTCTTGGATCCATTCATAACATTTTAGATCCACCAATAATCCTTTCTTGAGGGGTTTAAATCATGCATCTAAACCATATTCTCTTATTCATTTTATTGCTCCAAAATACCTACATTCACCAAAATATTAAACCCATCTTTTCTATCCTTTAAACTCATCATTTGATCACCATTTCATCACCATAGGGTTCGGCCATGGTGTGGTTCATGATCCATCATTTTCTATGCCTCTTGAGGCCACAAAAATTATTCCCACACTCCATGATTTTTCCTTATTTAAACCCCTTTAATTTTTCCAACATTTACCATTTACAACCCTAAAAATTCATTAGCTACCTTCATTATCTTCCATCCCTTAAAACCCTAACCAATTAAATCCAATACCAAATCACCCACCATGTGGTTCGGCCATACTACATGGCCGAACCCTATGGCCCATGATTTTATTCCAATTACCTACTTCCATGCTCAATTTAATAAATTACACCATACATTTAATACTTTTACTTATTTCTTTTCCCTAACCCTAATTCACCCATTTAGGGTTTTCTCCATCTTCCATCCTTCCATTTGATGGATTTACATTCCATAGCATAGAATTATCTAACCACCATTAAATTCAAAAAAATAAATTCCAATTCTTAAACCCTAAAAATCCAAAATTTCTTGTTTAAGAAACTACTCACCATCCGTTGTCTCCTCCAACTTCCGCCTCTCCCGTCGGTTTCCTTAGCCTCCTCTCTCCTTCCTCTTGATCTTTGATAGGTCAAGATCTTTAATCAATGGTGGCAACCCCCAACCTTAGGATCGGCCAAAGTAGAGCCTAAATTGAGAGAGGGAAAGGGAGAGATGATGAGAGGGGAGGTGATAACCTTAATCTTAGAGTGATCTCCCTCCAAATTCCACTTCTTTCTTCTCTCCTTGAGCTCCTCTCTTTTCTTTCTTTCTCTCCTTCACTTGGACATGGGACGGCAATGGAAGAGTGGGAGGAATGGAGTTAGTGAAAAAAATGGGAATGAAAGAACCAACAAGGCTTATCTCCACTTTTTTTTACCTTACATTAATGATTTTCACCAACCTTAAGATATTTTTAAGATCTTTTATTTGCTTTAAGGTGGTGGTTATCTAAACCACCACCAAGCCCAACGTGTTTCACATTTGAGGTTGGAATGAGGTGGGTTTTCACCTCTTGGCCCCACTTTGACCACTTTTAAAAACCACTTTAAATAATTTAATTATTTAATTAATTAGATAATTACCTTACGTTAATTCATTTGTACTTAACCTAATTCCCATTGTTCCACCTATGGTTGACCAAATCAACCATGGTGGCCAGCCCCACCAAACCTTGGGTCCACACGCCACCTCACTTGATGAGGTGGAGGTGGGTCCCACTTGGCCACATCACCTTGGTTTAATTTTTAACTTAACTTAGGTGATTTAATTTCATTGAATTCACTCTAAATGGATCACCATTGGGCCCATGGCCCAATTACATTTCCATCTAGCCCATTTACCTTAGAGCACAACCATCTTGACCCATTGGGTCCCAAATGGGTATTTGACCCAATTTGACCATTCTTAACCCATTTAACCCTGATTGACCATTTAAATAACTTTAAATCCAAACATTAGTCTATTGGGCCATACTTGGGCCTTTGTCCAAATTTTGGCCCATTTACCATTTATTCCACCAATTTTCCAATTTTCATCATTAAAATAAACAATATTCACATATTCCTTGATTTACAAATTCCGAGTCCTTACAATTAGTGACCCATCAACCATAACATGAACACATTAAAAAATCAGTCCTTAACTTAACCTAATCCCCATTAATTTTAAACACATGCATACACCTTAATCTTAGCCCAAAAATGACTCACAAATGAGTCATGGGTTCGGCCATACACCATGGCCGAACCCATGATGCCTTTTTTTTTTATCTTTCCTTGGGCCTATTTACATCATTAGGTCCAAAATAAACCCTCCCATGAGGGGGTTTACATCATGCATTTAAATCATCATTTTTTGGTCAATATTAACCACACTTAAGGTCCATTAATTCCACTAACCTTTTTTCATTATCTCTATGATCCAAGCACACTTAAATCCACCAAAATCTCCCCATGGGGTTTGGCCATGCAACATGGCCGAACCCATGGTCCATGTTTTCCCATTATTTCCATCCCTTTAAAACATTATTTACTATACTTAAAGTTCATTTAAAACTATCAACCTTCTCTATCAATTTCCATATTTTTACCCCCTTTAAAAATTATTAAAACATCACCATAGGGTTCGGCCATACACCATGGCCGAACCCATGGTTCTTGGTTCATCCCCATCTACCATTTTTGAGGCCATTAAAAATCATTTACATCTCCCATGATTTTCTCATTTAAAACCCGTTTAAAAATCACTAACATTTAATCATTCAAAACCTTTAAAAACATTAATCATATTCCATGGTTTCCATTCTTTAAGACCCCATTAAAATCTCCTAATCACCTTCCATGGGGTTCGACCATACTACATAGCCGAACCCTATGGTCCATGGTTCCTTCAAAATCATACTTCCATGCAATTAAATCTTAATACACAATGTCCTTAATATCCATTTATTTTTCTTAATCTATCTCTCCCATTTTATCCATTTCTCATCCTTTCCTTGGATGGATTTTAGATCCATGGCCCATGATATTTTGGCCACCATCCAATCCAATAAAAATGGACTTCATGATCTCTTTTTAAATCTTTAAAAATGTAACCTCTTGTTTAAGAACACTTACCACTCCGACGGCTCCTTCGGCTTCTCTTTTTCTCCCCTTGATTTCCTTATCCCTTTCTCCTTCTTCTTCTCCTTAATGTTCGCCAAGATGTGCTAGATCAAGATGGAGTCTCCAAGGTTTGGGTTCGGCTAAGGTAGGGATAGGTTTGAGAGAGGGAAGGGAGGAGAGGATGGGGAAAAAAATGTCTCAAGCTTTGGTCTTGAGGGGTGGTCGTGTAACACCCCAATTTCTCAATGAAGTGGAAAATTACCAAAATGCCCCTGAGTTGTTAAATTAATTATTTTGTGATGTTAAGTAAGGAAATAGTGGGGCCCATAGCTCAAAATAAAATCATATGAGCACATTATGAATGTTAAGCTTGATTGGTTGGGTAATTTTCATCATTTGGGTCAAAAATGGCTAAATGGGTCAAAGGGCCCAAATGGGGCCCATCGGGTCTTGCTGGGTTATTTGACCGTTTTGTAATTTTAAATTAAAAGGGGTTAAGCCTATTTGATTGGAAATCAAGTGGAGGAAAAATGGGTAGGCTTGATCCATATGTAAAAACCAATTGGAAATGACCAAAATACCATAAATGGGTCATGTTGTCAAAACGGGTCAAGGAGCTAAAAGTGGACCCAACGGGTCGAGTTGACTATTGTTGACCGTGTGAACCCTCAAGGGAGCTCAAACACGATTCAAATCAATTGAGTGGGATGGAGGTGAGTTGGAATTAAATCAAAAGGTGAGTTAACTCATATGCATTAAATGAAATGCATTAAATGTGATGAGTTGGGTTGGAATAAAAAAATACCTTGAGTTGAGTGAGTCAAAATGGAAACTCAAGGGGCTGTAAATTCAGTGAGTCCAAGGGGAATTGGAGGAGTTTAGCTGGTCTCAAATCAGCCAAAACAAGTCCCACACGTTGGGGACTTGTTTTGGTGAGTTCCATGGTACATATTAAATACAAGTGCATGGGTTTGAGGTGGGTTACTTAGGGATGTGAATGGCTGCATTGGTAGCTGCCAAGGGGTGCCTTGGATGGCACCCAATGCCCACCGTTTTGAGCAAGAAGTTATGAGGGAGTGGAGGAGTCTTGGTGGCTGAAAATGCAAAAGCAAACAACACCATGCTTGGCCGAATTTCTTGTGCAAAAGTTTTAGAATTCATCTCTCTCCCTCACTCAAAAGAAAAACACACTCTCTTGGCCGAGTTTACCTTGGTGTTTTCTCACCATTAGATCAAGCACAAGACAGTAGAAGAAAGGAAGGAACAAGAGGGAAGAAGGCAAGGAGCAAGAGGCAAAGGAAATTGGTAAGAATTCCTTACAATGTTATTTAATAAGTTAGATTAAGTGGAACATGAATTGGCCATGGAATGGCTGATTTTATCAAGGACCTAAGCCTTGGTTAAAGGTTGTCTTAAGTGGTAAACAAATCACATTGGGTTCGGCCAGTTTGGATGGCCGAACCCCATGACATTTGTTTGGGTATTTTGATGGTTTTTGGAGGCTAAAAACTATGCAAAAATGATGAACAATTGTATGTGTTTAGATGAAAGATAAAGGATTTTAAATCTTGGATTTGGATGGCATAATTCAGCCTTGGAATAGCCAAATGCATCAAGAGTCTAAAACATGGAAGAAGGTGTCAAAAGAAAAGAAATGAACCATTGGGTTTGGTCACTTTGGTGGCCAAACCCCATGAAAAGAGTTGGTTAATGGTTATGGTTTTTGAAATTTAAAACCATCCATTTGGGGACTGTTTTTACATATTTTATTAAGATTTAAAATACATACTTAAAGAGGGTTAAAACATGGGTTTGGACATCAGAAAAGGCTGAAGATATGTGGTCTAATCAGTGGAGTAAAATTGGAGAAGATGGACCATGGGGATCGGCCATCTTGGATGGCCGAATCCCATGATATCATGTTGGTTTTTGGATGATTTCTTTGAGAGTTAAAACTTGATATTAGTATACTGGTTATGCATGTTTATATGAGGTTCAAAAACAGCAAACATAGCATTGGGTTCGGCTACCATGGAGGGCCGAACCCCATGCAAATGATGGTTGGTTCTAAGGTGTTTGAAACATGGAAACCATGAACTTTCAAGGGCTGTTTTTGGATGAATTTAATTAGATGGTTACTAAGAGGTATGAAGGCAGCAATATGATATTGATATTGCATGTTTAGATAAGGCCTAAAGCATGTTTGAAAGACCATAACATGGGCATAGGGTTCGGCCACATTGGATGGCCGAACCCCATAAAAGTGTGTGATAAATTGTTATGGTTTTTGGAGAGATAAAACCATACCAATTGTGGAGTTTTTTTTAAGAGATAAGGTTACTGTTTTGGTTTGGCCATGGGATGGCTGAACCATGTGGTTAACATGGCAAAAGGGTAGTATTCAATTGGTATATGAAATAAGGGAATCATTGAGCAAAAGAACTCCATGGACTGTTTTATGGTTATATGGAGTAAGAACATAGTGGAGATTTTGAATGAATCCGTGCCTTTGATTCAAGAATTATGTATGTATAATAGGTATTTAATATCAGTAAACAATCAAGCATGATAGATAAGGGAATATGGGATGAAAATACATAGGGTGAGGTTCGGCCAAGTAGTATGGCCGAACCCCACCAAAGATTATTTGATGGACTTTGTACTAATTCATAATGAATGGGAGATGTATGTATGAATGATGTAAATGAACCAAGTAATTTGAATGGTCATGGGATGTGATTGGAATGGATTAAGAGATTCAAATGGGAAAGGTGAGGTTCGGCCAAGTAGTATGGCCGAACCCCACCAAGGTAGTTTTGTTATGAACCATGGTTTATCAAGGAAAATTAAACAAGGCTTGGCCTAGTGGCAAAGCTGTAAATACAAGTGATATTTAGTGGTTTGAAGTGTTAATAAATCATTTGGATGGTGTTAATCCAAAACCAAAGAGATCAAGTTAAAGTGGGTAAGGTTCGGCCATGGGTATGGCCGAACCCCACAAGATGTTTGGGTCTTATATGTGAATGGATATTTAAATATTAGAATGATTTACTTATTGTTACATCACAAGGTGACGAGAGTTGAAGGAAGTGCGAGTCGTGACCGAGTGAAGCTCAAAAAGGAACGGACACTTAATCAAAGTTTAAGTAGGTTTCCTACCTACTTGTAACCACGGTTTTACCCAGTTTTTCTTATGATACTCTTGTTTTAATGTATGTGTTTCAAATATATTATGCATTAACAAATGGCATACAGGCATTGACATCTCATGCATAGTCATGGGATAATGAATGAAGTTCTACAGTGATGGCTACGATTGTACATGATGGGGGTTGCCCATTGCATGTACATATTGTATAGAAGAGATGAATGTTGTTGTAATTTACCTTGTCGGTGCAAGGCACGTCAAGTGATGGCTACGATGGTACATGATGGGGGTTGCTCATTACATGTACATCGCTTATAGAAGAGATGAAGGTGTGTTGTAATTTACCTTGTCGGTGCAAGGCACGTCAAGTGATGGCTATGGAAGTACATGATGGGGGATGCTCATTGCATGTGCATATTTCATAGCATTGTTTTTACCTGTTTTGATGATCATGTATTATGATATGTATATGCATGTTTTATATGCTAACATGTGGTAGCCCTGATTCGGGAACCTACTGGCGCGTTGATCTAACGCCCTAATTCTATCGTCAGAGGAGATTGCAGGTACAAGCAAGGGGAAAGGAAAGGTCATTGATCGGGAGGGGAGCTGAGCCTAAGTGCTTTAATGATGGATTTTGGATTACGTTATATTACTGTCATTTGAATACTATTGTTGGACATGTAATAATTAGTTATTTGCTCTGGTTTGATTAGGATAATAACATGTGGATGGTTGATCTATGTTATTTAATATTTAAGACTATTACTTGCTATCTCGTCTTTCTTTTCCGCAATTATCTAGATTATTCCGCATGTTGATGTTAGTTCCATGTGTGATTCACTATCATGGTCTATTCCATGTACACATGGGTGGCCAGTTAAGGTTCAGACTTGAGTAGTCTGAACTTAACTCGCGTCGTGACGCCGCCCGCTCTCTTCCGATGTTTATTAAAAAAAAAAAAAAAAAATTAGACTCTGAAATTCTCGAAGAGGGCGGGGCGTTACAGTTGGTATCAGAGCGAAACGGGAAGTTGAATCATCGAAGTAAGATTAAGACGGTTTCATGTCTCACTGACGGATAAGAATCCCAACTGACCGACTCTTCGGAGTCCGCTGCCTGGGGGCCGGATTAATTTACTTCGAGTGACTCGGACTGAACAATCAATCTGAGAACGACAATGAAAGATAGCAAAGTAAAGTACAGTCATCATAATTGGACAAATCAAACGTAGCAAGGTAGGATGTACTCCCCTGGAATCCCCACACTGAGAAACAAACAATAGGAAATTAGAGATTTCCCCAGAAAACAAAAGAACACAAAGAGTGATGATTTGGTGATCTTCCCAAACAAAGTACATGACTTTATGCATGATCAAATTCCCCTGAAAACCAAGGTTGGTTTATTAGAATTGTTGTTAAATATGCTTGTGTTCTATTGATATGATACAGATGTGTCGAGTAATGTGGAGTACTCGGAATGGCACAGCGGAACTCCTAGCCATCCCATAGACTTGGTGTCTGCTTCTAACAATACCGACGTAGAAGCTCAAGTGGACCTTCAGGAGGGACCTCCTGAAGAAGTTGAGATGGACTTAGCACCTGTTGCAGAGGATTTGATGGATGATATTCCTGGGATAGTGGAACCTCCTGAGGAAGAAGAGGAGGATCTGGGATTTTTCTTTTATGAGGATCCTATGGAAGACTTTCCTATAATATTGGAATCGGCGGGGAAGGTAGATCCCTACGATACCTGTGAGTTGTGTAATCAGGACGATCACAATAGTTTGTATTGTCCTCATCCATTAGGAGTTGTTTGTCCGGTTTGTGGACTACATGGACATGGTGAGGTGAGGACTAATTGACCATATATCGGAGGACCTGGATTAATACCCTGCACGACATGTGAAGTATTAGGGCACACGGCGATGACGTGTCCTGATAACCGTTTCAAGTTCGCTTTTGATGCGGAGTCTTCTACGGAAGACTAGGCTAGGAAGTAATATGAAGGGGTATTAAAAAGAAGATTATTTGGTAAGGGTGTATTTTGTTCTCTATAGGGTTTTGTTTCACCCTACCCACCTTTGTACAAGGATGAAGTATGAATTATATAAAGTATACGATCTTATGATTCTAAGAGGATTTTTGGCACTAAGATATAGGTGACGAGGTCACTTGATTACATTGAGACGTGGTATGGGTGCGTCCCTCACGTGTGTTGATGATTGAGATGTGGTATGGGTGCGTCCCTCACATGGTATTGATGAGATAAGAATATAAACATCATAAGTATGACTTTGAGTAGCTATGAGGCTGTGGAAACCTTGATACGAAATACGGAGACTTGGTCCCGTAGGGCTACCGTTGAGGAGTGGGTCCCTCGCATGCTACGAGCTGGAGGGCGCTCTCACGCTGTTTGGCACACTAGGTGTGCTGGAGTGCGCAGAGCTAGGTACTGTTTTACCCGGTGGGGGTGGTACTAGCTTCGTCAGACGCGGAGCGACCGCCTTAGAGCTTGACTGAATCACCTATGAGGTGAAGGGATGCAGGGCGAGGTAGACCGGATCAAGTTGGACGTGGATCTTCTGCTTGGTAAGTCATGAGCCCTAAATCTTGCAAGGGGTCAGGATATATTTGTGATTTGTTATGGTTACCACAGTCTTATAGTGAATCATTTGAATGTTGTTCTTACGGATATTAATCATGGATATGATACTCATGGACAGAGTAATACCAATGATGAATTGTTTCCATGAATGGATTATACCATAGGAGGGTTATATTCATGGATGCGTATAAACATGGATGAGAGTTTCAATGGTGGTTTGAATTGATGACGGACATTGGCATTAGGGTATACGTATTGGTAGCATGAATGACATTTTGGTGCCATAGGTTGGCATATTGGTCGTACGTTAGACCGTTAACCTTATGAAAGACATATCAGTTATTACGAAGGTATTAGGTATGCCATGAATGGATTATACCCAAAAGAGGGTTATATTCATGGATGGTTATTAACCATGGGTAGATGATACACACGGATAGAGAGATACCAGAGATAGTTGTGTATAACCATGATGATGGTTCCCATGGTGGTGTGACTTGATGTCAGGTATCGGTATCATGGTAGACATATTAGTAATATGATGGACCTATTGGTCTCATAGATGACATATTGCCTTAATGATTGGGTCGTGTTTTGATCTACATCCCACGTTTTAAGGAAAGTTGGTATTGAGAGATACTCAACATCGTAAAAGCTTTTGAACAAAGGTTGTTAGTCACATAGAGACTTATGTGCAAGGGAAGATGTACTTAGTGGAAAAGTTAAGAGTCTAGTTAACACTGAATTAGGTGGACTCAGATTTGAGTTCAATTATCTAGTGCTGGACATGTCTGAATATGATATTATATTCAGTATAGATTGGTTGGTTAAGTTTCATGCCAACATCGACTATTATCGTCGACGAGTGACATTTATGTCACCCGAGGCCAAGCAATATGTAGTCCGTTCAGATAAACAAAGTGGATTGCAGGAAGGGTTACTCAAACCTTAGCAGTGCCAGAATGGAAATGGGAATACATTTCCATGGACTTTGTAACGGGGTTGCCGAGGTCTTCAAAGGGCAATGACGCCATATGGCTCGTAGTCGACCGGCTGACTAAGTTCGCACATTTCATTCCCATTAAGATGACAGATTCATCTGAGACGTTGGATCGGCGGTATATTATAGAGATCATTCGGCTACATGGCATTCCCCGAACGATAGTATCGGACAGAGATGGTGGTTTTACCGGCAGAGTATGGCAAAGCATGCAGTCAGCCATGGGGACAGATCTACTGACAAGCACCGCATTCCATCCTCAGACTGATGGACAATCTGAAAGGACAATCCAGACCTTGGAAGACATGCTGAGAGCATGTATGTTAGATTTCAAGGGTGGATGGGAGGACCACTTACCACTGGTGGAGTTCTATAATAACAGCTATCAGGCAAGCCTTCAAATGGCTCCATACGAGGCTTTATATGGTAGACCGTGTAGGTCACCGGTATGTTGGACAGAGGCAGGTGAGCCTGCATTGATCGGACCGGAACTAGTCGCAGAAACTACTGCACAAATTAAGTTGATACGTCAACACTTACTGACTGCACAGAGTCGGCAGAAAAGTTATGCTGATAAAAGGAGACGGTTTTTGGAATTTGAAGTGGGAGACTTGGTGTTTCTAAAAGTCTCACCACGGAAGGGACATATGAGGTTTGGTAAGAAAGGAAAACTGTCGCCAAGATATGTGGGACCGTTTTCCATCATAAGAAGGATGGGGGATGTAGCTTACCAATTAGCACTTCCATCGCAATTAGCAGCTCTACACGATGTTTTCCACGTGTCGATGCTAAGGAAATACAATCCGGATCCGTCCCATGTTTTAAATGTTCAAGATATTGAAGTACAAAGCGACGTGACGTACGTCGAGAAGCCGGTCAGGATAGTGGAGACCGAACAAAGAGTGTTGCGAAACAGAGCGATTCAGTTCGTAAAAGTGGTATGGGACCGTCATGGTGATGAAGAGGCCACATGGGAACTTGAGTCGGAGATGAGAACCGCTCACCCCGAGTTATTTGTGTAATTTAATTTGAGAACCCTACTTCACTCGATTTTCGGGACGAAAATTTTAAAAAGAGGGTTATATTGTAACACCCCAATTTCTCAATGAAGTGGAAAATTACCAAAATGCCCCTGAGTTGTTAAATTAATTATTTTGTGATGTTAAGTAAGGAAATAGTGGGGCCCATAGCTCAAAATAAAATCATATGAGCACATTATGAATGTTAAGCTTGATTGGTTGGGTAATTTTCATCATTTGGGTCAAAAATGGCTAAATGGGTCAAAGGGCCCAAATGGGGCCCATCGGGTCTTGCTGGGTTATTTGACCGTTTTGTAATTTTAAATTAAAAGGGGTTAAGCCTATTTGATTGGAAATCAAGTGGAGGAAAAATGGGTAGGCTTGATCCATATGTAAAAACCATTGGAAATGACCAAAATACCATAAATGGGTCATGTTGTCAAAACGGGTCAAGGAGCTAAAAGTGGACCCAACGGGTCGAGTTGACTATTGTTGACCGTGTGAACCCTCAAGGAGCTCAAACACGATTCAAATCAATTGAGTGGGATGGAGGTGAGTTGGAATTAAATCAAAAGGTGAGTTAACTCATATGCATTAAATGAAATGCATTAAATGTGATGAGTTGGGTTGGAATAAAAAAACCTTGAGTTGAGTGAGTCAAAATGGAAACTCAAGGGGCTGTAAATTCAGTGAGTCCAAGGGGAATTGGAGGAGTTTAGCTGGTCTCAAATCAGCCAAAACAAGTCCCACACGTTGGGGACTTGTTTTGGTGAGTTCCATGGTACATATTAAATACAAGTGCATGGGTTTGAGGTGGGTTACTTAGGGATGTGAATGGCTGCATTGGTAGCTGCCAAGGGGTGCCTTGGATGGCACCCAATGCCCACCGTTTTGAGCAAGAAGTTATGAGGGAGTGGAGGAGTCTTGGTGGCTGAAAATGCAAAAGCAAACAACACCATGCTTGGCCGAATTTCTTGTGCAAAAGTTTTAGAATTCATCTCTCTCCCTCACTCAAAAGAAAAACACTCTCTTGGCCGAGTTTACCTTGGTGTTTTCTCACCATTAGATCAAGCACAAGACAGTAGAAGAAAGGAAGGAACAAGAGGGAAGAAGGCAAGGAGCAAGAGGCAAAGGAAATTGGTAAGAATTCCTTACAATGTTATTTAATAAGTTAGATTAAGTGGAACATGAATTGGCCATGGAATGGCTGATTTTATCAAGGACCTAAGCCTTGGTTAAAGGTTGTCTTAAGTGGTAAACAAATCACATTGGGTTCGGCCAGTTTGGATGGCCGAACCCCATGACATTTGTTTGGGTATTTTGATGGTTTTTGGAGGCTAAAAACTATGCAAAAATGATGAACAATTGTATGTGTTTAGATGAAAGATAAAGGATTTTAAATCTTGGATTTGGATGGCATAATTCAGCCTTGGAATAGCCAAATGCATCAAGAGTCTAAAACATGGAAGAAGGTGTCAAAAGAAAAGAAATGAACCATTGGGTTTGGTCACTTTGGTGGCCAAACCCCATGAAAAGAGTTGGTTAATGGTTATGGTTTTTGAAATTTAAAACCATCCATTTGGGGACTGTTTTTACATATTTTATTAAGATTTAAAATACATACTTAAAGAGGGTTAAAACATGGGTTTGGACATCAGAAAAGGCTGAAGATATGTGGTCTAATCAGTGGAGTAAAATTGGAGAAGATGGACCATGGGGATCGGCCATCTTGGATGGCCGAATCCCATGATATCATGTTGGTTTTTGATGATTTCTTTGAGAGTTAAAACTTGATATTAGTATACTGGTTATGCATGTTTATATGAGGTTCAAAAACAGCAAACATAGCATTGGGTTCGGCTACCATGGAGGGCCGAACCCCATGCAAATGATGGTTGGTTCTAAGGTGTTTGAAACATGGAAACCATGAACTTTCAAGGGCTGTTTTTGGATGAATTTAATTAGATGGTTACTAAGAGGTATGAAGGCAGCAATATGATATTGATATTGCATGTTTAGATAAGGCCTAAAGCATGTTTGAAAGACCATAACATGGGCATAGGGTTCGGCCACATTGGATGGCCGAACCCCATAAAAGTGTGTGATAAATTGTTATGGTTTTTGGAGAGATAAAACCATACCAATTGTGGAGTTTTTTTTAAGAGATAAGGTTACTGTTTTGGTTTGGCCATGGGATGGCTGAACCATGTGGTTAACATGGCAAAAGGGTAGTATTCAATTGGTATATGAAATAAGGGAATCATTGAGCAAAAGAACTCCATGGACTGTTTTATGGTTATATGGAGTAAGAACATAGTGGAGATTTTGAATGAATCCGTGCCTTTGATTCAAGAATTATGTATGTATAATAGGTATTTAATATCAGTAAACAATCAAGCATGATAGATAAGGGAATATGGGATGAAAATACATAGGGTGAGGTTCGGCCAAGTAGTATGGCCGAACCCCACCAAAGATTATTTGATGGACTTTGTACTAATTCATAATGAATGGGAGATGTATGTATGAATGATGTAAATGAACCAAGTAATTTGAATGGTCATGGGATGTGATTGGAATGGATTAAGAGATTCAAATGGGAAAGGTGAGGTTCGGCCAAGTAGTATGGCCGAACCCCACCAAGGTAGTTTTGTTATGAACCATGGTTTATCAAGGAAAATTAAACAAGGCTTGGCCTAGTGGCAAAGCTGTAAATACAAGTGATATTTAGTGGTTTGAAGTGTTAATAAATCATTTGGATGGTGTTAATCCAAAACCAAAGAGATCAAGTTAAAGTGGGTAAGGTTCGGCCATGGGTATGGCCGAACCCCACAAGATGTTTGGGTCTTATATGTGAATGGATATTTAAATATTAGAATGATTTACTTATTGTTACATCACAAGGTGACGAGAGTTGAAGGAAGTGCGAGTCGTGACCGAGTGAAGCTCAAAAAGGAACGGACACTTAATCAAAGTTTAAGTAGGTTTCCTACCTACTTGTAACCACGGTTTTACCCAGTTTTTCTTATGATACTCTTGTTTTAATGTATGTGTTTCAAATATATATTATGCATTAACAAATGGCATACAGGCATTGACATCTCATGCATAGTCATGGGATAATGAATGAAGTTCTACAGTGATGGCTACGATTGTACATGATGGGGGTTGCCCATTGCATGTACATATTGTATAGAAGAGATGAATGTTGTTGTAATTTACCTTGTCGGTGCAAGGCACGTCAAGTGATGGCTACGATGGTACATGATGGGGGTTGCTCATTACATGTACATCGCTTATAGAAGAGATGAAGGTGTGTTGTAATTTACCTTGTCGGTGCAAGGCACGTCAAGTGATGGCTATGGAAGTACATGATGGGGGATGCTCATTGCATGTGCATATTTCATAGCATTGTTTTTACCTGTTTGATGATCATGTATTATGATATGTATATGCATGTTTTATATGCTAACATGTGGTAGCCCTGATTCGGGAACCTACTGGGCGCGTTGATCTAACGCCCTAATTCTATCGTCAGAGGAGATTGCAGGTACAAGCAAGGGGAAAGGAAAGGTCATTGATCGGGAGGGAGCTGAGCCTAAGTGCTTTAATGATGGATTTTGGATTACGTTATATTACTGTCATTTGAATACTATTGTTGGACATGTAATAATTAGTTATTTGCTCTGGTTTGATTAGGATAATAACATGTGGATGGTTGATCTATGTTATTTAATATTTAAGACTATTACTTGCTATCTCGTCTTTCTTTTCCGCAATTATCTAGATTATTCCGCATGTTGATGTTAGTTCCATGTGTGATTCACTATCATGGTCTATTCCATGTACACATGGGTGGCCAGTTAAGGTTCAGACTTGAGTAGTCTGAACTTAACTCGCGTCGTGACGCCGCCCGCTCTCTTCCGATGTTTATTAAAAAAAAAAAAAAAAATTAGACTCTGAAATTCTCGAAGAGGGCGGGGCGTTACAGGTCGGCCAAGCCTTATTTTTCCCCCCTTCCTTCTAAGTCTTTCTCCTTCTTTTCCTTATATGGATCGGCAATGAGAGGGAGGAAGAGAGGGAGAGAGAGATGAGAGTGGGATGGAGAGATGAGATGAAAACCCATCTCATCCCTTTTGTTTGCTTGGGCCACACTCCTCCATCATTCCCTCCACCAACCAAGCATGGGCTTACATGCCTTAGTGGTGGTGGTTGGGATAAAACCACCACCAAGCCAACGGTTTTGGGCCTTTGAGATGGGGTGGTTTGGTCTTCCATCTTGACCATTTGACCATCATCATGGAGGGGTATGGGTCATCATGTTTTTGGGTGGTGGTGGTTGAGATGAAACCACCACCCTTAGCCCATGGTTTTGTTTGTGTTTCTTAGAGTGGTTTGGGTGGTTTCAATGAGATGAAACCACCCATTGACTTATATCTTTGACTCCCCATTTGACCCATTTTGACTCACCTACTTATGTAATTAATTGGATCCTTAACTTAGGTTAATTAATTCCCATTTAATCCCCTTTTAATCTCCTTGATTCTTCTCCATTAATCCACCCATGGTTGACCAAGTCAACCATGGTGGCCGGCCCCACCAACTCCTAGCCTACCCGCCACCTCACTTGGTGAGGTGGAGGTGGGCCCCATTCTGCCATGTCACCTAGGCTTAATCAAAATTAACTTAGGTGATTCACATTAATTAAATCACATTAATTCACTTTGATCCTCTTTAATTTCCTTTGACTTATCCATGGTTGACCAAGTCAACCATGATGGTCGGCCCCACCTAAGCCTTGGTCCACACGCCACCTCACTTGATGAGGTGGAGGTGGGCCCCACTTGGTTATGCCATTTTGATCAGTTCATCACTAACTTAGGTGGTTTAATTCCAATCAATCCATTCCCCTTATTGGATCACCATTGGGCCCATGGCCCAATTAAATTTATTCCCTACCCATTTACCTTAGAGCTTAACCATCTTGACCCATTGGGTCCCAAATGGGTATTTGGCCCAATTTGACCATCCTTGGCCCAATTAACCATCATTAAAATAAATAATAGCCACATATATATTGATTTAAAAATTCCGGGCTATTACAGCCAGGGCATATAAACAGACAGGACGGGCACCTAATCTGACAGGATCTGGACGACTGTACACTTTGGCTCCTCATCTAGAGATGGTGGATCACTCAGTGATTCAAGGTATGGCAGTAGTTGGTAGTTCCTATGCTTTCGTATTATTTGATTATGGAGCATTCCACTCTTTTGTATCTAGTGCTTTCATATATGCTACTAGCACTCTAGTACAAAAACTGTCCACTACACACACTATTGTATCCCCCATTGGAGACACATCATTGCGACTTATATGCACAACAATCAACACTGAACTTGTTGGATTCAGATTCGAGTTCAATTATCTAGTACTCGAGATGACTTAGTACGACATTATCTTTGCCATGGATTGGTTGGCTAACTTCTAGGCCAGTATTGACTGCCATCTCTGCAGGGTGATATTTTGGTCACCTGAGGGCAAACGATATGTGGTACATGCCGAGAAACAGAGCATTCTTATGACCAGGAGACTGCATGAAAAATTAAACCACCTTGTATTGAACAGCATCAGACTAGACAAGACACCAGTGGCTGAACTACCTACGGTAGTGAAAGACTACGCGGAGGTATTCTTGACAGAACTCCCTGGTTTACCACCCAAGAGGGAGATTGATTTTGAAATCAAATTGTATCCTAGCACTACTCAAGTGTCATTGCCGCATTACCGGATGGCCCCAGTTGAGATGACAGAGTTGAAGAAGCAAATTGATGAACTGCTCAGACTAGGATGGATTCAGAACAACACATCATCTTGAAGAGCCCGAGTATTATTTGTGAAAAAGAAGGATGGTACGCTTTGGATGTGCGTAGATTACAGGAAATTGAACCGGCTGACAGTCAGAAACAAGTACCCTCTACCCAGGATTGATGATCTATTCGATCAACGCAGGGGTTCCAGTCACTTCTCCAAGATTGATCTAATGTCAGGCTACCATCAAATCAGGGTTAGGGATGAAGACATCGAGAAGACGGCTTTCAGGACGCGGTATGGACTATATGAGTATGTGGTCATGCCGTTTGGACTTGCCAATGCACCAGCTGTGTTCATGGATTTGATGAACAGGATCTTCCGTCCTTACTTGGACAAGTTTGTAATTGTCTTTATTGATGACATCCTGATTTATTCCAAAAGTCAAGAGGAGCATGCTGAGAATTTGCGGTTAGACCTAAACACCCTGACGAGGAATCAGTTACTTGCCAAAGCCAGCAAGTGTGAATTCTGGCTATCTGAGGTCAACTTTCTGGGCATGTCATATCAGCGGAAGGTATAACCGTGGACCCGGCTAAAGTGGCAGCAGTCAGAGAATGGAAAGCACCAAAAAATGTGACCGAAATCCTCAGTTCTCTGGGATTGGCAGGTTATTATAAGAAGTTTATCATGGACTTCTCAAAGATTGCATCTCCACTTACCCGACTCACTCAGAAAGGAGTCAAATTTGAATGGTCTAATGTATGCAACCAGAGATTCGAGGAAGTGAAGGAGAGGCTTACGATTTCTCCTATTCTGATTTTACGGGAAAGAGGCAAGGGTTATGAAGTATCTTGTGATGCTTCAAGAGAGGGACTTGGGTGTTCTCTCACTCAAAGTCAACACGTGGTCACTTATGGTTCAAGATAGTTGAAAATTCATGAACACCGCTACCCCACGCATGATCTGGAATTAGCCGCAGTGGTCTTCGCTCTCAAAAGTTGGACACACTATCTTTATGGCGAGAAGTTTAAGGTATTCTCGGATCACAAAAGTTTGAAATTTTTTTTTTATCAGAAGGAACTCAACATGAGACAGCACAAATGGATGGAATATCTGCAAGATTATGAGTTCGCGCTTCGATATCATCCTGGCAAGGCGAACAAAGTGCCAGATGCCCTCAGCCGCATGTCACATGCAACAGTGGCCAGCTTGATTAGAAAGGAATGGAAAATACTGAATACCATTCGAGAGTTCAATTTGTATATCAAGAACCATGGGAGTATGTATAATTTGATCATACGGTCCAACATGGTTTCCAAGATTGAACAAGAACAACAGACAGATCCAGAAGTGGAAGAGATATGGGCTAAAATGTCTACCGGTGAGGTTATACCGGAATGGGAGTTACGACTGGGATAGGGTCTTTTATTCCGAGGCAGGACATATGTGCCTCAGAGCTGAAGAAGAGAGTTATTGATCGAGGCACACCAAACCAAACTCTCTTTTCATCGACCAAACCAAACTCTCTTTTCATCGACCAAACCAAACTCTCTTTTCATCCGGGCAGCACCAAGATGTATCATGACCTAAAGAGACACTATTGGTGGAATGGGCTCAAAAGAGACATGGCAAAGTTTGTTGCTCACTGCCTAACTTGTTAGCAAGTTAAGACTAAACATCAGAAGCCACTAGGTCTACTCAAACCCTTACCAGTGCCGTATTGGAAATGGGAACATATCTCCATGGATTTTTTGATAGGGTTGCCAAGGTCATAGAAAGGCAACGATGCAATATGGGTCGCGATAGATCGATTGACAAAGTCTGCACACTTCTTTCCCATCAAGATGACAGATTCATCTGAGACTTTGGGTCGACGATACATCAAGGACATCATCAGACTACATGGTATCCCCCGGACTATTGTGTCCGACAGATATGTCCGATTCACCAGCAGGGTGTGGCAGAGCATGCAATAGGCTATGGGGACATACTTCTTGATTAGCACAGCGTTCCATCCACAGACTGATGGACAGTCAGAGAGGACAATACAGACATTGGAAGATATGCTGACTGATTGTATTTTAGACTTTAAGGGTGGATGGGAGGATCACTTACCACTGGTTGAGTTCTCTTACAACAACAGTTACCAGGCAAGCCTCTAGATGGCTCCATTCGAGGCGTTGGATGGTAGACCTTGTAGATCACCAGTGTGTTGGACAGAGGCCGGTGAACCTGCACTTATTGGACTCGAGCTAGCCGCAGAGACCATAGAGCAGATTAAGTTGATACGACAGCATCTACTTACTGCACAGAGTCGTCAGAAGAGCTACTCTGACAAGAGAAGGAGGTTCCTTGAGTTTGAAGTGGGAGACTTAGTGTTCTTAAAGTCTCATCACGAAAGGGACAAATGCAATTTGGGAATAAAGGGAAACTGTTGCCTAAGTTTGTGGGGCTGTTTCTAATCCTAAAGAGGGTGGGGGAGGTGGCGTATCAATTGGCACTTCCTCCACAATTGTCATCTTCGCACGATGTGTTCCATGTTTCTATGTTGAGGAAATACAATCATGATCCTTCACACGTGTTAACGTGCAAGGTATTGATGTGCAAAGCAATGTGACTTATGTTGAAAGACCGGTCAGAGTGATCGGGAAAGAACAGAGGGTGCTACGAAATAGAGCCATTCAGTTCGTCAAGGTGGTATGAGATTGACATGGTAATGAGGAAGCCACCTAGGAACTTGAATTGGAAATGAGAGCAGCTCACCCGAGCTTTTTGTATGAGTTGTTTGAAACCCTAGTTCGCTCGATTTTTGGACGAAAATTTCAAAAAAGGGTAATATTGTATCATCCCAGATTTTCAATGCAATTATTATATGGGATATTACCTATTTTAATTGTTAAAAATTAAGATTCATAGATGGAATGGATGTTAGATGGATAAGAATTGGGGCGATGGCCCAAGTATGGTCCAATGGATCATGGATAGGGTTGATTCTAACTAATTGGGTAATTGTGGTTAACTGGGTCAAGTGCCCAATTGGGACCCAATGGGTCGAGATGAATTGATTTAATCAGGTCATGTACCCAATTAAGATCTAAGGCATGGGATCCACCTCATCAAGTGAGCTGGCAAGTCTATGAGGTGACATGGAAGTGGCATAGCCTAGTGGGACCCAAATCCACCTCATCAAGTGAGGTGGTGTGTGGTCTAAGGTCACATGTAGGGCCAGCCACCATGGTTGACTTGGTCAACCATGGGTGAGTTCATAGGTCAATTCAAGAGGGTTAAGTGAAGTGAATGGAGTTAAAGAATTAATTAATTAAGAATGAATTCAAGTGCTTGAGTTAGGGGAACGAGTTTCATTTAAGTGAAGTGAGTTGAATGGGTGGTGAGTCAGGAAGGTGAAAGGACATAAGTGAGTCAAACAGGGAGGTGAAGGGTTTCCATCACATGGAAACCCTAGACCAAAAACCGTTGGGAAGGGAGTGATGGCCAAGTGTAAGCCATGTGCCCTCTTGGTTAGCCAAGGGACACATGGGAAAGACCAAAATGTAAAGAGGGTGGTTGGGAGATTAGGGTTACACAAGACACTCCAAAGCCCTCTCTTGGCCGATCCTCCCTTAGACCAAAAGAACTAGAGAGTGTTTCATCTCATTCCCTCTCTCCCTCTCTCAAAACCCTAGGGCAAGATAGAAAGGACTCATCTCAACCCTCTTTGGCCGGTCCACTCTTTGGAGAAAAAGATAGAAAATTTCCCTCTCATTCTCTCTCTCTCTCTCTCTCTCTCTCTCTCTCTCTCTCTCTCTCAAACCTTCACCTAGGCTGAACCCTCCCTTAGGGTTTTCATCTCAAACCCTCTCCCTCTCAAGCAACCTCTTGGCCGAATACACCTCTAAGGAACTCTATCTCTCTCTCTCTCTCTCCCATTTCGGCACTAAAACTTTTAGAAACCAAATAACGAAGGAGGAAGAAGAAAGGACTAAGGAAGGAGAAGAACAGAGGAGCAAGATGGAACGAAAGAAAATGAAGGAGACGAGGAAAAAGTAAGGTTTATGTTTCATGTTACTAAAAATATAAGAAACCATGGGGTTCCATATGGGATTGAAAATGGTTGGCCAAAACGTTATAGGCCATGGAATGTCAAAGGAAAATCCATCCAAGAAGATGGTTAAGTATTTGGAATAAAAATACCCTAACCTTGTTGGTGGGTAAGATATGGTAATACATGATTAAATGTCGGACAACATGCATGATTAAATATGAGGAAATGAAGTTCATATGAGAATGATTAAATAACATGGTTCGGCCCTTGCATGGCCGAACCCTAATTTTATATATGGATCATTGGAGGATTCAATGAAAGACAAGATGAGGTTCGGCCATGTTGTATGGCCGAACCCCATCAAGTACTAAAATATGTTGAATGTAAATACCCATCTTCATGATGATATGAAATGGAAATAGGTGAAGAGGAGGATCCATGGGTTCGGCCATGTTGTATGGCCGAACCCCATGGAGGGACTTTTATGGATCTAATATGCCTTAAAATATTGAACTACGGACTATCAAGTTAAGAAAGGAAAAAGAGGGAAATGAAGAATCATGGGTTCGGCCATGTGGTATGGCCGAACCCCATGAATCATTTTTATGGATCATTTTGTGGATCTATGTATGTTCAAGAAATTAAATGATTAACTATGGGCTGATGATAAAAATAAAGAACCATGGGTTCGGCCATGTTGTATGGCCGAACCCCATGAAGGACATCCATGGACCTAGGTGTACGATTAACCATGGATGATATGTATGGACCTAAGTGTGTTTAAAAAGTCAAATGATTTAACTAGAGATTATGAGATCAAGAAATAAAAGAATGAATGACGTTGGACCCATTGTGTTTAAAGGATTAAAAAGGGGATCAAAATCAAAAGAGTGAGGTTCGGCCATGTTGTATGGCCGAACCCCACTAATGAGTTTTGTGGACTTAAACATGTTTCAGCCCTAATGTATGGCCGAAACCCCTTGGGGGGACTTAACCGGATACAAGACTATGATTGTAAATGGAAAAGAACATAGGATGATGTAGGGGATGATGGGAATCAAATGGATCATCGATTTGATTTATTTATGTGTCAAATGTAATAAGGTAACGGGATTTCACAAATAGGTGTACGATCGGCTTTGACGCGATCGGTAATCGGTTTTGACGAAAACGCAAGGACACGATATTTGGACGTTGGTAGGATTCCTACCTTGTTGATACACTTGGACTTATGTAAATGTGATGGTTTTTATTTCTATGTTTTATGATCTATTTTTGGTATCAAAGTGCTATGTTTTATGAATGGGTTTTCAACGCTATCATGTGTAATATGAAATTGTAACGCCCCGCCCTTTTTCTCTCGCTTTACGAAAATCAGAATCTATTTTTTTTTTATAAATAGAAGAGTGAGAGAGAGTAGGACGTCACGATGCGAGCTAAGTCCGAACTTATAAAGTCCGACCCTTAACTGGCCAACCATACGTGTGCATGGACTAAGTCCATGAATATGGTTCACACACAATGAGTCATACATGCGGAATAAAACATAACTGCGGATTATAATAGAACCTAATTCTATTCCATTTTAGATAGCAAAAGTAGTCCAAATCTTAACCATAATTATCTTAACTTAAATATCCAAAATAAACCATTCAAACCATAGCAAATTATCTAAGTTATTACATGCCGAAATACTAGCTACTCAAATTACATAGTCCATGAGTAACTTTAAATAAATAAAATCAACACATCCAAGCTCCTATGCTTGGCTCCGATCACGCTCATCATTCCCTTCATTTCCTGTGTCATCCATTAGGGTAGAAGTAGGGCGTTAGACAACGCGCCCAGTAGGTACTCCAAATAGGGTTAACACATGGTTAGTACAAATCATATATAATAACATATTATCAAAACCATATAAAAACTATGCCATGCCATGGTGTCAAATGCAATGAGGCCCACCCATCACAAATACATGTATCCTCTTGATGGAATTCTCCTCATCAAGGTATCCCCACAGTTGCCTTACGGACGCCCGGACAGAGTGTGTTCTCCGGTTACTTCTTGATGGATAATGCACATCAAGGTCTTCCTACGAATGCCTTACAGACGCCCCGATGGAGCGTAGCCTCCGATTACAAACATCCCTCCCATGTCATGCATGAGATGTATATGACCATATGCTATGTAATAGTATAATCATAGCATTAAAACCTCATATATTTGGAACATATCATTTTTACAACGTAAACCATCAAAATAAGAAATTAAACCATATTACATAACCCATGGTTTCAAAGAGGTAGAATCTTACCAACGACCACTAAAGTGACCATGCGTTTTGACCCTCTTTTCTTATTTATGAAATTTATCGAGCACTTACCGATTCCGCGACTCCTCCAGTTTCTTTCTCTCCCTCTTGCTCCTTTCCTCCCTTAGCCTCTTCTTCCTTCTTTCTTGGTCTTTAGCCGAGATTGATCTTGATGGAATCCCTTGGGGTGGTTCGGCCAAGGGGTATAGTTTTGAGAGAGGGAGAAAGAAAGAAGACTTGAGATACAATTCTAAGTCCTTTGTCTTGAGAGAGAATCGGCTTTGAGTGAGAGGGAGAGAATGAGATAGTGTTCTTGCCTGTGTGCCTTTGAATTTGAATTTGAAATGTGTATCCTTGTTTGAATTTGAAATAAACCAATACTCCTCCATTTGTTTGAATTTGAAAAATTAAACTAGAGCTCCTCCATCTCTCCAACGTTTGAATTTGAAAATTAAACCACCTGCATTTGTTTGAATTTGAAACAACAAACCACCTCCATTATCTCTCCATGTGTATCTTTTATTTGAATTTTGAAATAAACCAAACCTCCCTACCTCTCCAACGTGTAACTCTTATTTGAATTTTGAAATAAATCAAACCTCCCTGCCTCTTCAACGTGTAACTCTTATTTGAATTTTGAAATATGTATCTTTGTTTGAATTTGAAATGTGTATCCTTGTTTGAATTTGAATTGTATAACCGTCCACATCCAACTCATTCAACTCACCACTTTAATTTAATTCAAATCAACTCAACTCACTCGGTGGTCAACCAAGTCAAACATGACCCATTGGGTCCCAATTGGACATTTTGACCCAATTAACAATTTTGACGCAATTACCAATTTTGACCCAATTGAATACATCTTACCCAATTATTCCAATTGCAACCATATCCACAATCCGTTGGGTCTTAGTTGGGTAATTGACCCAACCCTTTACCGATCTAAGGTTCATATCCAATAATTCACAAATTAAATGGGCAAATTTCATAAATATTGATAACATGAAATTCTGAAATGTTACATGTATTAACCATATTTTGAGATTTTCCTCATTGTTCTCCTTATTATATGATATTATGAGATTTCACATTTTCTACATTTTATGAACGGAGCTTCCTACTGTGCAAGTTGATTAAGCCCAAACATTTTTCCCTATATGTTAACACAGATCAAGGTAAAGGAGATGAAGCTGGACCTAGTAGAAGTCATGCTTGACATAGAGATGCATCCGGAGACGCTTGAAGATCTCATAGTTCTTATTTTGATGTTTTAATAGAACTATGGAATTTCATAGGATCCAATCATGTAATAATTTAGATAACTCTTATTCTGGATATGGTTTGATATTGGACTTATATGTTTAAGTTGTTTCCTCCTTGCTACTTAAAAGTTAATAATACAATTCCGTAAAATGTTATTTCTGCAACGTTGTGTTAACACACACATAAATGTTTAGTGAGTTAACTCACTTATGTGCTAGAATTGGGCCAGTCGAGGGTTGGGTCTTCGGACTTGAACTCGGCTCGCGTCGTGACGTATCCGTTCTTTTTCCATATAAAAAAAATTTAGTCTGATTTAATCAATGGAAAAAAAGGCGGATCGTTACAGTTTGTAGCAGACTGGAATGAAAAAGTAAGGAAGGAAATTACTACAAGTCAAACATATCCAAAAAACTTAGAGAAAAATTCCCCTTAAAACAAAGAATGTTAATAAAACCTAGGAGATTGTGTTAATCCAGTCAATATTTGATTGATTATCCATGAATCATGGTTGCTTGAAGAAGCATTTATATATGACTACTACGCAAGTGTTTCGTGACTTAGGAAACATGCTGCCAAGAAGAAGAAGCACTCAACGTAATGTGGAACGCACCGAGGAGAACAGTGGCAATGTTCCACCCGTGACTCCCGAGCTCCAAAGTTTCGTGCAGGTAGTCGTGAACTCAGTATTGCAACAGAACCAAGCAGGTGGTGGTACCAATTCAGCAATTGATGGTCAAGATAGAGCTTTGGTCCGGGATTTCCAACAGTAGCGTCCCCCATATTTTCATGGAAATGAGAGACCCATTGGAGCTGAAAACTGGATCGAGAACACCACCAAGATCCTGAAGTTAATAAGGATCACAGACGATCAGGATCTGATTTTATTAGCCACATCTCAACTGATAGACAATGCAAACAAATGGTGGAAGGCGGTGGAGCATGTAATGCCCCGCCCTTTCCGAGAATCAGAGTCTAATTTTTTTTTATAATAATATAATAACACCAGAAGAGGGCGGACGACTTCACGACGCGAGCTAAGTCTGGACTTCTAAAGTCCGACCCTTAACTGGCCACCCATGTGTGCATGGACTAAACCATGATAAACAACACACACATGGAACTAAACAAGTCATGCGGAACAATACTAGACACATTGCGGAATTATATTGAATAGATAGCAAGTACCAGTCCCCAATTGAAATTACTTAAACCAAATATCCAATAACAAACTACAAGTAAACCACAGCAAAGTTACTAGCTATTACATGTCCATAAAATGTAATTCAAATGACTGTAAATATAATTCCATTCCCATAATCAAGAGCTTAAGCTTGGCTCCCCTCCAGGTCCACGACCTTCTCTTTTGCTTTTCCATTTCCTGTATTATCCTCTATGGATAGAATTAGGGCGTTAGATCAACGCGCCCAGTAGGTTTTCCGATCAGGGCTACCACATGGTTAGTATATAAAAACATGCACATATCATAATATATATGATGATCAAAACAGATAAATCCATGCTATGTAAGTATGCACATGTAATGAGTCCCTCCCATCACGCATATACATAGCCATCACTTGACGAGACTCTCATCGTCAAGGTAAATCACAATACTCTTTCATTTCTTCTTGATGATATTCCTCCTGGCGGGACCCTCATCGCCTAAGGAGGCCGATGTGGCTCTCTCATCATCATAATATTTCTCCTTGCGGGACCCTCATCGCCTAAGGAGACCAATGTACTTCTCATCATTATAACATTTCTCCTGGCGGGACCCTCATCGCCTAAGGAGGCCAATGTGATTCTTATCATCATGATACTACTCCTGGCGGGACCCTCATCGCCTAAGGAGGCTTTCCATAATCATCATCCCATGTCCATGCATGAGATGCCAATGAATATATGAAGCATGTAAATAAATCTCATGATTCAAAAACCAATTGAAACATAATAATAATAACAACATAACTTATCAAAATCATGATAAAACCAATCATCCTAGTGGTTACAAGTAGGTAGGAAACCTACAGAAACTTCGCTTAAGTGTCCGTTCCTTTTTTAGCTTCACCCGGTTACGACTCGCACGTCGTTCAACTTTCGTCACCTTGTGATGTAATAATAAGTAAATCATACTATCAGTTAAATGTCCATTCACATTTAAGACCCAAAAACCATTTTGTGGGGTTCGGTCATACCCATGGCCGAACCTTACCCACTTTAACTTGATCTCTTTGGTTTTGGATTAACACCATCCAAATAATTTATTAACACTTCAAACCACTAAATAACACTTGGTCGGGTATATTGGTTTGAGCCCCCTTCTTTAAGTCCTTTGTTCTTTTTATTCATAATTACCATAATCACTTGTATTTACAGCTTTGCCACTAGGCCAAGCCTTGTTTAATTTTCCTTGATAAACCACGGTTCATAACAAAACTACCTTGGTGGGGTTCGGCCATACTACTTGGCCGAACCTTACCTTTCCCATTTGGATCTCTTAATCCATTCCAATCACATTCCATGACCATTCAAATCACTTGGTGGGGTTCGGCCATAACCCATGGCCGAACCTCACCCCTTTTTTTGGATTTTGGTGCTCCATTTGCCATTCTTGTTGATGAACCATTCACATATCTTAACCATAAAAATTAATAAGATTCAGCCATACATTGGCCGATCCTTCACATTAACCTTAACTCCATTTAAATTACATAAACACTCTCCACCATTGGTATGGTTTTTATCTCACCAAAAACCATACCAACTTATCAAACACTTTTATGGGGTTCGGCCATCCAATGTGGCCGAACCCTATGCCCATGTTTTGGGCCCTTTTTAACTTACATCATATGTCCATTAAATCATGTAATAATCAACATAGTATTGTATGGTTTTTACACTTCAAAAACCATCCAATTACCCAAATAAGATCATGGGTTTCGGCCATCCCAAGTGGTCGAACCCAATGATGTTATACCATTTTAAACAATCTTAATCCAAGGTTTAATTCCTTGATGCATTCGGCCATTCCATGCCCAAAACATGACATCCAATTCCATGATTTAAAAACCCTTTCACCTTACATCTTAGGTCTAATTAAACATCCAAAACAGTCCATCATTTGCATGGTTTTAACTTACAAAAACCATCAACATTAACCATAATATTTCATGGGGTTCGGCCATCCAAAGTGGCCGAACCTTATGGTTCATGTTTTCCCTCTTTTAAACCATCAATATTCATATTCTAAACCCTTGGTAGATTCGGTCATCCCATGGCCAAATCATGTTCCTTTTTGACCAATTTATCAAAATAAACTCCATGGATTACTTACCAATTTTCCAAGCCTTTCTTCTTGCCTTTTGATCCTTGTTTCCCTCCTTCTTTCTTCCTTAGTCTCAGCTGATTAGAAGCCAAAATCAATGGTGAAAACACCAAGGTATAATTTGGCCAAGGGAGTATGTTCTTGAGAGAGGGAGAGAGCTAAGAATTCCAAGGTTTTTGCAATGTAGAATTCGGCCAAGTGGGTGGTGTTTGCTGCTTTTGTTAAACAGCCTTTGGACCCCTCATTACTCTCATCAAATCTTGTTTAAACCAATGAGGCACTTGCTGCCAAGCAAAGCACCCCTTGGCACTCCCAACGTACCCTTTGGCACTCCCATGCATCTCATCCAATTCCCATTCATTTCATTTAAAACTATGCATGGGAAACCCACTCCACAAGTCCCCAACGTGTGGGACTTGTCTTGGGTGGCTTGAGACCATGGCAACTCCTCATATCCCATTTGACTCACTTGGAATTTAAGACCTCTTTGATTTCCAATTTGAACTCAACCAACTCATAAGCCCAACTAACCACATTAAATGACACTCATTTAATGCACTTGAGTCAACTCCATTTTCTAATTTAAACCCAACTCAATTCAGTCCCAACTCAACCTAATTTAACTCACAATTGAGTTCACTTGAGGGTCCACACGGTCAACCATGGTCCACATGGTCAACACGACCCATTGGGTCCCATTTAGCTTATTGATCCAATTAACGCCTAGACCCAATTATGAGTGGTTTAGCCCCTTTGAATGTGATTTTCATATATGCATCAAGCCTACCCAGTTATGCTCCACTTAATTTCCAATCAATTCAGCTTAACCCCATTAAATTTGGGCTCACCCAATGGTCAAACAAGTCCATTATGACCCATTGGGTCCCAATTGGGTCCTTTGACCCAATTAACCATATTGACCCAATTTGATGTTCATTACCCATTCATGATAAATTGACCCTTATACTAGGTTCATAAGGTCTTAATTTGAACAATTGGCCCCACCATTTTCTCATTTGCAATCACATTTATTAAATTCAACAATTTAGGGGCATTTTCGTAAATATTCATATCTTTGAGAAAACGGGGTGTTACAGAGCAAAACCAGACAGTGGCAGAAATGACATGGGAAAATTTTACAAAAATTTTCGTAGGGCATTACTTTACAGAAGAGGAGAAGGAACGTAAGACCCAAGAATTCGTAGTCCTAGCTGAAGGACGTATGACAGTTGTTGAATATCATCAATGACTCATCTGACTCTCTTGTTATGCTCCATACGTGGTAGACACTGAATATAAGAAAGCACGGAAGTTTGAAAAAGGTCGACGTCCTATCATCAGAGCCAAGGTCACCATCTTTAAATCAACAACTTAGGCAGAAGTTGTGAGTAGTTGCTGAACAAAAGTTGATGGAGTCAATTAAATACATGGAAAAAATATGCAGTCAGAGCGGGGGAAACTCTTTTCACCTTCAAAAGAAATTTCAGTCCAACTCCGGAAACCTTCAGTCTCTACGGCCTCCACTGGAGGATATCGTCCCAGTCATCCTTCAGCCTCAATTCCAGCAGCACATACATCTCGGGATAGCGTCACTTGTTTCTAGTGTGGCCAGGCAGGACACATGAAGCAGAACTGTCCGCAACTTCACAAGTCACCTGAAGCACACAACTCTTTCTGTCCACCGGATAGGACATCACAATTTCAAGTGTCAAGAGCACTGAATCAGTCTGGAGAACCACCCATTCCAACAGCTTTAGGACGGTTGTATACCCTTGATCCTCCCCAGAGACAGCGGATCACTCTGTGATCCAAGGTATGGCAGTTATTGGTGGTTCTTATGCAATAGCTTTATTTGATTTTGTAACGCCCTGCCCTTTTTCACTTACTTTCGAAAATCAGAGTCTATTTTTTCTTTTTTTAAAGTGAAAGAGAGTGGGACATCACGACGCGAGTTAAGTCCGAGCTTCTAAAGCCCGACCCTTAACTGGTCAACCATACGTGTGCGTGGACTAAGTCCACTGAGATGGTTCACACGTATTAAGTTTATATTTTGATTAAGTTACTTATGGACTTGTATTTGAGTAACTAGTCTTCGGACATGTAATAATTTAGGTGGTAGGAAGTTTTACTGGATAATTATGATTAAGGGCTTGACGTACTTTGCTATCTTAATGGAATAGAACTGGATTCTATTATAATTCCGCAGCTATGATGTTATTCCTCATGTTGATATTGTTATGTGTGAACCGTTTTTCATGGATTAGTCCATGAACACATAGGGTTGGCCAGTTAAGGGTCGACTTTCGAAGTTCGGACTTAGCTCGCGTCGTGACATCCCACTCTCTATCACTCTTTGTTTATAAAAACAAAATAGACTCTGATTTTCGGAAAGGGAAAGTGAGTGAAAAAGGGTGGGGCGTTACAGTTGGTATCAAAGCGAACCATAAAGATTGAATCTTTCGGAGTAAATTAATCTGGCCCTCGTGCATTAATTTACTATGTTAGACTCAATGGATGATAGCAAAGGAAGTACAGTGAAAATAAATGGATTTATCAAACATAGCAAATTACGAGATACTTCCCCGATATCCCCAAATTGAGAAACAAACAATTGAAACTTAGGATTTTTCCCCAAAAACAAAGGAAATACAAAGAGTGCTTATTTGGCAATTTCCCCAAAGACAAGAAAACACAAGATGTTTATTTGGCAATGTTCCCAAACAAGAGACATTTTATGATACATAGGAAACTCCCCAAAACAAGAAATACAAGATGATGATTAGAAAAAATTCCCCAAAACAAAGATTAGATTGATTAGAACTGTTGTTGTCATTGATATGTTGTTGTTGTGATACAGATATGTTGAGCAACATAGAGTATACAGAGTTGTGGGACAAAGGAACTCCTAGTTGTCCTATAGATCTGACTTCTGCTTCCAACAACTCCAAAGGCCATACCGCGTTGTGGAAGTTAACGGAGATGTCCAGGTAAGATTCCCCGAGGATGTCGAAGTGTATCAAGCCCCTTTTCCAGAAGAGTATATGGGAGATATCCCAATGATAGGAGAATCAGTAGGGGAGATAGCGCCCAAGTATATGTGTGAGTTGTGCAATCAGGAGGGGTAGAACTTTACTTTCTGCCCCTACCCCCTTGAGGTTATCTACCCTATTTGTGGACTTCAAGGGCACGGGAAGGAGAGGACTAACTATCCATACATTGGGGGACCGTGAATAATACCCTGTCTAACTTGTGGAGTGTTGGGGCACACGTCGATGACATGCCCTGACAACTTCTTCGATTTTTATGATGATGCAAGGTCTTCTACGGAAGGTTAGGCTAAGGAGTGGTAAGAGAATGTCGGGGAAAGGGGAGATTTTGTAAGGGTTGTGGGTACGTTTTGAAGGGTTGTTCTAACCCTACCAACCCTTGTATTGTGATGGAAGTTTGAATAATTTTCAATAAAGTATGCAAACTTAAGAGTTTATGAGGACTTTGACACTGAGATGCATGTGACGAGGTCACTTGATTTTTTTTTTGAGATGTGGTATGGGTGTGTCCCTCACGTAATATTGATGAGATAAGTATATAGATTCCATAAGTATGGCTTGGAGTAGCTATGAGATTGTGGGATCCTCGATATGAAATATGGAGACTGGATTCCGTAGAGTTGCCTTTGAGGAGTGGGTCCCTCGTATACTACGCGCTGGAGGGCGCTCTCACGGCTATCTCGTACACTTCTTGTGCGTTGATGCGCAGAGCTAGGTACTATTTTATCCCGTGAGGATGGTGCTAGCTTCATCAGACATGGTCCGACCGCCTTAGAGCTTGACTGAATCACCCTTGGGGTGAAGGGATGCAGGGCGAGGTAGACGTGATCAAGTTGGACGTGGGTCTTCCGCTTAGTAGTCATGGGCCCTAAGTCTTGCTAGGGGTCGGGGTATACTTATGATTTGATATCGTTACCACAATCATGTAGTGAATCATTCGAGTGTTGTTCCTATGGATAGAATATCTCATGGTAGATGATGTGCACAGGATTAATTATGCCCATGAATGGATTATACCCAGAAGGGGTTATATTCATGGATGTGTATGACCGTTATGGTGGTTTGGATTGATGCGGGTATCGGTGTCGTAAGAGATTTGAACAAAAGTTGTTAGTCACTTAGTGACTTATGTGCAAATGAAGATGTGCTAAATTTTGGAGTTGTATTTAATGGAAAAGATAAGAGTCTAGTGAAATTCGAATGGGAAGCTATGGGCGACTGTCGAGTTAGTCTAGCCAGCTTACTCTGTAGTTAGCCGATGGAGTTCCAGGAGAGTGCAGTTAGAAATCTAGTTAAAATGGAATCAGCAAAATTTTAGAGCATAGGCTCGTATTGGCAGGCTATCTCACACAGAGAGTAGATGAAACACAGAGAGTAGACGAAAGAATGTATTAAGCAAGTACGTCTGGGAAATATCTTGGTAGCAGGTAGAGTGAAACAGAGTAGATTGATCTACATAAGATCGCAAATGGGTTCACAAGAAAAAGAGATAACATGAGATAGAGTAAATTCTGCGATAATGAAACTCATAGGTTGATATGAATGATTTTGATGCAATTAAGTTGTACTTGACAAAATTGAACAGGAACAATGGATAAATCCGAAAATGGGGGAAATATGGGCCAAGATGTCTACTGGCGTGGTCATACTGGAATGGGAGTTATGACCAGGACAGGGTCTTGTATTCCGAGGTAGGATATATGTGCCTAAAAGCTGCAGAAGAGAGTTGTTGATTGAGGCACACCAAACTAAACTCTCCATTCATCCGGCAGCACCAAGATGTATCACGACCTGAAGAGACATTACTGGTGGCACGAACTCAAAAGAGATGTGGCCGAATTTGTTGCTCATTGCTTAACTTGTCAGCAGGTTAAGACGGAACATCAGAAGCCACCAGGGTTACTCAAACCCTTACAAGTGCCGGAATGGAAATGGGAGCACATCTCCATGGATTTTGTCATGGGGTTACCAAGGTCTTCAAAGGGCAACGATGCGATATGGGTCTTGATAGACCAACTGACCAAGTCTGCACATTTTCTTCCCATTAAGATGACAGACTCATCTGAGACATTGGGTCGGCGGTATAGCAAGGATATCATCAGGTTACATGGTACTCCTCGGACTATTGTGTCCGACAAAGATGGCTGATTCACCGGCAAAGTGTGGCAGAGCATGCAGTCGGCCATGGGGACAGATCTACTGACTAGCACAACATTCCATCCACAGACTGATGGACAGTCGGAGAGGACGATACAAATATTGGAGGATATGCTGAGAGCATGCATGCTAGATTTCAAGGGTGGATGGGAGGATCACTTGCCGTTGGTAGAATTCTCATACAACAACAGTTACCAGGCAAGCCTCTAGATGGCTCCATTTGAGGCTTTATATGGTAGACCATGTAGATCACCAGTGTGCTGGACAGAGGCCGGTGAGCCTGTACTGATTGGACCTGAGTTAGTTTCAGGGACTACAGCGCAAATATATTTGATACGGAAACATCTATTGACTGCGCAAAGTCGTCAGAAGAGTTATGCTAACAAGAGGAGGTTCCTAGAATTTGCAGTGGGAGGCATGGTGTTCTTGAAAGTCTCGCCACGAAAGGGACACATGAGATTTGGAAAGAAAGGGAAATTGTCACCAAGATATGTGGGACCGTTTTTAATCATAAGAAGGATGGGGGACGTGGCCTATCAGTTGGCACTCCCATCACAGTTGGCATCCATACACGATGTGTTCCATATATTGATGTTGAGCAAGTATAATCCTAATCCTTCTCATGTGCTGAACATACAAGACATAGAGGTCCAGAGCGACGTGACATACGTCGAGAAGCCTATCCGAGTGGTGGACACAGAATAAAGGGTATTACGGAACCGAACGATCCAGCTTGTCAAGGTGGTATGGGATCGACATGGCATTGAGGAAGCCACATGGGAACTCGAATCGGAATAAGAAAAGTTCATCCTGAGCTATTTATGTAAATGTTTGAAACCCTAGTTCACTTGATTTTCGTGACGAAAATTTAAAAAGAAGGTTGTATTGTAACACCCCGAATTTTCAAGTTATTAATTTATATGAAAATTACCCATTTAAATTGTGAATTATTAGATTTGGATATTATATGGGTAAAGTGTTGGGTCATTGCCCAAATTAAGACCCAACGGTTGTGGAATTAGTTTCAATAAATTAAATGGGGTTGAATTTAATTAGTAATGTAATATTATATAAATAAGGAATGGGATAATTATGCATGGCCGAATATCAGATATTCAATCTATGATTATGCGCATGAAAAGAAATAGAGATTTTATGATTTGCATGGCCATGTATGGGATATTATTTGGCCGTGTGTGACATATCCATATCCATGGGATATGCGCAATCCATGAGGATAAGTTGGAGTATGTCTAAAAAGGAGTCATTTCTTTGTTAGGAATAATAATAGGGTAATTGCTAAATTACAATGGACGCATGTCATATTCTAATTAGGACTCTCCAAAGTGGGAAACAAAAGGGGCACATGGCACCTCCTAATTATGGATTGGACTGATTGGAAGGTAGATAAAAGAAGATAGGATGCATGGCCGAGTGGGAGTTATGCAATCCATGAGTGAGGCGCAAAGAGGAGTCCTTTCCTAGTTGAGAATCGAAGGTCGGCACCTTCTAACTTATAGACAAGGGGCGCACAGCACTAAGGCACCTTCTAATATTGGACCAATTGGAAACTATAAAAGAGAAGGAATGAGAGGCGCACGGCAATACACACAGACATAGCCGAATTCTTTCTCGCTAGCAAGTCTCATTCACGGCATTCATAAATCAAGAAAAGAGAAGCAGCAGCAAGCACAAGGACGCACGGCACAAGAAGGTGTTCTTGGCTGTGTTAAAGATCAAGAAGAATAAAAGGATTGGAAGAGCAAGAACAACTGAGGGAAAACCGGAGGAGTCGCGGAACTGGTAAGTGATTTTATAATTTTTGTTTAAAAGAAAAGAACCATAGGGTTCGGCCATGGTGTATGGCCGAACCCCATGGAAGAGAATTGGGAGATGATCATGGTATTAAATTTAATGGAAAGACATGGTTATTGGTTGGAAACCATGGAAGGAATATCAATGTTTTGAAGGGATTAAATGAAAACCATAGAATAATTATATGGTTTTAAAAAGGGTTTAAATGATGTTCAAGAGGAAGTATGGAACCATAGGGTTCGGCCATGATGTATGGCCGAACCCCATGGAAGAAAATGAATGGACAATTAGGTTGTTTTTTATGAACCGTTTGATGGAAAAATATGGAAGGACTATGGTAATTTAATGAAAGTTTGAAAGATAGAAACCATGGAAAGACATGGTTTAATTTATGGGTTTTTGAAGGTTGAACTCCATGGAAGATTATTCATATTTTTAAAAAAGGTTTACATGGATATGATCATGGATGAACCATAGAAACCGGCCATGGTGTATGGCCGAACCCCATAAAAGGTCATTAGTGAATGATAATGGATTTAAATGATGGAAAAATTATAGATGTATGCTTATGATTTTTAAAAAAAGGGTTAAATGGAAGATGGTTGGTGAAAACCTTAAACCATGGGTTCGGCCAAGGGGCATGGCCGAACCCCATAAATAATTATGGAAGGAACCTTGAATTATGATTCAAATGATGGAGATTAAATTAGAAAGTTTCTAAATATGGATTTTTGGATAAAAAAGGAAAGAACCTTGGATTATGGATTCAAAAATGGAATTGCTAAAATTGGAAAGTTTCTAAGTATGGAAGGAACCTTGATTTATGGATTCAAATATGGAAAGTTATATAATTGGAACTTAGACATCATGGGTTCGGCCATGTGCATGGCCAAACCCCATGAACCAATTTTTATGGATCATGATTGAATTATGGATCGGTTTGGACTTAAACATGAGGTAATGGCAATTTGGTAATATCGGCTGAAAATGAAAGGTCATGGGTTCGGCCATGGTGTATGGCCGAACCCCATGAACTTTGATTAGTGGGTTAATTATTAGCCTTTGTATAATGTAAATGAATGGTTTACCAAACCAAGGGATGAAGGGTGAGAATAATGGAATGATAGCCATGGATGGCATTTTGGTAATTAAGTGAAAATAAAGGACCATAGGTTCGGCCATGGTGTATGGCCGAACCCCATGGGGAAGGTTTGCTGGACTTAGATGTTTACGGATCTATGTTTTGAATCTAAACATGGGTGAATAAATGAAGGTGACTAACCATGGAAGGAATAATGGCATTATTGTAATTAATTGAATTAAAGACCATGGGGATTGGTTTATGGACTTGACATCGTTGTAAATCAAGTGGGACTTGGTCTTGATTGATTGTTATATTATAAGGTAACGGGACCTCACAAGGTGTGCACGATCGTGAGCGGTTAACGGACGAAAGACGCAAGGACACGTTAGCGGTCTTTGGTAGGATTCCACCTCTTTGAAAGCATGGGATTATGTAGATTGTTTTTATCTTATTTATGATGGTTTATGTTGTAAAAATTATGTTTCAAATATGAGCTTTTAAATGCTATGATTTGCATAATTGCATAGCATGTGGACATTTGCATCTCATGTGGACATTTGCATCTCATGCATGGCATGGGAGGGATGAATGGTAACCGGAGACCCACACTCTGTCGGGGCGTCCGTAAAACACTTGTGGGGGATACCTTGATGAGGAGCTTTCCATCAAGAGGATACTATGTATGAAATATAACCGGAGATCCACACTCCGTCGGGGCGTCCAAAATACAATCGTGGGGGATACCTTGATGAGGAGCTTTTCATCAAGAGGTTACTATATGTTTGTGATGGGTGGGACTCATTGCATATGATAGCATGGCATGACATGATTATGATCTTTATTATCATGCAATGTTTCTGGTTTTTATCGGTATGATTGGATCTCTATTATCATACACTGTTTTGGATACGATGCTTTATAAGTATGGTATGATTTATTATAACTGGATTTTATATATATTATATCTGGATTTTTGGTACTAACCCATGTGTTAGCCTTACTTGGAATACCTACTGGGCGCGTTGTTCTAACGCCCTACTTCTACCCTAGTGGATGATGCAGGAAACGAAGGGAACGATTAACGCGAAACAGGCCAGGTATAGGAGCTTGGATGATTTAGTTTATATTTTGATTAAGTTACTTATGGACTTGTATTTGAGTAACTAGTCTTCGGACATGTAATAATTTAGGTGGTCGGATGTTTTACTGGATAATTATGATATGAAAATTATGATTAAGGGCTTGACGTACTTTGTTATCTGAATGGAATAGAACTGGGTTCTATTTTAATTCCACAGTTATGATGTTATTTCGCATGTTGATATTGTTATGTGTGAACCATTTTTCATGGACTTAGTCCATGCACAGATAGGGTTGGCCAGTTAAGGGTCGGACTTTGGAAGTTCGGACTTAGCTCGTGTCGTGACGTCCCGCTCTCTATCACTCTTTGTTTATAAAAAAAAATAGACTCTGATTTTCGGAAAGGGAAAACGAGTGAAAAAGGGCGGGGTGTTACAGATTCAGGAGCATCACACTCTTTTTTGTCTGCATCTTTAGTAACTGCTATCGGTTTACATGTCCAACAATTATCAGCTGCCTTTAACATATTATTATCAATTGGTAACACATCACTTGGGTTAGTTTGCACTTCTGTGGACACTGAACTGGATGACTTCAAATTCCAGTTTGACTATTTGGTTATGGACATGACACTATTTGATGTCATTTTTGGCATGGATTGGTTGACCACGTTCCAGCAGGTATTGATTGCTACCTCAGAAGGGTGACATTTTGGTCACCAAAGGGACGACGATTTATAGTTCATGCAAACAAACAGAAAACTTAAGTGTATGGAAGGTTACATGATGAAATGAACTAGATTTTATTGAATGGTATCAAGTTTGAAAAATCACCTGTATCCACATTACGTACAATAGTGAGTGTAATATCTTCAATTTTCAAGATGGCAATATTTACGGAAATTACCACTGAAATGGTAAATTAAATGGATATGAACCTTGGATGGGTAAATGTTGGGTCAAATGTCCAAATAAGATCCAACGGATGGTAGATGTGGTCTATGGAAATTAAATGGGTAATGTACAATTATTTGGGTCAAGTGGTTAAATGGATCAAAGGACCCAAATGGGATCCAATGGGTCGTGAATGGCATGATTAATTATGGAGTGAGCTCAAAGTTTAATTGGTTTAAGTTTCATTAAAAAATATGAGTTGGTTTGAGTTGAAATAAGTGATGGGTTTAGTTGAGTTGAATTTATTAGTTAAGTTACATTAAATGAATGAGTTGAGTTGGGTGAGCTAAATGAGTTGGATGGAATAATTATTTTAAGTGAGTAAAGTATGTAAATAAGAGTGGAGTGTTTGTAATTGAAATTCTAAACAATGGAAATGTGGGCTGCATGGGGAAGTTATCTTATGCATGTAACTCCTACTTAAGTGTTAAATGTTGGTGGAGGTTTTGGGAGTTACATGTGGTGGGGAGTTGTATTTCAAAGTTTAAATCCATATACACGTTGGAAGTGTATGGGAGTGTTATGTTTTGCATGAAACTCCAAATGGAGGGGTTATGTTTTAAATGTATGTAAACACGTTGGATTGCATGAGAATTATTTTATGCATGAGAATTAAAGGGGAGTTGGTCCAAGTGAATCAAATGGGTTAAGTTTTATTTAATTGGGTCAAAGTTTGTGAAATGGGTCAAAATGGCCAATTTGGACCCAATTGGTCGGGTTTGACTTTATTGACCACTAAGTAAGTCCAAGATTGATTAAATTGGGGCTGGGGAGTTTGAAATAAAATCATATAGTTGAAAATAAGTGAGCTGATTTGGAAATAAATTATAAGTGAGTGAGTGATTTGAAATAAGTTATGAGTAAGTGAGTTGTTTTAAATTTTAAATGAGTTTGATAGAATATTTATTCTAAGTGAGTGAGGTGTAGATAAAAGGTTTTTTGGTTGTTTTCAAATTCAAACATGTTCCAACGTTGGTTGCATGGAAATTATGGCTTATGCATGAAACTCCAGAGATGGAGACAATTGGAGTTGCCGTTTCATGGACTTACAAAAGGGGTTTTTGACATTTCAAATTCAAAAAGGTTAGACTACAGATTGGAAAGGGCATGAGGGTTTATTCCATGCTTAGGTATTCAAAAAGACAACCAATGGAGGGACGGTGAAGCACATGGGAGTTTCATTTTAAGATGAAACCTCCACATAAAGGTATGAAAGTGAGTTGGCGGTTACATTAGGCTAACAAAGGTTAACCGTTGGTGTGGGAGTTTCATTTACACGTGAAACTCTCACATGCAATGTTAATGCAAGATGGATAGTGTGAGGAATGCACACAGCAAAACCGTTGGGTACCCTTGGAGTTTCATCTCAAGATGAAACCCCCATTTGGTTTGTTAATGAGAGAAGGAGCTAAGGAGGGGGGTTACACAAATTCAATCCAAAAAGGGACGTTGGATGCTTGGGGAGGTTTCATTGTATAGATGAAACCCCCAAGTAAGCATAAAGGACTTGGGGTTAATATGGGAGTTACATGTGAGGCAACTTTGGGCTGAATTTGAGTAGCCAAAAGAGGTTCAATTTTCTATCACTATCTCTCTCTCCCTTGGTCCTCCTTCATCTTTCCAAAAGCAAGAACAACAGCTGGTTACTGATTTGCAATCAGTCCTTTGTTGATTTCTTTCACCAAGACAAAAGCACACTTTGAGCAAAGGAGTTTGGCACCAAGGTTTAAGATCAAAGTTCCCTTTCTCTCTCTATCTATCTCTCAAATCCATATCACCTGGCTGAAGTATTCCAAGGAGGTTGCAGCAAGGTTTGTCTCAGCCAAAAGAACAAGAAGAAAGAAGGAGAGGCTAGGGAAGTAAAGGACCAAGGAAGGAGTCAAAGAACCGAAGGAGACGCGGTATTGGTAAGTGCACTTTGAACCATTGATAAATAAAGTTGGTTAAGGGAATGAGATCTGGCCATCATATGGCCAGATCCATTAATGGTTTAGATATAGGATTATGATGTTTAAAAATGGTAAAATATGGACCATAGGGTTCGGCCCCTTTGGATGGCAGAAACCCCATGGGAAAACTTGGTGATTTTAATGGTGTTTGAGGGATAAAGTCCATATTGGGTAATGAAGATTTTTAAAGGATTTAAAGTGAAGATAGCTTACTGTTTTTGAGTAGCTATGGCTTGGCTGAAACATATTCTTGTTATGACTAATTTATGGATTAAAAAACATGGACAAATGTTGGAAGGATTACACCAAGAGAACCATAGGGTTCAGCCATATGTATGGCCGAACCCCATGGACTGTTTTGGGTAGATAATTGGATTATGATTTAAGAATAATATATGTTTGTTTATGGACTTAGTTTAGGTATATAATCAGCCATCATGGATGATGGAAAGATGAACAAAAGAAATCAGTTTGGTGAGGTTCGACCATGTAGTATGGCCGAACCCCACTAATGGTGATTGATGGACTTAATAATTAATTTGTATGGATGAGTGAAGGATTTAAAAGGACCAAATTAAGATGGTGAGGTTCGGCCATGGGGTATGGCCGAACCCCACTAAGATGGTTTTATGTTAGGCGATGGAAGTTAGCAAAATAAGCATTGGTTAGACCAATGACAAAACTGTAAATACAAGATAAATTGTATATGTGAATGGATTGATCAAAAGACTTGAAAAGAGGGGTCCAAAATCAAGTGGTAAGGTTCGGCCATGTTGTGTGGCCGAACCCTACCAAAGTATGTTTGAGGTGTGAGGTGAATTAAGTATGACTATTGGTGTTTAAGATAAATTAAACAAAAAGATAGTCTAAATGGCATAATTGTAATTATGGATCAAAAAGGATTGGATTTATGGGCCAAAACCAATATGGTAAGGTTCGGCCATGATGTATGGCCGAACCCTACCCAATGTTCATTTGGGAGTTTTGGGTTAATCAAAATGGTTTAGATAAATAAGGGTGACCAAAGTTTTAATGGGTGAGGTTCGGCCATGGCTATGGCCGAACCCCACTAAGTGGTTCTTGGAACATTAAGCTTTGCTGGAAATTAGGTAGACAAATGATTAACTTGTTGTTATGTACATAAGGTATTTGGATTTCTAGAACGGTGTACAAGCCGTGATCGAAAGACGGTTCAAAAGAAGAGCCAAACTAAGTGATTATTGTGTAGGTTTCCTACCTTTTTGAACCACATTTATATATGATGTTTTTATCGTAATTTTGATGAGCTATGTACTAAGTTATCATGTTTCAAAGTAGTTTTATATGGTGATGTATAATTTCAAATGGCATGACATCATGGACATCTCATGCATGGCATGGGGTGGTGATTATGGAAACCGGAGGCCACACTCTGTCAAGGCGTCCGAAAGACCACTGTGGGGGGTACCTTGATGATGAGAATCCCATCAAGAGGAATCCGGAGGCCACACTCCGTCGGGGCGTCCGAAAGACCACTATGGGGTACCTTGACGATGAGAATCCCGTCAAGAGGAAGCTATGTATGTTTGTGATGGGTGGGACTCATTACATGTGCATTTCATACATAACATTGTTTTATGTGATTTTGATGAACATGTAATATTCTATTACTTGCATGTTTTGTTACTAACCTTGTGGTAGCCCTAATCGGAGACCTACTGGGTGCGTTGATGTAACGCCCTATCTCTATCCTTAGTGGATGATGCAGGAAAGGAAAAGAACGAGGATCTTGAAAGAAACCAAGCCTAGAAGCTTGGGCTTTGAGTGGATTTTTAATGGATTGACTTATGGACTTTTATATGGACAATGTAATTTGGTAATTAGCTGATGTCGGCATATAATAATGTAGTTAACTAGTTACTATGGTTTGATTTATTTGGATGGTTTGGAGAGTGAATGGTAGACAAAGGTTATATAGTAACTTTGGAGAATAAATTATGTACTTTGCTATCTAAGAATGGAAAATTGGAATAGTCATAGGTTCTATTATAACCTGAGTTAGATTAAGGTTAAGTTAATTCCGCAAGTTATATTTGTACCATGTGTGGATCAGTTTTATGGACTTAGTTCATACGCACATGGGCTTGGCCAGTTAAGGGTCGGATTTAGAGATCTGAACTTAACTCGCATCGTGACACTCCGTCTCGATCACTAGTTTATTATATTTAAAAATAAATAAACTCTGATTATTAGAGTGAAAAGGGCGGGGTGTTACAGTGAGAGGCTACACAGAAGGATTTCCGACAGAACTCTCGGGTTTACCTCCAAAGCGGGATATTGATTTTGAAATCAAGTTACTCCCTAGCACTGCACCGGTATCACTACCACATTATCGGATGACACCTGCAGAGATGTCGGAGTTGAAGAAACAAATTGATGTGTTACTCAGATTGGGATTTATCTGGCACAGTACTTCATCGTGGGGAGTGCCGGCATTATTTGTCAAGAAGAAAGATGGCTCTTTACGTATGTACGAGGATTAGAGAAAACTGAACCACCTCACCATCAAGAATAAATATCGTCTACCCCGAATTGACGACTTGTTTGATCAGCTTAGAGGATCCAATCACTTCTCTAAGATAGATGTAACACCCTGACTTTTTCAAAGATATTAATATTTACAAAAATGCCATTGGAATGGTAAATTAAAAAGATATGATCATAGATGAGGAATGGTGGAGCCCATTGTTCAAATTAAGACCCAATGTGCATATTATAAGGATCAAATTAAAGTAGATGGATAATGTACATCTAATTGGGGCAATATGGTTAATTGAAGGACCCAATTGGGACCCAATGGGTCATGGTAGGCTTATTTGACCATTCGGTGAGCCCAATCTTAATTGGGTTAGGCTGAATTGATTTGGAATTAAATGAAGGATAAATGGTTAGGCTTGATGCAAATGTGTAAACCACATTTAAATGGGTAAACCAACCATAAATGGGTCAAGGCGCCAAATTGGATCAATAAGCTAAGTTGGGACCCAATGGGTCAAGTTGACCACGTTGACCGTGTGGACCCTCAAGTGAGCTCAAAGGGTGAGTCAAATCAGGTTGAGTTAGGGCTGAAGTGAATTGGATTTGAATTAAGCAATGGAGTTGACTCAAGTGCATTAAATGAATGATATTAAATGTGGTGAGTTGAGCTAATGAGTTGGATGAGTTAAGTTGGAAACCAAAGAGACCTTGAAATCCATTGAGTCAAATGAGGAGGTGAGGAGTTGTCTTGGTCTTAAACATCACAAAAACAAGTCCCACACATTGGTGGCTTGGGAGTTATGATTCATGCATGGACTTTAAATGGAATGGGATAAGTTTTGAATTGGGAATATGGAGGGTTTCCATCTCATGATGGAAACCCAAAGCCCAACGTTGGGAGTGCCAAGGGATGCCTTGGTTGGTACCAAATGACTCCTTGGTTAGATCAAGAATTTATGAGGACAAATGATAGGTTTAAGGGGCTGATATACAAAAAGGGTTGCAATACACCATATGGCCGAATTTTACATCTCAATAAGCTTGGAACTTTCATTTCTTTTCCTCTCTCAAAACCTATCTCCTTGGCCGAACTAGTCCTTTGGTGTTTTCACCATTGTTCAAGCTTCCAATCAGCTAAGGATTAAGGGAGCAAGAAAGAAGAAAGCAAGGATCAAAAGGAGAGAAGAAAATCAAAGGAAATTGGAAAGTGTTTACATAAGAATTTAGTTAAATAAATTGGTAAAAGGGAGCATGATTTGGCCAAGGAATGGCCGAATCCATCAAGGGCTTAAACCTTGGATGGTGCTTATAAAAAGGATAAAGAATGGATCATTGGGTTCGGCCACTTTGGATGGCTGAACCCCATGAAATTATTTGGGTATTTTGATGGTTTTTGAAGGCTAAAAACCATGCAAAACCATGGAGATTTTTACATGTTTTAATGAGACACAATGTATATGTTAAAGAGGTTTAAATCATAGGCCTTATGGTTCGGCCACTTGGGATGGCCGAACCCCATGAAAGGATTTGACAAGTTGATGGTGATTTTTGATGGTTTTGAGAGATAAAAAACCATACAAGGTATGGAAGGGTTAAGGTGTTAAAAAAAAAATGGAGATAAGGTGTATGTCTTGGGTCGGCCAATGTATGGCTGAACCATATCTTTCTTATGGTTGAATTAGTATGTCAAAACCATGAATAATTATGGGAAGTATTGGATCAAGAGAACCATAGGGTTCGGCCATGTGTATGGTCGAACCCCATGGACCATTTTATGGGATAAATGGACCTTTGTATGGGTATTTGGATTTAAGTTTATGATTAGTAATTGTTAATGGTTGTTGTGATGTTTTAAAGGTTAACATAGATGAAAGAATAATGGACTTAGATGTTCATTGTTTATCAACAAGGATAGCAAAGAGTAGCACCCAAAACCAAAAGGGGTGAGGTTCGGCCATGGGGTATGGCTGAAACCCACCAAGTGATATGAATGGTGTTTGACTTTAAAAAGGTCTAAATGTAACACCCCAATTTCTCAATGAAGTGGAAAATTACCAAAATGCCCCTGAGTTGTTAAATTAATTATTTTGTGATGTTAAGTAAGGAAATAGTGGGGCCCATTGCTCAAAATAAAATCATATGAGCACATTATGAATGTTAAGTTTGATTGGTTGGGTAATTTTCATCATTTGGGTCAAAAATGGCTAAATGGGTCAAAGGGCCCAAATGGGGCCCATCGGGTCTTGCTGGGTTATTTGACCGTTTTGTGATTTTAAATTAAATGGGGTTAAGCCTATTTGATTGGAAATCAAGTGGAGGAAAAATGGGTAGGCTTGATCCATATGTAAAAACCAATTAGAAATGACCAAAATACCATAAATGGGTCATGTTGTCAAAACGGGTCAAGGAGCTAAAAGTGGACCCAACGGGTCGAGTTGACTATTGTTTGACCGTGTGAACCCTCAAGGGAGCTCAAACACGAGTCAAATCAGTTGAGTGGGACTGAGGTGAGTTGGAATTAAATCAAAAGGTGAGTTAATTCATGTGCATTAAATGAAATGCATTAAATGTGATGAGTTGGGTTGGAATAAAAACCTTGAGTTGGGTGAGTCAAAGTGGAAGTCAATGGGACTGTAAATCACTGAGTTCAGAGGGAATAGGAGGAGTTTGGCTTAGTCTTAAACCACCAAAACAAGTCCCACACGTTGGGGACTTGTTGGGGTGATTTTCCATGTTAAACTTTAAATGAAACACATGGAAATGAGAGGTGTTGCTTGGGGAGCTGATGGTTACATTGGGTAGTGCCAATGGGTACTTTGACTGGCACAGGTGTCTCATTGAAATGAATAAGAGTTTATGAGGGAAATCAATGGATTAAGTGGCTGAATTACAAAAGTAATAGACCACACACTTGAACGATTTTCACATTGAAAATCTTAAGATTTCCATCTCTCTCTCCCTCTCTCAATTCGTTTTTCTTCCTAGCTGGAACTCAGAGGATTTTGCACCAGTCAAGCACAAAACAGCAAAAGAAAGGAAGAAATAAAAGGGAGAAACCAAGGACCAAAGGCAAGAAGAAAGATTGGAAGTTTGGTAAGTATTTTTATGTTATTTTGGTTTAATAACATGGAACAGATGAGGTGTGTATTGGGCCATGGTTATGGCCGAATACACCAAGATTTTAACCTTGATTAACAGAGGTTTAAGAATGGTGAAAATAACCATTGGGTTCGGCCACCATGGAGGGCCGAAACCCCATGTAAAAGATTGGTGGTTTTCATGTTTTGAAACATGAAAACCATGGTTTTATGGACTGTTTTTAAATGATTTAAACTATATGCTTTAAAAAGGTTTAAACATAAGTAAGGAAGTCTGATTTAGACCTAGAAGAAGATTAAGAAATTCAAAACTAAAGGTCATAGGGTTCGGCCACCATGGAGGGCTGAACCCCATGCAAATGATGTTTGGTTTTGATTTTTTGAAACATGGAAACCATAGAGTTTGGTGGACTGTTTTGGGTTTTATTAAGGGCAAATGCATGTTTTAGAAAGGTTAAAACATGGATCTGAATGATGAATGGCTGAATGTATCATGGGTCTAAAACCTTGGGTATCAAATGATGAAAGGGTTCATTGGGTTCGGCCACCTTGGATGGTCAAACCCCATGAATTGATGTTGGAATTTTTGATGGTTTTGTAAGTCAAAACCATGCAAATGTTTACTGTTTTGGATGATTAGATTAGACATAAGGTGAAATGTTAATAGGTTCAAACCAAAGGCTATAGGGTTCAGCCAATGAGCATGGCCGAACCCCATGAAATGGGTGTGATAATTTATGGGTAATGGTGATGGTTTTGAGAGATAAAAACCATACATTACCATGGGGTTTTTTATGTGTTTACATGAAGATTGTTTACTGATTTGGTTGGCCAGTATGGCTGAACCATGATAATGTTATGGTTAAGTTACTGATCTAAAAACAGTGGATTTAAAACTGGAAAAATGGACCATGGGGATCGGCCATCTTGGATGGCCGAATCCCATGAGGTGTTATGGTTATTTGGACAAAATAATGAATTTATTAGATGGTTTTGAGAGGTTAAAGTGCAGCAATGATGCTGATTTTTATATGAATAAGTGACACCAAAAAAATGTAATGAAAGACCAAAACATGGACCTAGGGTTCGGCCCCTTGGATGGCCGAACCCCATGTAAGTCTTTCATGTTTTTGGTGAGTAAAAACATATGAAAATATGGTGTTTCTTATGGTAATAAATGGATTAATATGTTACTGTTTTAGTGGATTAATATGTGGCTGAACCATGTTTTAATTCATGGTTGAGTTAGCATGATTAACCATGAGTGATCATGGTGATGATGGATCAAGTGAACCCTAGGGTTCGGCTATGAGTATGGCCGAACCCATGGGGCTGTTTTGATAATTAATGGACTGTTTTCATGGGTCAAGTTATGGATGTATATGTGATTTTAAATAGAATTATGGTTGCTGTTTTTATGGCTAAGATGTATGATAAATGATGAGAGATAGGCCTGTAATCGGACCCTGATCCGGCCCGGCCCGACAAGATCCGGCCCGGCCCGACAGGACAATCGGACAGTCCGCGGCCCGGCCCGAAAATACAGGATCCGTTTACTCTTGAGTCCGGCCCGGCCCGATCGGGCTCTCGGACAGTCCGCGGCCCGATAAAGGCCCATTTGTCTATTTAGCCTATCATATGGCCCTAGTGTTACTTGAGTCTACTAAAGCCCAAATTTAAACTTTTTAACCTTAATTTTAAGCCTCTGAATCCAATAAATCAGATTTTATTCTAAGTCTAATTAGAGTTTGAAAATTTGAAAATCAAATTTCATTTAAAATTAAATAAGATATACAACAATCCATTAAACTTGGAATTCTATGGGTGTCCCATGATCCTTACTTACAAGCCAAAACTCAAAGCCATGACAGCCAAGTCCTACAAACTTCTATGTTGACATTACAAGAATGCTGTAAAATCCATTGAAAACTAAACAATTACACATAAAAAGGGTATTGAAATATAAAAATTTGCAGTAAAACCTCCATGGATAATAAAAGAATCCCGAAACATATCCAACCTCATCCTACACCAAACAATCTGCCACTTCATTCCAGTTCTACGCACCTCTCTCTCTCGATAAATTTTCACTCGAGAGGCTCAAAGAAGCTTTGGACAATCTTACTCCGGCAATGCAAAATAAGCTTCAGAGAAACAAGACTGACAAATCTTAATGACTGAATCATCTAAACCAAAATAAAAGAAACAAGACTGACAAATGGGTCACCATTTTGCTCATGGGCCAGCAATCAGGATCAAGTTTGAAACTAGTTTTTAGACCTGATAATCAACCTTGTACTTTGGAGCACCATTTGATTCATCTCTGGCTGTAGTCTCAACAATGCATCTTCTCTGTTAAAAACAAAGAACGGAAATACCAAACCAGAAATACACAGCAAGTGCACCAAAGTTGCTGGATCAGCCTTGTCAATTGTTCACTTGGTCTTTCTCCTCCATGGAAGGGTACATGAGAAGGATTAACCTTGGGCATCACATCATGGCTACTCAATTTGCACGAGACCACTTCTGATGAATTAAGAAGCTCTGCAATCACCGAGATGTGTTTCTTCCCTTTTGATTTTTCCTTGTATACAAGTACTCTTGCTAAGAAAATATAATGTCCACAAATTATACATGGAAAGGTGGTACAATATCCAAATTTTCCGACGTAAGACCATTCCAACTATATGGCAAAAGAAACAACCTCCAGGACAGCTAGTGTCCTAGGACAGATGATCCACATTATGATGGCAAAAGAATCATTTGACTAGAGATGATTTCACTGTCATTTTCCTACAAAGATCTTGCCAAACAATCATACAGATTATTGAGCAGGGGGGAGGGGATGTAGAGGGATTTTTGTTACCAAGGTATCAGAGTAATCTCGATCTTTGTCAGACCTCCTTTACTCAAGGAAAAAAGCAGCAGCAATCTGAATCTATCCTCGATGTTTTTCATGCATGTAAATTACCGCATCTGCATATTCATTTAAGTGAAGTCAACTTCATGATTTTGAGTTAATTTGAAGAACATTCATAAACTAGAACTGTTGTTCTTGGTGAGAATGACAGAATCACATCAAGAAGCGAAATAAATGAAATCAACATGGCACTTTCAGTATGGTTAAATTTGAGTGGAACTGAAAGGATCCTATTATCCATCCATTCCGTCTTTAGCTTAGGATGAGACTGGGGACTTGAGAATTCCTTGAAAAAGATCCAGTTCCAGTTGAAATACAAAAGATCATAGAAATTTCTACTAGAGCAAAATGGTGACCCAAAATGCTGCTGTGATAAACCGTTACTACTTCCCACTTGAAAACCTCTCAAGAAGATACCTTTTCAAGCAAAAGGCATTTTCAACCAATCCATCAAAGAGAATCCATTTCAAAATCCTGCAGCCCATAAAATAAGCAAACAATCATGTTAGGGAGGGGTTCAAACATTGGATAATCATTGTTAATATAATAGACTTAAACAAAATCAGAATCAAACATCACAAATATTATTGTTGAGCTGCAAAAGTTGAGGCATCCATGTTGTCCACAACACTACATTAGCAAAAAACATCATGTAAGTCAATTAAAAAAATCATACAAATCAAATGACATTGATTGGTAAAATTTATTTAAAACATAAAGGATTACCACTCATCAGTCCACATAGAACCCAAGTTCATATTACTAAGCCCAGCTTCAACCAAGCCCAAACTCTTTCCACCTAACATAAAATAAGAAATATAGATGCAGTTACACACTTCAATCAAATAAATGGAAAGCAAGGCAACAAATTTAAATAAGCACTAAAAATACCTTGCATTTGATTCCGCAACCAATCTTGGCCACACAACAACGCTTCAACAGTTTCTGGATCCATAGCGCTGCGATATTGGTCAAGAAATCTACCTCCAACACTAAAAGCAGATTCTGACGCAACAGTCGACACTGGAATGGCTAGAATATCACGGGCCATCATTGCAAGAATAGGGTACTTGGGAGCATTGCTTTTCCACCACTGGAGCACATCAAATTCATCAGACTCCGGAAAGACGGGTTCCTCCAAATATAAATCAAGATCTGATTTGCGAACAGAACTTGAACTTTCAGCAAGAAACTTCGAAAATCTTTTCACCCGTTTTGTTCCATGTGACGTCGATGAAGCAATTCCACAAATGGGCGATTGACTTCTTGCACTATGCATTGGCAATTTAGCCTCATACTCTTTATGAAGAGCTTTAATATCACATAGAATCTTAGCCATTTGATCCTCAGCAACATCAGGCCCAAAAAATTTTGGATAAAAGAATTCCATCAACTTCATCTTATATTGAGGATCTAAGAATTGTGCAATCGCCAGAGGTACGCTTCAAATGTCCCAATACTTCTCAAACTTGCCAAACATCTTATCCACTATAGGGGCAAGTATATCGTCTGCAATGATTGATTGTTCATATAAATGTAACCGAATCACAAACTTCAGAAAAAAATAAATTTGAGGTAGGATATTTAGAACCAGAAAAAACATTTGTAGCAGTATAAAACGGTTCTAAAAGTTTAAAAATCTTTTCAGCATTCTCACACTCACTCCAAGATGGTGCTCCCGCTTTCTCTTTATAGTTGGCATCCAAATGTTCCAAACGTTGGAATGCATCTTTGTACTTCAAAGCCACATCTAACATTTTATATGTGGAATTCCACCTTGTGGGGACATCCATGATCAACTTCTTGTTGGAATTTATTCTAGCTTGTCTACACATGTCATTGAAGGTTTTCAACCTTGATTGTGACCCGTTGACGTATTTGACACTTTCGCGAATCTTGTCAACATCCTTATTTATTACCTTCATGCCTTCTTGGACTATTAAATTTAAAACATGTGCACAACAACGCACATGAAATAGCCTACCACCAAGTGTTAAGCTTCCCCCCAACTTCCCAACAAGCTTTGAAACCAAAGAATCATTTACTCTATGGTTATCGACTGTTATTGCGAATATCTTCCGATCGATATTCAATCTATCATGCTCTTGAACACGGAATTGAATAAGTTTTCTCCATCATGAGGAACAGGTTCTACTTTAAAACGGAGTAATCTCTTTTGCAAATTCCATTCGGTGTCTATGTAGTGTGCTGTTAAACAACTGTAGCCTAGAGTTTGTATTGATGTCCACATATCAGTGGTAAGGCTAATATGACTAGTTAGGGAATCTAACTCCCTATATAACTCACCCTTCATCTTCTCATACAAACCCATACAAATGCCCTTGATGGTATTCCTTGAGACAAGCTGAAATTGAGGTTGAAGATTCCTCGAATAACGATAAACCCTTGATGTTCAACAATTGAAAAAGGTTACCCATGCAACATTATCATACTCGCAAGATCCTCTATACTACGTTGTTGATCAAATTCTAAATGAGAATCGGCACACTCTGTTTCATTATGGCCACCCAATTGTGTTGGATCATATTTCTTACAAGAAAGTAAGTGCGTCGCAAGTGGGAAGTTCCACTACTACTCGAACCTGTAAATACTCCCGAACAATGATTACATATTGCAGTCCCAACTCCATTCATCTCTACGTAATGGAAATCATTCCAAACAGTCGACTCCTTTTCCTATCTTTTTGGGATCTAGAAGAGTTAGATGTTGCATCTATCTCATTCTCCGCAATAAAGTCATTCCTTTCATTAGGATTAGACATTGTACTGCAGAAAAAGTATAATAAATTTTATTTATGTTAAGTTCTAATCATATTTAAGAATACATTTAACCCAATCAAAACATGATGTTCCATAACAAGGCTATTTCTAAGGAAGATATTTTCCCAAATCACATTTAAGATAGTTTTTTAAAAAATGCTTTAAAGCATCATTCCACTATAATAATTTCAGCTAAACATCAGTTGAACATATTCACTTTTCTAATGTGAGACATGACATAGAATTCACAACAGTTTATATTGAAAAACACAAACACAGACAATAAAGCATGCCTTCTATAAATTTTCCTTAGAAAAATACAGTTTGCACTAGTCTCGGAGAAAGTTTTTGGACAAAATATTTTTCAATGAACTACTACCAATATTGTATGGTTGGGGTCCTTGAAGTGTTTTATTCAATCCCCTCATCCTTGACTGACCTGAATATTGCATCTTTGATCCAGATAAATGTGTACATCCCATCCCTACATTTTGATGTCATATAATTTTGAAGATGAGAGTACCAACATTGGCAGTGATCACAACCATCTACGGTTGAGGCCACAACATCTGGGAAAAGAATCATTCCAGACCAACCCTTTAGTCTTTCTCCAAACAGTCAAAGAAATATGACAATCCTCAAAAACTTCAGAAAAACCATTGAATCAAAGGAAACCAAATCCATGCAAGTGGGGACATCATGAAATTGTACAGCCAAAGAAACTTCTACAATATGAATTGGGGAATCATATGGATTGAACAGCCAAAAAACTTCTACTTTCTCTTTATTATTTATGTTTTTTGGCATTTATTCTCTAACTATGTTTGGAAAAATAGAGATATTTCTTTATGAAAACTCTGTTTCTGAATAAAAATTGCTCTTATCCAATAACTGAAAGAAATCCCTGTCATTGTACCATATATACACTCTGGATACCTCTCAGTTCTGTTTAGCTTCATTCACAGTGTTTTACCTGTTGTGTGTGTTGAAGAATAAAGTTTCAGCCCCTGGGTTTAATGGGCTGAATAAAGATGTGAGGAGACTTTAGGTTTGATGTCTCTCTCTCTGGTTTGTGTCATCTGGGTGTCTCGTGTTTGTGTGTTCAACCTTGTTGGCAAGGTGATGAAGAGACCTGGTTTCTCTTCTCTCTGTTTCTCACATGTAGTCATCTTGCCACTTGCTATCAATAAAATATTCGTGGTTTGTTTACATTTGCAAATTCCTCCTTTTTCCATGATGTTGCAATTATTTTCTTTGAAATTTGAATGGTTTTTACAAAGTCAAGAAATTTGATATTTTGGGTCTGAATAATTTTCTTTTCTAAAACAAAACAAAAATCAAAATTTTAAAAAATATCAACCAAGAATTCAGCTCACTTCAGTTTTACCATAGTTCTGAAAAACAGATGTTTACACAAGAGAGGCCTAAACTGAAAAATATCAAGTGAAATTTCAGATTTTGGGTAATATAGGAAACGAACCTGGGTAACAAGACCTGGTTTTATTTTTTAGATTAAAACTGATTTTCTAATTTATATATGAAACTGGAAAGAAAACCCAACTTAACTCCGTCTCTCCCTCTTTCTCTCTCACCCATGAAATTAAAAAGAGAAAAAAAAAATTACCTGTGACGGATGCGTAGGGCGGCGACAAGGAGCGACCCAAGCGGCAGCCAAGGGGCAAAGGGCGACGGCGTTGGCCGCTGCAAATCCGAACAGAGAAGAGGGCTGAGGGAGAGGATTGAGAGAACTGAGAGAGAAGGGAAGAGATTGAGTGAGAGAGAGTAAATCCGAGCAAAGCAACGGCGACAGAAGGGAAGAGAGGGAGAAAGCGATCGAGAACGACGGCGAGAGAAAGCGATCGAGAACCCAAGCGGCAATGAAGGGGCGAAGGGCGACGGCGAGAGATGGAGACACGGAAGTGTTGCTTTCGAAGGGGCGGGCAAGGAGAAGGAAGAAAAGAAAACGGCTAGGGTTGATTTAGAAAGGCTTCATTTACGGAAGGAAGGCTTTAGAGCCAAACGTAAGCGGACCGTCCGACGGGCTCGCGGACTGTCCGCGGACCTTCCGCGGCCCGTTCAAAATTAAACGGACTGTCCGAGTCCGAGTCCGTGGACTTTAGGATCCGGCCTGTATGCTTTTTTTCGGGCCGGGCCGGACAGTCCACGGGCCGGATCCAGGTCCGTTTACACCCCTAATGAGAGATCATTAGGAGAATTGGACTTTATGCTAATTCATAATGAATGGGTTAAATAGCCTAAGCTTATGAGTAGTAGTTGGTAATGGTTCTATGTTGTTTTAAAAGGTTTAAAATACCCAAATGAAGAGATTGATCAAAAGGACTTATAAGATGTCTTAGGTCTCATATGTGAATGGACATGTAAATAAGATTATGATTTACTTATTGTTGCATAATAAGGTACCGAAAGTTGAACGACGAACAAGTCGTGACCGGTTAAAGCCTAAGAAAGAACGGACACTGAAGTGATTCTTCAGTAGGTTTCCTACCTACTTGTAACCACGGTTTTTACCCAGTTTTCTTATGATACTCTTGTTTTAATATGTGTTTCAAATGATATATTATGCATTAACAAATGGCATACAGGCATTGGCATCTCATGCATAGTCATGAGATAATGAATGAAGTTCTACAGTGATGGCTACGATTGTACATGATGGGGGTTGCCCATTGCATGTACATATTGTATAGAAGAGATGAATGTTGTTGTAATTTACCTTGTCGGTGCAAGGCACGTCAAGTGATGGCTACGATGGTACATGATGGGGGTTGCTCATTACATGTACATCGCTTATAGAAGATATGAAGGTGTGTTGTAATTTACCTTGTCGGTGCAAGGCACGTCAAGTGATGGTATGGAAGTACATGATGGGGGATGCTCATTGCATGTGCATATTTCATAGCATTGTTTTTACCTGTTTTGATGATCATGTATTATGATATGTATATGCATGTTTTATATGCTAACATGTGGTAGCCCTGATTCGGGAACCTACTGGGCGCGTTGATCTAACGCCCTAATTCTATCGTCAGAGGAGATTGCAGGTACAAGCAAGGGGAAAGGAAAGGTCATTGACCGGGAGGGAGCTGGCCTAAGTGCTTTAATGATGGATTTGGATTACGTTATATTACTGTCATTTGAATACTATTGTTGGACATGTAATAATTCGTTATTTGCTATGGTTTGATTAGGATAATAACCTGTGGATGGTTGATCTATGTTATAAAATATTTAAGACTGTTACTTGCTATCTCGTCTTTCTTTTCCGCAATTATCTAGATTATTCCGCATGTTGATGTTAGTTCCATGTGTGATTCACTATCATGGTCTATTCCATGTACACATGGGTGGCCAGTTAAGGTTCAGACTTGAGTAGTCTGAACTTAACTCGCGTCGTGACGCCGCCCGCTCTTTTCTGATGTTTTATTATTATTTAAAAAAAAATTAGGCTTTGCAATTCTCGAAGAGGGCGGGGCGTTACACTAAAGATGTTCCAATGGATGAGGTTATAAGATCCATTCTTTGGTGAATAAAAAAGAACTAGAGGGTTCGGCCATGTGTATGGCCGAACCCCATAGAGTGACAATGATGAACGGTTAAGGGCTAGGTAAATGGATGATTTGAATGGCATTTGAATGTAATTAGAATGGATTAAAGGACCAAGTTGAAGATACTGAGGTTCGACCAAGTTGTATGGCCGAACCCCACTAAGGTGGATTTGTTTTGATAATAGTGGTTAGCAAGATTAACTATTGGCTATCCTAGTGGCAAAACTGTAAATATAAGTTATAATGGAATGAAGGATTAAAGGACTTGAAAGAAGGGTCAAACCAAAGTGGTATGGTTCGGCCATGCTATATGGCCGAACCCTTCCAAGTTATATTATGTAATGTAAGGTGTTTATATGGATGGTATTGATCAAATGAAAAGGAGGATCAAATCTAAAGTGGGTGAAGTGCGGCCATGGGGTATGGCCGAACCCCACAAGATGGTTTATGGGATTTAAACCTAATAAGAAATTAAAAAGATATGTTATTAACTTGCTGTTATATAAACAAGGTAACGGGATTTGAACGGCGCGCGAGTCATGAACAGGTGACGCTTAAGAAAGAACGGACATTTAAGAGAACTTTCTGTAGGTTTCCTACCTAATTGTAACCACTGTTATATTGGGTTTTATCCTGGTTTTTATGAGTTATGTTGTTATTGCTTTATGTTTCAAATGGGTTTTGAAGGTTGAGATAGATTTACAAATGACATATATTCATTGACATCTCATGCATGGCATGGCGTGATGATTATGGAAATCGGAGCCCACACTCCGTCGGTATGCCCATGATGCATCTCTGGGGCCTCTTTAGGCGATGAGAGTCCCGCCAGGAGGAATAACTTAATGATGAGAGTCCTATCCATAGGAAATGAGGAGTACTGTGGATTACCTTGACGTGAGAGTCCTGTCAAGTGATAGCTATGTATACTTGTGATGGGTGGGACTCATTACATTTGCACGTACATACATAGCATTGATTTTATATGTTTTTGATGATCAAATATTATGATATATGCATGTTTTTATATACTAACCATGTGGTAGCCCTGATCAGAAAACCTACTGGGCGCGTTGATCTAACGCCCTATTTCTATCCTTAGAGGATAATGCAGGAAAAGGGAAAGGAAAAGAGAAGGTCGAGGATCGCGAGGAAAGCCAAGCTTAAGTGCTTAGGTGTTGGATTGGAATTTTAATTACTATTGTTTGGATACACTTATTATGTGGACTTGTAATAATTTAGTAATCTTTGCTATGGTTTGAATTATAGTTTGATGATGGTTATATGATTTAAGTTATTGTAAATATAACATGTGCTTTGCTATCTAAGAATGAATGGTTGTCTTAGGATTAATGATATTCCGCAATCAGTATAGTATGTTCCACATGATTTAATTTAGTTCCATGTGTGTATTATTTATCATGGGTTTAGTCCATGCACACATGGGTGGCCAGTTAAGGGTCGGACTTTGAAAGTCCGAACTTAGCTCGCGTCGTGACGCTCCCCGCTCTCTTCCACTTTACTGATTTATAAAAAAAAAAATAGACTCTGATTTTCGGAAGGGTGGAAAAGGGCGGGGCGTTAGAATAGATCTCATGTTGGGCTATCGTCAGATCAGAGTCAAGGATGAGGATATTGTAACACCCCGCCCAACTGTAACACCCCGCCCTTTCCATTCTAATTTTCAGAGTTTATTTTTTATTTTTTATATAATAATCATGTGATCCCGGCGGAGTGTCACGACGCGAGTTAAGTTCGGACTTCTAAAGTCCGACCCTTAACTGGCCAAGCCCATGTGCGTATGGATTAAGTCCATAAGAATGTTTCACACATGGTACAAATACAACTTGCGAAATTAACTTAATCTTAATCTAAATGAGGTTATAATAGAACCTATGACTATTCCAATTTTCCATTCTTAGATAGCAAAGTACAAGATCTTATTCTCCAAAATTACTAAATAATATTAATCTACCATTCAATCCAACCATCGAAAGTAAACCAATCCATAGCATCTACTTAACTACTTATTACATGCCAACAAATCTAGTTACCAAATTACATTGTCCAAATAATTCAACTAACAAATCTATAAATAGTCCATTGAAGTTCATTCAAAGTACCCAAGCTCCTATGCTGGGTTTTCTTCTCGATCCACGTTCTTTCCTTTCCCTGCGTCATCCACTAAGGATATAGATAGGGCGTTAGATCAACGCGCCCAGTAGTGTTTCCGAATAGGGCTACCACATGGTTAGTCAAAAACATGCAAATAGTATAATAATAATACATGTGTGACAAAATTCCATAAAAACATGTTATGTATGAAATGAACATGTAATGAGTCCCACCCATCACCACCAACATAGGCATCACTTGACGGGATTCTCATCGTCAAGGTAACCCACAGTGGTCTTTCGGACGCCCCGAAGGAGTGTGGCCTCCGGATTCCTCCTGATGGGATTCTCATCATCAGGGTACCCCACAGTGGTCTTTCGGACGCCCTGACGGAGTGTGGCCTCCGGTTACAACACCATCATCCCATGCCGTGCATGAGATGTCTATGCAAACATGTCATTTAGAAACATAACTTTACAATCATATAAGTTATAGAAATCAACATAAAACAACATATGAAATTGTGGTTACAATAAAGGTAGGAAACCTACACTAGATTACTTTGTTTGACCCTTCCTTTGAACCGTCTTCCGATCACGGCTTGTACACTGTTCTAGAAATCCGAATACCCTATGTACATAGCAGCAAGTTAATCATTTGACCATATGATTCTTATTTGATCTAAATCCCAAAAATCCACTTTGTGGGGTTCGGCCATACCCCATGGCCGAACCTCACCCATTTAAATCTTGGTCACTCTTTTACCAAGATATATACATGATTCAGCCATCCAAAGGCTGACCCAAAACAGTAACCATAAACCCAAATAAATCACATAAAATTCCATAAGATGACCCATTTAACACATATAAAAATTACCATGGTTTGACATGGTTTTTGACCTTTAAAACATCAAACCAATCCACTCTTATCATGGGGTTTGGCCAGCCAAGATGGCCGAACGCAATGATGTATTTTCTTTCCTTTTTAAACAATCTTAATCAAGATTAAATTCCTTGATGTGTTCGGCCAATCCATAGCCCAACACATGACACTTAAAACCATAATTTTAGAACTTTTCAAAGCATGCAATCAATCTAACTTAGCCTCTAAAAACAGTCCATGATTTTGTTCAAAAAGACCATCCAAATTAACGCATACTTTTCATAGGTGTTTCTTGAAACAAATGCATAAAATAAATCATAGCTTCCCACATGATTTTAAACCCAAATCTATCCTCAAAACAGTCCATGGGGTTCGGCCATACACATTACCGAACCCTATGGTTCTCTTAATGAAAACCCACCAATATTTATCTATGATATTTAATCAGCAAATTAACATAAGATAAACATGGTTCAGTCATGTCATATCTACTCCAAAACAGTAAGCTTAATTCCATATAAAAAACTTTTAAAAGCCCCACTTCAAAATACGAATTTTTGACTTTCAAACACCATAGAATTCGCCAAATTTTCTCATGGGGTTCGGCCATCCAAAGGGCCGAACCCTATGGTTCATATTTTTCCACTTTTAAACATCACATTCCTATATTTAAACCATTGATGGATCTGGCCATACAATGGCCAGATCTCATTTTCTTAACCAATCTATTAAACAAGGGTTCAAAATGCACTTACGAATACCGCGTCTCCTTCGGTTCTTTTGACTCCTTTCTTGACCCTTTATTTCCTTGACCTCTCCTTGTCTCTTACTGTTCTTTGGGCTGAGACTAATCTTGTTGCAAGCTCCTTGAGATAATTCAGCCAAATGACAAGGATTTGAGAGAGAGAGAGAGAGAAAGAATTTTGACTTTGGATGGGAAACCTTGATGCCAACTCCTTTGCTCAAAGTATGCTTTTGTCTTGGTGAAATAAATCAATCAAGGACTGATTTCATATCAATAACCAGCTGCTGTTCTTGGTGTTTTGAGAGATGGAGGACGCCCAAGGAAGAGAGAGAGATAGAGAGTAAAATGAAAATCCTTTGTTTGATCAAAAACAGCCCAAGGTTATCCTTGTGTAACTCCCTCACCTCAATCAAAGTTCTTTATGTTACTTGGAGGTTTCAGATATAGAGAATACTGCTTTCAGAACTCGGTATGGACTGTATGAGTATGTGGAGATGCCATTTGTACTAACAAATGCACCGGCAGTATTTATGGATTTAATGAATAGAATTTTTCATCCATATTTGGATAAATTTGTAATCGTTTTCATCGATGACATTCTTATTTATTCCACCAGCAAGGAAGAACATGCCGAACACTTGCAAATTGTTCTGGACACATTCAAAAAGAAATTGCAAAAGCTAGCAAATGTGAGTTCTGGTTGTCCAAAGTGAACTTTTTGGGCCATGTGGTGACAGCAAAAGGAATACCAGTAGACCCAGCAAAGGTAGCAGCAATAAGAGATTGGAATGCTCAAAAGAATGTCACAGAAGTTCGCAGTTTCCTTGAACTGGCTGGATATTATCGTAAGTTTATCATAGATTTCTTAAAGATTGCAGCCCCACTTACTCGATTGACTCAAAAAGGAGTCAAGTTTGAATGGACAAAACTATGCAACCGAAGGTTTGAAGAGTTGAAAGAGAGATTTATATCAGCTCCCATCTTAGCTCTACCAAAGTGAGGCAAAGGATACAAGGTATTCTGTGATGCTTCAGGGGAAGGACTTGGGTGCTCTATTACTCATGGTCCACATGTAGTGGCCTACGGATCTCGGAAGTTAAAAATCCAAGAAAGAAATTATCACATCCATGATCTCGAATTGTCGCAGTGGTCTTCGTACTTAAAAGTTGGCGACATTATCTCTACGGAGAAAAGTTTGAGGTATATTCGGATCACAAAAGTCTGAAATACTTGTTTGATCAGAAGGAACTCAACTTGAGACAAAGGCGATGGACGGGGTATCTTCAGGATTATGATTTTGCTCTTCGCTATCATCCGGGCAAAGTAAACAAGGTGGTAGATGCACTTGGTCCCATGACTCATGGAACCATAGCAAATTTGATCATGTAAGAATGGGAAATGTTGTCAGCAATCAAAGAATTGAATTTCCACATAAATGGCAACGGGAGTATGTACAATTTGATAGTGCATTCCACCATGGTATCGAAGATTGAACAAGCATAGAGATCCGACCCAGAAATGTTAAAAATATAGGCTAAGCTGTCTATAGGAGAGACAATACACTATTGGCAATTACGACCTGGACAGGGTCTTATGTTCAGAGGCCGAGTCTATGTGCCAGAGGAATGTAGGGAAGAGTTATTGGCAGAAGTTTATAAGTCCAAATTCTCCATACACCCCAGAAGTACAAAAATGTATCAAGATCTTAAAAGACATTACTTGTGGTGTGGACTTAAGCAAGATGTATCAAAGTTTGTCTCAAGATGTCTGACATTCCAAAGAGTAAAGACAGAACATCAAAGCCCACCTGGTTTACTCAAACCTCTATCTATACTGAGTGGAAATGGGAGCACATAGCAATGGATTTTGTGACCGGAATGCCAAAATCTTCAAAGGGCAACGATGCAATATGGGTGATAATCGACCGTCTCACGAAGTCGGCACGCTTCATGCCTATCAAGTTGACCGATTTAATCTGAGAAGTTGGGTAGGTGGTACATCAGAGACATTTTTCGATTGCATGGGATACCCAGGACGATTGTGTCCGATCGGGACGACAGATTCACAGGCAGGGTGTGGCAGAGTTTACAAACAACACTGGGGACAGATCGTTATACAGTACAACATTTCATCCTCAGACGGATGGACAATCAGAAAGGACCATACAAACATTGGAAGATATGCTGAGAGCTTGTATATTGGACTTGCAGGGCAGTTGGGAGGACCATCTTCCACTGGTGGAATTTTCATATAATAACAGTTATCAGGAAAGTCTTCAAATGGCTCCATTCGAAGCCTTATATGGTCGACCATGCAGATCACCAGTTTCGTCGACCGAGGCAGGCGAAGCTGCACTCATTGGACCAGATTTGGTCGCAGAAACAATTAAGCAGATCAAAGTTATACAACAACATTTGTTGACTGCATAGAGTCAACAAAAGAGCTATGCAGATAAGAGAAGGAGACCTCTGGCCTTTGAAGTGGGAGACTTAGTGTTCCTAAAGTCTCACCGAGAAAGGGACAGATGAGGATTGGGATGAAAGGGAAGCTGACCCTCAGTCCTTGATAAAATTGGCGAAGCTGTATATCGCATAGCACTTCCTTCACAGTTATCCAACATGCATGATGTATTTCACGTCTCCATGTTACAGAAGTACAATTCTGATCCCTTGAATGTTTTGGTTGCACAATAATTGGATGCTCAAAGCGACGCAACTTACATCGAAAGACCTATCAAAATCATAGATGCAGACCTGAAAGTATTAAGAAACAGGGTGATTCCTTTTGTCAAAGTGGTTTGGGAGAGACATGGAACTGTAGAATCCACTTGGGAGATGGAACCGAAAATGAAAGCCTCTCAACCTGAATTGTTTATGTAGAAATCGTTTTATTTTGGAATCCAACTTTGTCTAGTTTTCAAGACGAAAATTCCAAAAGGTGGAAGTATCGTAAGGACCCGAAATTTTAAATCCTCTAATTATGTAATTTATTTATCATAGAAATGAAATATATGATTTTGTTCCAAATTAATGTAAATGTTTATTTAAAAGAAACAAAGGGAAACTAAAGTCTCCTCGAATGATACATCGACTTGGTCGATGTGTTGGCAAAACTCAACTTTCCCAGACGATGCATCGACTGGATCGATGTGTCGGGGAGAACTAAGATCTAAATCAAGGTATAAGTTGTTCAAAGGATACATTGACGTGGTCGATGTATCGGTGGAAAAGATCATCAAATGGGTCGACACATCGACAAAGTAAATGTGTCCAGTAGTTGAAATGTCATTAGCAAACGCTCTGTCTACCATCGCCCAAACGCTTCATTTATCTATGCATGGGCATTCACAATTTCTTTTACGTTTTCCAAGAACTCAATTAAGGTTTTAAGGCAATCAAAATAGGAAGATAAAAGAAGAGAAAAAAAAAGAGAAAGGGAAGAATAGAAAGAGGAGGAAAGGAGAGAAAAACAGAGTGCCTCATATCCAACCCCCCCCCCCCCCCCCCCCCTTCTCATCCGAGTGCACCCTCTCACTCACATCCTAACCTTCAACTCGATCGAAAAACCTTTTCACCTCCTCACAGACTTCTTCTGTTCCCAGGAAGGAAGGAGAGACCGAGCAAGGGGAAAAAGGAATTGAGCTAGCAAGAAGGGAGGAAAGCAAGGAGACAAAATACTTCACTCTGCACTCATTTTGGGTACACCTAAGCGTCACTTGAGGTAGGTGAATCTATGGTCCTTTTCAATAAATTAATAACATAAGAATCATTAGAAAATAGGTAGGAATGGATCTCGAAAGAAAGGACCTAATGACAATGAACACCTGCGCAATCGAAAGTCATGGATAACGGATCCATGACTTCTGACTCAACCAAGCCGACATATCGACTTCGTCGATGTGTCATCTGGGGTGAGAATCCAAAGGACATAAAAGAATAAGTTTGGATTTAAACCCAGGACAACACATCGCCTGTATCGATGTATCGGTCTGGTTATGAATGAAATGAAATTAGTTCCAGTACGATGTATCGACTAGATCGATATCTCGACCTGGAAATGAAATAATCGCTTTGTGTACTGAAATAATTTATCAACAAAGACTGAATCAATGTATCTGCTTGTGAACAAAGATTAAATAATATGTTCAAATAAAAAAAAAACCCAGAGGACACATGTATCAATTTGATCGATATGTATAGTTTGAGAACAGTGGGCGATGCATCGATTATGTCAATATATCGAATATATACATCTTTGTATATATCAACTGGAATGATACGTACTATCGGGAACAGTAAACAAACGTAAGTATGAATGGATCCCTAATCGATATATCGATCAAAGCCAACATATTGGCCTGTAAACGTAGAATGAATATTAAATTTAAGAGACCAAGACCTAGAGGACATGTCGACGAAGTCGACACCTCGGATATATGCATCTGCATATGTGTCGATTGGATCGATACATATGAAAATAGAAAACCAACACAAATATCAAATTCAGAAGAACATGTCGAACCAACGAAACTGTACATGTATTGACTGGGTCGATACATGTAACCTGAGAACAATTGGAAAACATGAACTGAAAACAGACCGAACAAATAGAGTCCAGTCGACATATCGAAATGATCATTGTGTCAACTGTGTCCAGAGGCGATATATTGACAATATCGATATGTCGGCCTAAAACAGAGACAATTTCACAAGGTTAATGTATTTGTTACTGTAACGCCCGCCCCTTTTCACACTAAAATCAGAGTTTATTTTTTATTTTTTAAATGAAAGTGACAAAGGACGCAGGACGTCACGACGCGAGTTAAGCCTGAGCTTCTAAAGCCCGACCCTTAACTGGCCAACCTTATGCGTGCGTGGAACGAAGTCCACGGGGAATGGTTCACACGTAGAAGTAAGCTCGAGGAATTTTAAACTAAGTGCGGAGTTAAAATAAAGACTAACCTACCAATTTAGATAGCAGGGAAGATAACATTCATTTAATTACCAAAATACCTCAACATCACAATGTCCAAAAATAAAAACCAAAACATAGCAAGTAATCTAAAATATTACATTTCCGACAAGCTAGGCTACTCAAATACATTTCCAAAACAAATTTAAATAAATTAAGTAGCCGCCTTCCCCAAGCTCCTAAGCTTGACTCCTGTCTAGTCCTTCTGCTCCGCCGTCTCCTGCGTCATCAGCTGGGGTAGAAGTAGGGCGTTAGACAACGCGCCCAGTAGGACTCTGAGTAGGGCTAACACATGGATTAGTGATAACAAGCATACAGATAATAATATAATGAAAACCGTAAAATGAATGCTATGCCATGGGTGTCTTATGTCATGTGTCCCACCCATTATCCATACCATCATGATGTCATATCCCCCTTAATGGAAAAACCTCATCAAGATATCCCATGTTTGCTTCTCGGTCACCCCGACGGAGCATGGACTCCGGTTATAGTACATCAGGCTATCCCCATGTCTGCTTCTCGGTCGCCCCGACGGAGCATGGACTCCGGTTATAGCACATCAGGCTATCCCCATGTCTGCTTCTCGGTCGCCCCGACGGAGCATGGACACCGGTTTCTTTATTTTCCCACTCATGCCATCCATGAGATGTAAATGCATTATGCTATGTAATATATATATATATAACTCATAACCTTAATATATCATACATAGCCTTAACACACAATGCATAACCTTAAAATATAATTCATAGCATTAACATATAATTCTCATAGCCTTAAACCCATCATTAGACAAACCATATAATTATCAAAATAAATTAAGGAAACATCACATAATCCATGGCTTACAAAAAGGTAGGAATCCTACCGAATACCGACTAGAGTCCTTTTTTCGTTTCGGTTTACGAATCCGGTCGCCGATCGCGCACCGATTGTGATGTCCCGATACCTTATTATACATTACCAAATCAGCCCACATTTTATCCATGATTAAGTCCCGAATGCATGCCTTAGTGGGGTTCAGCCATACACCATGGCCGAACCCTACTAATTAGGTTTATGGGTCCCATTTTAATCCATTGACATTTCAATCACCTAAGTCTAAAAACCAGCCATCTTAGGCTTTACTAATCACACATAAGGTTGTTACATTAAAGCCCCTAAGTCCATGATCATTTCCATGGGGTTCTTGAATTTGGCCATTATTTACGGTTTTGCCACTCTTCCTCCATGGTTAAGTTCTCACTTCATTCCTCCATTCTTAGGCCCATTATTGATCCATAGACTTGGATCCTTTAACGACTCATCAACCATGATATGTACATTAAAATCAGTCCTTAATTAGCCTAATTTTCCATTCATCTAACCACATACATAATTCCGATTTTTAGCCCATAGCATGACCTACCAATGGGTCATGGGTTCGGCCATACACCATGGCCGAACCCATGATGTCTTTTTCCCAGATTTTTTGGACCTTTGTTACACATTTGAATCCATCATCCTTACTCACATTTAAGTCCATTAACTTAGCCACATTCCATTACAACTATCAACACTAGGTTCATTTTGGTCCATCAACCCCTTCAAAATCCACATATATCCATGCTTAATTAACTTAATTACATAATGTCCTTAGTGCCTCCTTTATTTTTCTTAACCTAATTCACCCATTTAGGCTTGCCCATTCTCCATCCTTCCATTGGATGGATTTGAGATCCAAGGCCTATGATAATTTGGCCACCATAAAATCCAACAAGAATGGACCCCAAATCTTAAACCCTAAAAAAAATCCAATCACTTATTTAGAAATACTTACAACCCGTCGGCTCCTCCGACTTTCTTTGCTCCCTTCGGACTCCTTGGCCTCCTTTCTTCTTCTTCTCCTTGTTGGTCGGCTAGGATGCTTGATCAAGATGCAAACCTCCAAGCTTGGGTTCGGCCATCATGGGTGTGTTTGAGAGAGGGAGAGGGGAGATGATGGGAAGAATTACCCAAGGTCTTAGTCTTGGAGTGATTGGCCAAAAATTGCACTTCTTTCTTCTCTTCTTTTCTCCTTAGCTTTCTTTTTCCTTCCTTCCTTGGTGTGGGACGGCAATAAGGGAGAGCAAGAAAGGAAGAGGGTGAAATGAGAGTGAAGTGGAGGGAATGAGATGAAAACAACTCCTTTTTGTTGCTTATAATACACTATCATTAATTCCTCCCACCAACCCACATAAGATTTTTATCATGCTTTATGGTGGTGGTTGGGATAACCACCACTAGCCAACATTTTTATGTGTTAGAGATAAGGTGGCTTGGTCTCCCATCTTTGACCATTTGACCACCCTTTTTGGATAATTTAAACATTTAATTAATTAGATAATTAGGTTAATTAATTCCCATTTAACTTAATTCCATTTGCTTAAATTGCCTTCATACATCCACCCATGGTTGACCAATTCAACCATGGTGGCCGGCCCCACCAATCCTTGGTCCACACGCCACCTCACTTGGTGAGGTGGAGGTGGGTCCCATTTGGCCATGTCACCTAGGTTTTAAATAAATTCCAACTTAGGTGATTTAATTAAATCCATTTCAACTACTTGGATCAACATTGGGCCCATGGCCCAATCACACTCACCTCCGACCCATTTACCTTAGAGCTTACATCATCTTGATCCATTGGGTCTCAAATGGGTATTGGGCCCAATTTGACCATCCTTGGCCCAATTGACCATTTAAATGATTTTAAATCCAATCCATGGTCCATTGGGCCATACTTGGGCCTTTGTCCATATTTTGATCCATTCACCATTTATTCCATCAAATTTCCAATTTCCACCATTAAAATAAATAATAGCCACATATATATTGATTTACAAATTCCGGGCCATTACAGTTACAAAATGTAAATGGAATCTATTAGATATTGAAAATTATATATTAAACTTTTAAGTCTAGACTAGACCTACACAAATTAGACAAGGACTTTATGTGACGATAATCTGTAAATTGTGATTTGAACATGTACGTGGACAAAAGGAGTCAAGAGTGATTCCAACGCTGTTCGACCAAACGTGTGAATCGTATTTGGTTGATCACTGTTGATCAGGTAGGAGTTCCGACCTTATTGAAGCACAACGATGTGAATGGTTTTGGTAAATATTGATTTATGCAACTTGATTTTATTATAAATTCATTATGAAATAATGTTTGACGAAAGAAACTACTTGATGCATGGTTTTGGCATCATAATTGCACAAATTACCTCATGCATGGTTGAATGGGAGGGTTGATCTTAGCAAACGAAGAAGAGTTGTCCGAACTTGCTTGATCTCGTATACAATAAGTTAAAATGTTAGACTTGGGCCCCATCCCTTGGTATGAATTGTACGACTTAATTGGGCCAAAGATCTGCTGGGTAGGTCCTGAAACCCTATGCACAGGGAGGAGACCACACTCCACAGATATTCTTGGTTAATATGTGGATGGGTAACAGCACCCTGGTGGTTGCAGCCTCAAATGCTATGGACATAAGTGGCCAATATTGAGAATCATTATTTGAAGTGATTTCTTATGACCTGATTGCATGGAGATGGGTGGGCATATCATTGATGCAGGTTACCCATGGCATATCATTTTATGATTTATGATTTATAAGACTTTGGTACATCTTCTATATTGAATTTGAAAAACATGTATTTACCATATTTTGAGATTTTCCTCATTGTTCTCTTTATTATATAATATTATGAGATTTGTGCATTTTATGATCAGAGCTTCCTACTGGGCAAGTTGACTAAGCCCATACATTTTTCCCTAGATGTTAACACAGATCAGGGTAAAGGAGCTGAAGCTAGACCTAGTGGAAGTCATGTTTGACAAAGAGATGGATCCAGAGACGCTTGAAGATATCATAGTTCTTACTTTGATGTTTTGATAGAACTATGTAATTTCATAGGATCCAATGATGTAATAATTTAGATAACTCTTATTTTGGATATGGTTTGATATTGACTTATATATTTAAGTTGTTTGCTCATTTCTACTAAAAACTTAATATTACAATTCCCAGAATGTTATTTCCATATATTTTATTTCCGCAGCGTTGTGATAGCACATACATAAATGTTTAGTGAGTTAACTCACATATGTAATTGGGCCAGTCGAGAGTTGGATCTTCGGAGTTGAACTCGGCTCGCAGCGTGACGTATCCGTTCTTTTTCCATATAAAAATAATAATTTACTCTGATTTAATCAATGGAAAAAGGGCGGGTCGTTACAAAATTGAATGTTTTCCTCCATTCATAGATTTCTTAAGGACACTAATCATTAATTCAGACTAAAATTCTCAAATCGAGAGAAAGTCACAGTTACACCCGAATTGGTGTCACCCCTGATGCAAATTTCTTTTTTCAAAGGGGGAGACATTTCTGCTGCCCGAAATAACGTCCATCCAACTGATAAGAAGAAAATTGCAATCAAGTTATGTGGATGAAATGTGGAATGGAAAGACAAAAACACTCTTCGAGCTGGTTACCTTCTCCCTCAATACAAAGTCTGACACCTCATCTTCACCTCCAATGTGTACCCTCGTCTGAGACACAAGTCGGATCTTAGTGGATACAGGGTGAATACTTTATTTAGTTGCAATGGGAACCAAGATCTTGCCTTCCTACTTTCTACTCTAATTTGTGCAACTATCAAGCGTTTCTAGACTACTCTTGGACATGGTGTTGTTCCATTCTGTTATCTATTCACTCAGCTGAGAATGTAGTTCGGTCTCGTTCCTTATCCTGGTGAAACTCTAAAAAATGTCCGACCCTTGCCAAAGACCGGAATTGATAAAAGTCTTGCCCATCTTCAGCAATCTAAGACCCCGCCAGTGACTCCTCAATCTGCTGCCATCTCTGAACCCCAAGGTTGATCGTGTTTCTTCTAGTGTATCTATTCTAGTTGATCGTTCTTATATTGATGAACGTTTTGAAATAATGAGAAAGCAACAAGAAGATTGTTTGTCTGAGCTCACAACGTCGGTGCAAAAGTCCTTCCAAGGAGTTTACAGTTATCTCCATATCCTATCCACTTCGTGTAGGCGAAATGACGCCGAGCTTCCTCCATTTCCCCCATCTGGTGAAGACGGATCTTTGATCATCTGTTTGGTTTATTTTTTTGACACATTACGCATTCTCATACACTACTACACTTGGTGTCTATTTTGATATTTTGGCGTGGGATTATAAACCATATTACGTGCGTTTATCTGTTACATGGTTTTGAGTATGGTTTTATTTCTACATGATACATGCCTACAGTTTTATATATTGTGGTTTGGATTGTGATCTCTCCCTTGTGAATTGTCTTGACAAAAAGGGGGAGTAAAAAAATGTGCTAATGTTGAGGGAGAGCAAGTTAAATCCCACCAAGATTTGCTTTGTTTTATGCAGGAAAATAGAAAACTTTGTTTCGTTTTGCAGACATATACAAAGGGGGAGAAGATTGTGTGTTTTGAGTCTAAAATGTCATTGTAAATATTGGGAATTTATGTAAAGGGAATCTACTTCATGTATTTGTATTTTGGGTATTTGGTGTACTTGGTAGATCATAGGTTTTGTCACAAATTTGACAAAGGGGGAAATTGTTAGTGCCCGATTTGTCTGAGTCACTCACTTTGTCAATTACGTGACTCATTTGGAACATTCCTTGGAAGAATTGAAGATCTCAAGACACGGCCATAGAATCTACTATGATGTGAAGTTTCTACATTGTGCATGTAATGACCCGTTTCGATTTTTTTCTGATTTTCAGAGACATTTACGGATCTCTGAGTTTTTTTCGGAACCTTGGTAGCAGTGAGGGGAGTGTGGGCGTCATTGTGGGCCCACTTTGCCTGTTTTCCAGTTTGGGAACTCGAAGGTGTAACGCCCGCCCCTTTTTCACTCGCTTTCCGATAATCAGAGTCTATTTTTTTTTTGAAATAGAAGAGTGAGAGAGGGCGCGAACGCCATGACGCGAGTTAAGTCCGAGCCTCTAAAGCCCGACCCTTAACTGGCCAACCCCACGCGTGCGCGGAACTAAGTCCACGAGAATGGTTCACACGTAGGAAGTAAGCTCACGGATTATAATCATTGCGGAACATGATAATAGAGTCTATCCTACCGGTTTTTAGATAGAAGGGAAGATACAACATTGAATTACCAAAATGCCCCTAAGATTCATATTTTGTATCACAAAATATAATCGTCCATATCTAAAGTCCAAACCAACGCAAGAAATGTAAATTTATACAGTCCGACGAGCTAAGTTACTCAAAATTACATTTCCAAAATATAAACTTAAATAAACTAAGAATGCGCTTCCCAAGCTCCTAAGCTTGGCTCTTGTCATGTCCACCGTTTCTGCCATCCCCTGCATCATCAGCTAGGGTAGAAGTAGGGCGTTAGTCAACTCGCCCAGTAGGACTCTGAGTAGGGCTAGCACATGGATTAGTGATAACACGCATACCAATACAATAAAATATAACAAAATAAGCATGTAATGAATGCTATGCCATGGGTGCCTATGTCATGTGTCCCACCCATCATCCGTATGATCATACTATGTATTGTCCCCATGTTTGCTTCTCGGTCGCCCCGACGGAGCATGGACTCCGGTTATAGCCCTCAGGTTATCCCCATGTCTGATTATCGGTCGCCCCGACGGAGCATGGACTCCGGTTTCATTATTTTCCTGCCCATGCCATGCATGAGATGTAAGTGCATTATGCTATGTAATATATATGTAATCCATATACTTAACATATCATACATAGCCATATAATGCATAATTTTAAAATATAATCCATATGATTCATAACTTACAACTCATCATAAGATAAATCATAATCATAAATCCATCATAAGCCAAATCAAAATAATTTAAAATACCATCACATATCCATCGCTTACAAAAAGGTAGGAATCCTACCGAATACCGCGTAGCGTTGCGTTACGTTTCCGTTCGATAATCCGGCCGCCGATCGCGTACCGTTTACGACGTCCCGATACCTTATTACATTTACCGAATTAGTCCATACGTTTATCCATGATTAAGTCCATAATTGATCCATCTACTTAGACCCATTAATGGCCATTAATTATGTAGTATTTTATCGAAAATCAGCCCTTAACTTAGCCTCATTTTTTCGTGGTTTTAAAACACATACATAAGATCCGATTTTGGCCATTTCAAATATTCCAATGAGCGAGCCTAAAACGCAGCATCTATACGTTTCGTTTCATCATTCACATTGTACCGAATTTTACTTCGAACCCACGGTTTTTCAATGTGGCTAATTTTTGCCGTTTTGCCACTCCCTCTTCCATGTTTAAACATTCACCCATTCATGTCTATTTTAAGTCTAAATTTCATCCATAACTTAGACCTATTTATGATTCCATAACATATCTAAAATTAGCCACCTATTATTTAAAAAAAAAAAACATTTAATCCATATGTCATTTCATATTTGGCCCTAAAGGTGGCCCACAAAGGGATCATGGGTTCGGCCATACACTGTAACAACCCGTCTCGCTAACACAATATTGTCCGCTTTGGGCCTACACACGGACCCGCACGGCTTTGCTTTGGCGAGCCAACCACTATTGCTCCCAAAAGGCTTTGTGCTAGAAGGAGGAAGGCTACTACTTATATGTCAGGGAATTTCCAGCGCCACTAGCAATTTGGGACTTTTTGGGGCAGGGTATTACAATCTACCCCCCTTAAAGCCAGAGCCGTCCCCAGCTCTGCACACACAACAACCAAGCCCACACCCTCAGGCAGAGAGTTGAACCATGCTCTGATACCATTTGTAACAACCCGTCCCGCTAACACAATATTGTCCGCTTTGGGCCTACACACGGACCCGCACGGCTTTGCTTTGGCGAGCCAACCCACTGTTGCTCCCAAAAGGCCTTGTACTAGAAGGAGGAAGGCTACTACTTATATATCAGGGAATTTCCAGCGCCACTAGCAATGTGGGACTTTTTGGGGCAGGGTATTACATACACCATGGCCGAACCCATGGCACCCTATCTCCATTTTCTTGGGTCCATTTTACCCATTTTAACATAACTCCAATGAAAATTTAAATCATTCATTTAAAACCTTATTTTTCATCCCATTTTAAACATTACATAGTCCCTTATATCCATTTAAATTTATTCATTCTTCTCCATCATTTTATATTCATAAAAGTCCTAAAATATCACCATAGGGTTCGGCCATACACCATGGCCGAACCCATGGTTCATGGTTCCCTTTATTGGAGCCATATGAGGCCATTATTTCCCCAATGTCAGTCCATGGTTTTCTTTGCTAAAATTCCATTTAAAAATCAATAATTTTCATTCATTTGGTCCCTTTCAAACTTTATATCATACACTTTCAAATCCATTGAACTTATCACTTCCTCCATCCTCTTCCATCTTTCCATTTTTATAAAATAATTAACCATCACCATAGTTCCATTCTAAAAAAATTCTAAAATATAATCCATGGATTCCATCATAAAACTTTTTCCAAAAATTTGCCTACATTTAACCCTTGAAACCCTAACCATTCTCCATCATTTTTCAAATCTTAACAACCATTAATCAATGAGCATTTAAGAGCCCTAACCCTCATAGATCACTAACCATGGGGTTCGGCCACCTTGTATGGCCGAACCCTATAGTCCATGATTTCTTTAAAACATCATACCTCCATTTGAATTAAATCATCCATTTTCATCCCATTTAAACATCACATTCTATACTCAATAAATCAATTTAAATCTATCATTTTTTTCTCCATTATCTTTAAACCTTATAATCTTAATAAATTACCCATTATTCACCATGGGGTTCGGCCATGCTACATGGCCGAACCCTATGGTCATCCATTCATTCCATTCTATGCCTTTCAAGGCCATGAAAGATCACCCATATTTTCATGAAATTTCCTTATTTAAAACCTCTTAAAAAATTCATCAATCACTTAGCATTTATGAACCCTAACCCTTTTCTCCATATTTTTCCATAATTCTATCATCCATCATTTAATTATCCACCATGGGGTTCGGCCATGCTACATGGCCGAACCCTATGGCCCAACATTTCTTCCAATCTCTTTTTTTTTTTTTATATACAATCCCATGCTTAAAAATTTAAATACAAACCATCCCTAATCCATTTCTTAGCCTTCCATTTGATCCATTTGATCCATTTATTACCCTATCATTTGATGGTTTTTAGATCCATGGCCTAAAATAACTTTGGCCACCATCACATGACAAGGATGGATCCCAAATCTTAAAACCCTAAAAAAATTTAAATCTCTTGTTTAGAAAATACTTACGATCTGAGGACTCCTCCGGTCTTTGTCGCTCCCGTCGACTTCCTTGTCTTCCTTTCTTCTTCCTCTCCTTGTTTGATCGGCTAGATGTGCCTGATCAATGGTGAAATATGCTTGGATCGGCTATGGTAGATGGGGTTAGATTGAGAGAGGGAGAGGGGAAGGTGATGGAAAACAAGATCTTAGCCTTTGATCTTGAAGGGGTGGACCAAGGCTTGCTCTCCACTTCTTTTTTCTTCTCTTCTTCTTCTAAGTTTTCTTCTCTTTTTCTTTTCTCCAATGCATGGGACGGTTTTGAGAGTGGGAGGGAGAGATAGAGTGAAAATGTTTGTTTAAAATGAGATGGAGATGGTTGGAGTAGCCTTCACTCAAACATTAACTTCCTCACCAACCAACATGCATTAATGGTGGTGGTTGGGATAAAACCACCACCTTTAATCCATGGTTTTAATTTGTGTTTTCTTGAAGTGGTTTGTGTTTGTTGGAGTGGTTTTGACCATTTGACCATTTTAATCTTAGGTTAATTAACTTAGATCACCTTGATCCTTTGGTTAATTTAATTAATCACTTCCCACTTAATTTAATCCCATTAAATTCCCTCTAAGATCCACCCATGGTTGACCAAGTCAACCATGGTGGTCGGCCCCACTACTCTTGGGTCCACACGCCACCTCAATAGGTGAGGTGGAGGTGGGCCCCATTTGGCCGTATTACTTAATCTTGATACATCTTAACTTAGACAGTTTTATAATTATCTAATCTATTTAATTTATCTTAATTGGATCACCATTGGGTCCATGGCCCAATTATATTTTTGTCTTTCCCATTTATTTTAGGGCTTACCTACCTTGGCCCATTGGGTCCTGTATGGGTAGTTGACCCAATCATTTACCATTGACCAATTAAATGAATTAATTCTAATTCATGTCTATTGGGTAATCATTGGGCCCATGGCCCAATTAGATTCCCTCTTTACCCACTTACCTTAGGGTTGGAACCGATTTTTGATCCATTGGGCCCCACCTGGCTATCGGGCCCACTTTGACCATCGTTGACCGCTTAGTCCTCATTGACCCATTAAATGGATTTCATCCAATCCATGGCCCAATTGGGCCATTCTCGGACCCTTGTCCCAACTTTTGATCCATTTGGTATTCCATCATATCAAAATTCAAATTAAAATCAATAAATGCCAAATATATATTGATTCAAAAATTCGAGCTATTACAGAAGGGCATTTTGGTAATTTAATGATTATTGTATTTTTTTTTATAAAAAATTGTTTAAAGGTCACACATTTTCTTGCTCGACGTTCAACACTCGAGATTATTTTTTTCGGGTTTTCAATCCTATTTGTTTTACTCATTTGAAAATAGATTTTAAAAGCTTTTAATCTCCCTCTCTTTCGTCTCTCTCGGGTGATTCCCTCTCCCCTCTCCTTTGTCTCTCTCGGGTGATTCCCTCTCCCCTCTCTTGGTTCCTTCTTCTCCTCATTTTCCTTTTTCCATTACTCACTCCTAGCTCCTCACTCGGTCAGCGTGCAACCACACCAACCGATTGAAACCCTCTGTTGTCGGATCCTTCCCACCGCGCCCGCAATATTTGAAGTATTCCCTCTCCTTTTTCTCTTCTCCATCCTCGATCCTATTTGGACTTTTCCTCTTTTCTCTAAGCTTTCGATTTTCAATAGTTTTACTCGATTTTTTCCATCAGTTTTCAATGATTTTCCCTTTGTTTCCTCGATTTTCCCATATTTTCTCCCGTTTCGTGATTTTCACTGATTTTGCTGGATTTCCCACTCCCTTTTACCCCATTTTTTAACTCAACTGGGTGACTAAGTCGCTCGACTAATGCTGAGTTGACTCAGATGAGCCTTCTCAGTCCAGACCCGAGCCCTGTCTGGCCCAGCCAAGCTCGGACCTAATCCAGCCTAGTCTGGCCCAGCCAGGCTCAGACTCGGTCAGACCCAATCTAGGCCCAGTGGATTGGTTCGGGTCCGACCCAACTTGATTTGGCCGACTCTTCCGACCCGACTCGACTTGGCCTATCCCACTTTTGGCAGGCTTGGCCCTTTGGCCAGGCCCATTTTCCTAGCCCGTTTTCAAGGCCGGCCTAGTTTGGCCCGTTTTCAAGCCCGGCATAGTTTGGCCCATTTTCAAGCCCGGCCCAGTTCGGTCCGTTTTGGGCCCAGCCCAGATTTAGGCCCATTTTCTCTGTGGCCTTTTTTTAACCTATTTTGTCTTAAATTACTTATTCGTCATTCCTTGTTCCAAACAGATTGAGCTTCCTTCAACGCATCAAGTCATTTTCTCGCTTCAGACTTTCGACTCCACACACACTGTGAGGTGACTTATCACTGTTTTACATGCACTTGCATATATTAGCCGTCATTTTTTGACATGGAGTGACTCGAGTGTAGCCCTCTATTTATTTAGCCATTTGGTAAGGGAAAAATTGTTGAAATAAATATGTGGTAGAGGGTCCGCTCGGGTGTACTCCTGTTATATATAGGCATTTGTGGAAAGATTTAATTGGGCAATCTGATACTTGAATGTGATACTTGAAAATTGTTGATGATGCTTGAGTGTTTATTCACTAGAGGCTAATGAAACCATGTTGAACATTGATATGCATGATCAAGTAACTCTTATTATGCCTTTAACTCGCATGATAAACTATATTTCTGATTTTGAGTTGGTTGTGTAGAAATGTAACCTCATCATTATTCATGATCAGGACTTCGTGTGTATGCATTGGAGAGATTTTTTCATATTTATATATGCTCATGGCGGCATGATGAGTTGGTTGTTGGGAGGATCTCCCCGTTATGCTCTGGCGGTCGAGACCCCCATATGAGATGCGGGTTTGCCCGTTTCATTCCGGCGGTTGAGATACCTGCCCTTGAGATTGGATTCCCCGTTATGCTCCGTGGTCGAGATCCCATAAGAGGTGCGGGTTTCCCCGTTGCATTCCAGCGTTTGAGGCATTGTATATTGTATGGTCTCCCGTTTGTGTTGGAAGGGAGACCGGAATGTTAGAGGACCATTGAGAGTTATGGGGATGAGGTCTTGGACTAGTCAGTGTGTCCATTGATCAATAGTACTGTTGAGTATCCATAGAGAGGGATATTCATTCACTTATCATGTTTATTACACCTTATACATGTGATATATAACTATGGTGATAATATGTGGTATGCTTTATCCCTTCACTAGGCTAGTTTACTCACCCCTTACCTTTCAGGCACTCCGATTGCCGAGAGGCGGGCCCTTTGAGCAAGCGCTGGGGAGAAGAAATAGTAATTAGATGTTTATGTCATGCTTGTGTTTTAAACTTTGAGAAAACCTTAGTTTGTATGGATTTATTTCCTTATGTTTATTTGGATGACTGTATGGAAATATTCGATTATCTTATGGTTGTTGATTGTTATGCTCCTTGGTATTGTGGACTTGTAGTTTGTTGACTGGGAGGTAGTTACACCGTTTAAAAAAAAAAAATTACCTGATATCCGTTTATGGTGATGTTTTGAGATATTTCGGAGATAACGCACCGTAGCGGGACGGGGCATTCACACATATTGTAGAAAATCTGGAATCAATTTAAAGGCTCCTTTTGATTCAAAATCTCGACATTCATGGTAAGTCTTAGTGTGATTGGCATTCACACATATACAGCAACTAAATGTTCTGGTCGTTGACAAAGCGTCACTAGAAATAGGGAATAAAATCTAGAGATCTTTTGACCTGATTATCAATCACAGCTTGGAGGCCTCGAGATTAAATCGTTGGAAGAACTTATTATAAATACTTAGTTGTTCTATTTTAAATGATAGTTGGAACTTGGAAAACCCTAACCCTACCAGAGATCTTCCTCATCTGTTTGTCACTCTCTTTCATTCTCTTTCACAATGAGATTAAAAGTATTCAATGCTTGACTCTTGGAGAAGATGAAAACAGTTTTTCTAGGACCCAAAACCAGTCACACCTTTATCCTTGAACCCATGTTCTGTTGTGCCAATACTCTCCAAAGATGAACCAAATTTGAAGGTGGAAAGTGCAGAGATTTCAGCAAGAAGAACACACTTTGAAGATCGATTAAGGCCCAAGGCAAGTGTTCCTCTTTTCTTTGATATCATATTGTAAGGTGGACTAGAATATTATGTTCGAACCATAAAAAAAAAATAAGCATCGAGAACTAGACAATTTGGGTCAAACCTTTATAAAAAAATTAGGTTGTATCATCTAGGTGTGAAGCCCATTCATAGTATATTGGGACGACCCTAGAGTTGGGAGTTCTAACAGTGGACGTAGGTTGATTGAAAACCGAACCACTAAAAATCTCTGTGGATACATGGCGGTTGATGTTTTACTTGGATCGGCTATAGTTTATTGGTTTATTTGAAAAGGAAATAAATTGGATCATATCATTTATAATACATTGGAGTGCTTTTAATTAAAGGATTTTTAAAAGGACCAAATTTCAAAATCAAACTCATTCACAAACACAACCCCACCCCCCCCCCCCCTTCCTCCCTCCTCCTCCTCCTCCTCCTGGTCTTGCATTATTCTAGTAACGGAATTTCAGACCATGTATAGTATAGCGTTAAGAGTACGAGATCGATCCCACAAGGAACAAGTTATATGAAAGAAAACAAAATATAAATGAAATTCCGTCATAGAAATCAAACTATATCCTTATAATTATATCTTTAAGCTAATCGTCTTCTAGTTTTAAATAAATAGATCCATAATGTAAACATCAACTGAATATAAAACTTAACCAATTATTCAACTTTAAAATCCAATTAAGATAATGGCTTTAATATAGAGTTTATAAATAATCTTGCATCCTAGTTTAAGGAAGAAAAATTAAAGTTCATTTAATACATCTTTGAGAAGGTGGATACAAGAAATAAATACAATTATACAACAAAATAAAGAATGAAAAAAAATTAAACAACAAAAATAAATCATACAAATAAAACAAATGACATAACAAAATAAAACAAGCAAAAGAAAAAAATTGAAAATTAAAATAAATGAAATAACAAAATAAGACATAATTTAAATGTGGTATTGGAATAGATCAATCACAGCAAAAGATAAATAAAAAAATAAAAGATCTAGATCTGAAGTTCGCGTAAAAATTCAAATCTCAATTCATGTCTTTCATTAAAATTAAAATTCATAAACTTTAATTTAACTAATGGAACCTTAGATCCTTAGATTTAAACAATTAAATTCTGAGTTCTAACTATTTCATTATGTCCTTTCAATTAAAGAAAGAATATGAACTTAAAATTAAATCAAACAATCATAAAAGAAATTCAAAAATTGGATGTTTCAGGGTTCTAAGAGCTTATCTTATATTTATTTAATGAAAGAATTCAAGTACAAAGCATTGGAAAATTACATCAAAGACAATCAAAATAAATTTACAAATTGATATGCTCACTTGTAAAATTCGTGTAGGGCTCCTTTTCTCGTGTGTATTCTCCTCATCAGTCCTCTTTAGCTCCTAATCAAATTCAGTTTTTCCTATGGTGGAATGTTCTATTTATAGGCTAGAGTTTGGAATTCAAGGTGGAGATTTAATCTAATTTTAAGTAATGAATGGATGGCTTGGATTAAATTTAACTAAGCATGAATGGATGGGATTTAAGATGAAAAAGGTTAAGGCTACAAAGCATACACAAATTTAGTGTCATGGGTAAGAAGTTGGCCTGGAGGCTAAGAAAAGAATGAGAAAAAGTAGGGATTGGCTAAGGCTTTGTCGAATTTGACACATAGGATTAGGGTTTGATGTGTGCATGATATTTTTGGTGGAGATTAAAAGTTGAAATGAATGAATGGTTGAGATGAGATGTGATGATGTGGAGGGTTGACCTATGCAAAATTCGAATGGATCTACTGGGATATGGGGAAATCGTGTGGGGTGGAGATGGATAGGTGATGAGGTGTTGGTGATGTGTAAAATTCGAATGGATAGGCGGAGGTGGTTTGGGTTCCAAGTTAATCTAGATCTAGGTGAATGACTGTGATTGAATGGGTTTAAATCTAATGGTCCTAGTGTTGGATGGTTAAAATGAATTATGAAAATGATGGGATAATGCATGGAGGTTTAAGATTCTGTGGTTAATCTAAATGGATGGTAAAATTGATGGCCTAGATCTAAGATGATGATTGTATGGATTGGATTTGGATAGGTGGCTCTAGGGTTTACTTAATTTTATGTATGCAATGGATGGTTTGGATTAAAGGATAGATAATGGATGGTGTGGATGATATACAGAGGGACATGGCTTTGGGCGTGTGGACTTAGGGTTTACATATCAAAATTCGAACATGGGCTTTGGAGTTATAGGATTTGAATAATTGGACTTCAACTTTGGACTTCTTGGACTTTGACTGAAGCACATGGACTTGAACATGCACACTGGCCTGGCCCACATTGAGATATGCGCATAGATTACTTGTGTAACACCCCGCCCTTTTTCACTCACTGAAAATCAGAGTCTATATTTTTTTTTCTTTTTTGAAATAAAGAGTGAGAAGGAGCGGGACGCCACGACGCGACCTAAGTCCGAGCTTCCAAAGCCTGGCCCTTAACTGACCAACCATAAGTGTGAGTGGACTAAGTCCACTAAAACGGTTCACACGCATTAAAGCTATACTTGCGGAATAAACGTAATGCGGAATTAATATGAGATTAAAATTACTAACCCTATCCATTTTTAAGCAAAGAAGTCCATCACAAATAATTAACTTAAGTTCCAATGTCCAAAAATAGAACCAAACCATAGTAAGATAGTTCTAAGTTATTACAGTCCCAAAATGCGAATAACTCAAATTACATTGTCTGAGATAAAATTAAAATAAAGTAAGTCTAAAATTATCCAAGCTCCTAAGCTTGGTTCCTTTCGCGTTTTTATTTCCGTCCATTCCCTTTATCATCATCTAAGGTAGAAGTAGGGCGTTAGTCAACGTGCCGAGTAAGGTCAAACACATGGATTAGTATAAAAATCGTAATAGATACATAATGTCAAAATCATGCAAGTCAATGCCATGCCATGGGTGTCATATGCCATGATTTCCCACCCATCAACCATATCTCAATCACATTAATAATCCTCTCGATGTACAAGCCACATCAAGGTATTCATTGTCATGATTCCCCACGTATGTCTTATCGGTCCCACCGAACGGAGCGTGGACTCCTCTTCAAACATCATATACCATATCTCAATCGAAATCAGTGCAGATCCCTCCCCATGTTTGTTTATCGGATATCTGAATGGAGCGTGGACTCCCCTCAAATGATCCCTCCCATGCCATGCATGAGATGTAAGTGCAAACATGCAATTTCATAGTAGACATTATAGCATTGAAATCCCATTCTTAAAACATAGCACTTTGATACCAAAAATAGATCATAACACATAGAAATAAAAACCATCACATATACATAAGTCCAAGTGTTTCAACAAGGTAGGAATCCTGCCAACGTCCAAGATCATGTCCTTCTTGTTTTCGTGCCGGTCACGTTCAATGATCACGCCGAAACCGGATTGCAAACCCCTTTGCGAATCTTCTTTCCTTATTACATTTAGCATAAAGATATAAGTCAATTTGGTGATCCATTTGACTCCCATCATCCCCTACATCATCCCATGTTCATTTCCATTTATGATCATAGCCCTTTAACCAGTTAAGTCCCCCACTGGGGTTCGACCATAGGATGTGTTCATGTCCACCAAAACTCATTAGTGGGGTTTGGCCATACAACATGGCCGAACCTCACTCTTTGGTTTTGACCCCCCACCCCCCCTTCCCCTTCTTTTTAACCCTTGTTTTATTTTAAACAAAGCGGGTCAAACATCATTCATCCTTTTATTTCTTAATCTAATAATCCCTAGTTAGTCATTTATCTTCTTAAACACACCTAGGTCCATAAAAGTCATCCATGGGGTTCAGCCATACAACATGTAAGGTCTCGGAATTTGGGAATTAATATAAATGTGAATATTATTTATTTTAATGATGGAAACTAGAAAATGGGTGGAGTAAATGGTAAATGGGCCAAAATTTGGACAAAGGCCCAAGTGTGGCCTAATAGATTATGGTTTGGATTTAAATTTATTTAAATGGTCAATGAGGGTTAAATGGGTCAAAAAGGGTCAAATTGGGTCAAATACCCATTTGGGACCCAATGGGTCAAGATGGTTAAGCTCTAAGGTAAATGGGCTAGCGGGAAATGTAATTGGGCCATGGGCCCAATGGTGATCCATTTAGAGTGGGCTTAATGAAATTTAATCACCCTAAGTAGTTTGGAATTAGACAATGGTGGTGTGGCCAAGTGGGACCCACCTCCACCTCATCAAGTGAGGTGGCGAGTGGGCCAATGACTGGTGGGGCCGGCCACCATGGTTGACTTGGTCAACCATGGGTGGAATAATGGGAATTAGGTTAAATTAAAATGAATTAACCTAAGTTAATTACCAAATTAATTAAATACTTAAATTATTAAATTGGTGGCTAAATTGGTCAAATGGGAGACCAAGCTACCCCACCTCAAAGGCAAGACACGTTGGGCTTGGTGGTGGTTTAGATAACCACCACCAAAAATAGATTAAAATATCTTAAAATATCTTTGGTTGGTGAAAAATTAATGTAAAGTGTAAATGAGGTCATCAAATGGGGATAAGTTTGATTTTTTTTCTTTCTCATGTTCATTTTCACTAACTCCATCCCTCCCACTCCTCCATTGCCGTCCCATGTCCAAGTGAAGGAGAGAAAAAAAAAAGAGAAGGAGCTCAAGGAGAGAAGAAAAAAAAAATGGAATTTGGAGGGAGTTCACTCTAAGATTAAGGTCATCATCTTCCTCTCATCATCTTTTCCTCTTTTCATCTCTCAAATTCAAACCTAAGATGGCCGATTTTAAGGTTGGGAGTTGCCACCCTTGATCAAAGATCTTGACCTATCAAAGATCAAGAGGAAGGAGAGAGGAGGCTACGGAGATCGACGAGAGCGGCGGAAATCGGAGGAGACGTCGGATAGTGAGTATTTTTTAAACAAGAAATTTTGGATTTTAGGGTTTAAGATTTAGGGCTTGTTTTTGTGAAATTTAATGGTGGATAGATAATTTATGCTATGGATTTTAAATCCATCAAATGGAAGGAATGGAAAGTGGGTAAAACTCTAATGGAGAAAAAAATTAGGATTAGGGAAAAGAAATAAATAAATGTAGTATGTGCATTGTATAAATTATGGAATTGAGTATGAAATGGGGTGCTTGGAATAAGAATCATGGGCCATAGGGTTCGGCCATGTAGCATGGCCGAACCCCATGGTGGGTGATTAGGGTTTGATGAAATTGGTTAGGGTTTAAAGGATGGAAGGCAATGAAGGTTTTTGATTAATGCATTTAGGGTTTTAATGAATGCATGGGAGTAATGTTTAAAATGGTTTTATGATGAAAATGTAAAAGGATTTTATGGCATTGGAAGACATAAAAGAGAATAAATTATGAACCATGGGTTCGGCCATGGTGTATGGCCGAACCCTAGGTCGTTGTGTGTGTGAAGTTAATTAGGGTTTTTTTTAAGGTTAAAGTCATGGAAAAATGGGAAGAGCAATGGATTTAATATTTTGGTGAATGGAGATATTTTGGAGTAAGGGGTGATGAATCATGAACCATGGGTTCGGCCATGGTGTATGGCCGAACCCTATGGTGAACAATGGTGGATTTAATGGTTGTGATTTATGGAGAAATAAATGGGAAAATGTTAGTAGTTTTGATGGACCCAAACTATGTAATGATACCTTAAAATGGTGATTTAAATGCATGATGTAAACCTCTCATGGGAGGACTTATGGTAGATCTAAAATGTACTAAAGGATCCAAGGAAAATGGGGAACAAGACATGGGTTCGGCCATGGTGTGGCCGAACCCATGACCCATTTTGTAAGTTATTGTATGGGCTAAGGTTGGGTCCATGCTTGTGTCTAGATGATGGAAAATTTGATTAAATTAAGTGGATGATTTAGTGATGTTAGGTCATGGTCAATGAATCATTAATGGACCTAAGTTAAGGACCTAAGTTGTGGATTAAATTTTGGGCTTAAGTAGGCATGAATTAATGAAAAATTGTTTATGTGAAGGGTAGTGGCAAAAATGGTAAATATGGGCTAAAATGAAGAAACCCACTAAGTTATGATTTATGGGCTTGGAAATGATTAAAACTTGGATTGATTTGGTAATTTAATAAGGTACCGGATAGTGCGAGTGGTAAGCAAGTCGGTAGCTGCATTGTCGGTCGAAAGCGAAATAAAGACGCAAGTCGGTATTCGGTAGGATTTCTACCTACTTGTAAGGCATGGATGTGTGATGGTATATTTATCTTATTTTGGTTGATTTTGGGATTGATCTTAAAAAAAAACAATTGTTCTATGATTATGGACATTATGTTTAATGCTATGGTTTATTATTTTTAAGATTATGCATTATATGGTAAGGCTATGTATGATATATTAAGGGTATGGGATATACATATTACATAGCATAATGCATTACATCTCATGCATGGCATGGGCGGAAAAAAATAAACAAACCGGAGTCCATGCTTCGTCGGGGCGACCGAGAATAGGCATGGGGACATCTTGACGAGGCTTTGCCGTCAAGGGGGATATTTTGCGGTTGGACATATCTTGACGAGGTTTTTCCGTCAAGAGGGATATGACAGTATATGGCAGGAATGATGGGTGGGATTCATAACATTGACACCCATGGCATATCATTTACTTATATTTTCAGTATATGGTGGTTTATAGTCTTCACTGTGTTATTATCTGTATGTGGTTATTACTAACCCATGTGCTAGCCCTACTCGGAATCCTACTGGGCGCATGTTCTAACCCCTACTTCTACCCTAGCTGATGATGCAGGGGGATGGCGGACCGGAAGGGCGAGACGGAAGCCAAGCTTAGGAGCTTGGGGAGGCGGATTAATTATTTTGTTTTACGTTTATTTTAGAAAAGATGTATTTGTATAGTTAGCTTGTCGGAAATGTAATAATTTAGGTAGTTTGCTATGTTTAGGTATTATTTTGGTTAATACAGTATAATGGCATTTTCGTAATTAATTGGGTATTTCTTCCCTGCTATCTGAAGAACTGGTAGGATAGTTCTATTATCATCCGCAGTTATTTTTATGTTCCGCGAGCTTACTTTCTACGCTTGAACCGTACTCGTGGACTTATGTTCCACGCACGCGTAGGGTTGGCCAGTTAAGGGCCGGGCTTTAGAAGCTCGGAACTTAAATCGCGTCGTGACGTCCGCGCCTTTTGTCACTTTAAAAAAAATAAATAAATAGGCTCTGATTTTCGGTGAAAAGGGGCGGGCGTTACAGGTGGTATCAGAGCGAATTCGGAAGAATGAATCTCTCGAAATAAGATTAAGACGGTTGCACGTCTCACTGACGGCTAAGAATCCCAACCGACCGACTCTTCGGAGTCCGCTACACGAGGGCCGGGTTAAATTACTTCGATTGACTCAAACTGAAGGGTTTAATCTGAGAACAACATTTGACGGAAAGGGATGATGGCAAGGGAAGAAAAAAAATCAATTTAAGTCGGAATTATCAAACATAGCAAGTAGGGTTACATTTTCCCGACATGAGAAAACAAATCTAAGTCTTCCCCAAATTTGACGGAATAATGGTAGATTTATTGAACATAGGAGAGAATTCCCCGATTTCACAAATGGAACGAAACATAGATACTTTGGAAGTTTTTCCCCAAACCAAGTGTGCTTATTTGGCAATCTTCCTCAAAAATGAGAAACAAAGTATATTGTTTAGTATTTTTTTTTCTTTTTCCTCCATTTGAAAAGGAACTAAGTCAGTGTTTTCGATGACTAGGAAATGGCTCCGAAGAGAAGGACTCGTCGCAACGAGAAAGAGGTATCACCACCTCACCAGGAAGAGGAGGTACCCCATCGGGAGGAGGAACAGAATAATATAAACATACAAGGTGTACCTCTTGAGCTAAAAGATGTAGTTCAAGCGGCAGTCGCTGCTGCTCTTCAACAACATTTGAGCGGAAATGCGACTACTAGTGACGGAAATGCGACTACTAGTGACACTAGTAAACGGAAGATGGTCAAAGATTTCCAGCAACAACGCCCTCCCTATTTCAGAGGAAAAGAAGGGGTTGTAGGAGCAGATCACTGGTTAAAGAAGATCATTCAGATCTTAAATCTGCTTCAGGTTTCCAGTCCGGCTGACAGAATCTTACTGGCAACATCTCAACTGATTGAGGATGCCGGTAATTGGTGGGAAGTGGTAGAAAAACAGCAATCACTGGTGCCGGAAAGGGAAAGAATTGCCATGACTTGGGAATGGTTCTCAGCCACTTTTCTAGATTAGTTTTTCCCGGAGGAAGAAAGGGAGAGCCAGACTGAAGCTTTTATATCATTAGTACAAGGCAATCTGACAGTGGCAGAGTACCACCGGGAGTTCCTTCGACTATTTGTGTACGCGTTCTACATGGTGGACACTGAGCACCGGAGGGCCCGTAAGTTTGAACGGGGCCTTCGATCGAGCATCAAAACTAGGGTGACAGTATTCAAGGAACCTACATTGGCAGGGGTGGTCGGCAGGGCCACTATAGTGGAGCGGGAATTGAATGAGATAGTGCGGCATGACAACCGCCAATGGCAGAGTGGGCGGGGTGCATTTCAACCCAACAAGAGGTTCCGCTCGAGTTTCAGCAGACCCTCATCCTCTACTGGATCTACAGGGGGCTTTCGCCCCAATCAGCCCTCCCCATCAGCATCAGTCACCCAGGTCCCTCGGGGTGGGAGCACTTGCTATCAGTGTGGCCAACAGGGTCACTTCAAGAGGGAGTGTCCGTAACTCAGCAGACCCTCTAACTTCAAGGGTTCCTCCCGCCCTCCAGTTAGATCAGCTCAGCCGCGAGGGGGCAGAACATACAATCAGGCAGGACGGGCGCCAAACCCTACGGGATCAGGACGACTTTTTGCTATACCTTCTCCAGTAGCAGTGTACCGCTCGGTGATTCAAGGTGTGGCTGTAGTTGGTAGTTCTTATGCAATTACATTATTTGATTCTGGAGCTTCCCATTCATTTACATCTGCTGCATTCATATCTGCTACGGGGACATTAGTACAGAATCTGTCCACCTCACTTACTATTGTATCCCCTGTTGGAGACACATCTTTGGGGCTCATATGCACAGCACTGAACACTGAACTCGCTGGATTCAGATTCGAGTTCAATTATTTAGTAATCGATATGGCTGAGTACAATGTTATATTTGGTATGGACTGGTTGGCTACGTATCAGGCCCATATTGATTGCCATCTTCGTAGAGTGATATTTTGGTCACCTAGAGGAAGGCGGTATATAGTGCCCGCTGACAGACAGGGCATTCCTAGAAGGCTGCAGGAAGAATTGAATCATCTTGCCTTGAACACCTCAGATTAGATAAGGCACCAATAACTGAACTTCCGGCGGTGGTAGCAGATTATGCCGAGGTATTTCCAACAGAGCTCCCTGGTCTACCACCTAAGAGGGAGATAGACTTTGAGATTAAATTATACCCCGGGCAGCTCCAGTATCATTACCTCATTACAGGATGGCACCGGCTGAGATGACTGAGTTGAAAAAGCAGATTGATGAACTGCTCAGGCTGGGCTTTATTCAGAACAGCACATCCGCATGGGGAGCCCCGGTATTGTTTGTTAAGAAGAAGGACGGTACCCTTCGGATGTGTGTGGATTATAGAAAATTGAACCAGTTGACTGTCAGGAATAAATATCCCCTACCCAGGATTGATGATCTGTTTGATCAGCTTAGGGGTTCCTCTCACTTTTCCAAGACTGATCTGATGTCCGGATACCATCAAATCCAGGTTAGAGAGGAAGACATCGAGAAGACAGCCTTCAGGACACGGTATGGATTATATGAGTATGTAGTCATGCCGTTTGGACTTACAAATGCACCGGCGGTGTTCATGGACCTGATGAATAGGATATTCCGTCCTTATTTGGATCAGTTTGTGATTATATTCATTGATGACATCCTGATCTATTCCAAAAGTCAGGAGGAACATGCCGAGCACTTGCGGATAGTTCTGAACACCCTGAAGAGGAACTTGTTGTATGCCAAAGCCAGCAAGTGTGAGTTCTGGCTATCTAAGGTTAACTTCTTCGGACACGTTATATCGGAGGAAGGTATAGCCATGGACCCGGCTAAAGTAGCGGCAGTGAAGGAGTGGAAAGTGCCGACAAATGTGACCGAGATCCGCAGTTTTCTGGGATTGGCCGGTTACTACAGGAAATTCATCATGGACTTCTCCAAGATTGCAGGCCCACTTACCCGACTCACTCAGAAAGGAGTCAAATTTGAATGGTCGGATCTATGCAACCGGAGATTTGAGGAGCTAAAGGAGAAGCTTACAACCGCTCCTAGTCTAATCTTGCCGGAAAGAGGCAGAAATTATGAAGTGTACTGTGATGCCTCAGGAGAGGGACTGGGGTGTACCCTCAGTCAAGATAATAGGGTGGTGGCGTACGGGTCAAGACAGTTGAAAATTCATGAGCGCAATTATCCCACACATGATCTGGAACTGGCAGCGGTGGTCTTCGCTCTTAAAAGCTGGAGACACTACCTTTATGGTGAGAAGTTTGAGGTATTCTCAGACCACAAGAGCCTAAAGTACCTATTTGATCAGAAGGAACTCAACATGAGGCAACGTAGATGGAATACTTGGCAGATTATGAGTTCGCACTCCGGTATCATCCTAGCAAGGCGAACAAAGTGGCAGATGCTCTCAGCCGTATATCACCTGCGACAGTAGCCAGTATGATCAGAACAGAATGGGAGGTGTTGAATACCATCAGAGAGTTTAAACTCTACCTCAATAATCATGGGACTATATATAATCTGATCATACGATCCCACATGTTCTCCGAGATTGACGGGAGCAACGGACAGATCCAGAAGTGGAGGAGATTTGGGCTAAAATGTCTACAGGTGAGGTTGTACCGGATTGGGAATTACGACCAGGACAGGGTCTTATGTTCCAAGGCAGGACATATGTGCCTAAGAATTGTAGAAGAGAGTTGCTGATTGAAGCACACCAAACCAAACTCTCTATTCACCCGGGCAGCACCAAGATGTACCATGATCTTAAGAGGCACTATTGGTGGCATGGACTTAAGAAAGACGTGGCAGAGTTTGCTGCTCGTTGCTTAACCTGTCAGCAGGTTAAGGCAGAACATCGGAAGCCACCGGGTTTCCTCGCACCCTTACCGGTGCCAGAATGGAAATGGGAACACATATCCATGGACTTTGTAACAGGGTTGCCAAGGTCATCCAAGGGCAACGATGCAATATGGGTCATAGTGGACCGGTTGACCAAGTTTGAACATTTCCTTCCCATCAAGATGACGATTCATCAGAGACTTTGGGTCGACGGTACATCTGGGAGATCATCAGGTTACATGGCATTCCCCGGTCTATTGTGTCCGACAGGGATGGCCGATTCACCGGCAGAGTATGGCAGGGCTTGCAGTCGGCTATGGGGACCGACGTATTAACTAGCACAACATTTCATCCACAGACTGATGGACAGTCGGAGAGGACAATACAGACATTGGAGGATATACTGAGAGCATGCATGCTAGACTTTAAGGGTGGATGGGAGGATCATTTACCACTGGTGGAGTTTTCCTACAATAACAGCTATCAGTCAAGCCTACAAATGGCTCCGTTTGAGGCCTTATATGGTAGGCCATGTAGATCACCAGTGTGTTGGACAAAAGCCGGTGAGCCTGCGCTGATTGGACCGGAGTTGGCTGCAGAAACTACAGCGTAGATTAAATTGATACGGCAGCATCTACTCACTGCACAGAGCCGTCAGAAGAGTTACGCCGACAAGAGGAGAAGGTTCCTCGAATTTGAGGTGGGAGACATGGTGTTTTTGAAAGTCTCACCACGGAAGGGACACATGAGATTTGGAAAGAAGGGGAAACTGTCACCTAGATTTGTGGGACCGTTTCCAATGTTGAAGAGGGTGGGGGGGGGGGGGGGGGGGGTAGCTTATCAGTTGGCGCTCCCTTCGCAGTTATCATCATTACATGATGTATTCCATGTGTCTATGTTGAGAAAGTACAACCCTGATCCTTCACATGTATTGAGTATTCAAGACATCGATGTGCAAAGCGATGTGACATATGTGGAGAAGCCGGTCAGAATAGTCGGGACCGAGCAAATGGTGTTGCGGAACCGGGCCATTCAGTTCGTCAAGGTGGTATGGGAACGACATGGTAATGAAGTAACCACCTGGGAATTTGAGTCGGTGATGAGAGCCTCTCATCCGGAACTCTTTGTGTAAGATGTTTTGAACCTCTACTTCGCTCGAATTTTCGGGACGAAAATTTTAAAAGGGGATTGTATTGTAAGGTCTCGGAATTTGGGAATTAATATAAATGTGAATATTATTTATTTTAATGATGGAAACTAGAAAATGGGTGGAGTAAATGGTAAATGGGCCAAAATTTGGACAAAGGCCCAAGTGTGGCCTAATAGACTATGGTTTGGATTTAAATTTATTTAAATGGTCAATGAGGGTTAAATGGGTCAAAAATGGTCAAATTGGGTCAAATACCCATGTGGGACCCAATGGGTCAAGATGGTTAAGCTCTAAGGTAAATGGGCTAGCGGGAAATGTAATTGGGCCATGGGCCCAATGGTGATCCATTTAGAGTGGGCTTAATGAAATTTAATCACCCTAAGTAGTTTGGAATTAAACAATGGTGGTGTGGCCAAGTGGGACCCACCTCCACCTCATCAAGTGAGGTGGCGAGTGGGCCAATGATTGGTGGGGCCGGCCACCATGGTTGACTTGGTCAACCATGGGTGGAATAATGGGAATTAGGTTAAATAAAAATGAATTAACCTAAGTTAATTACCAAATTAATTAAATACTTAAATTATTAAATTGGTGGCTAAATTGGTCAAATGGGAGACCAAGCTACCCCACCTCAAAGGCAAGACACGTTGGGCTTGGTGGTGGTTTAGTTAACCACCACGAAAAATAGATTAAAATATCTTAAAATATCTTTGGTTGGTGAAAAATTAATGTAAAGTGTAAATGAGGTCATCAAATGGGGATAAGTTTGATTTTTTTTCTTTCTCATGTTCATTTTCACTAACTCCATCCCTCCCACTCCTCCATTGCCGTCCCATGTCCAAGTGAAGGAGAGAAAAAAAAAAGAGAAGGAGCTCAAGGAGAGAAGAAAAAAAAAATGGAATTTGGAGGGAGTTCACTCTAAGATTAAGGTCATCATCTTCCTCTCATCATCTTTTCCTCTTTTCATCTCTCAAATTCAAACCTAACGTGGCCAATTTTAAGGTTGGGAGTTTCCACCCTTGATCAAAGATCTTGACCTATCAAAGATCAAGAGCAAGGAGAGAGGAGGCTACGGAGATCGACGGGAGCGGCGGAAATCGGAGGAGACGTCGGATAGTGAGTATTTTTTAAACAAGAAATTTTGGATTTTAAGGTTTAAGATTTAGGGCTTGTTTTTGTGAAATTTAATGGTGGATAGATAATTTTATGCTATGGATTTTAAATCCATCAAATGGAAGGAATGGAAAGTGGGTAAAACTCTGATGGAGAAAAAAATTAGGGTTAGGGAAAAGAAATAAATAAATGTAGTATGTGCATTGTATAAATTATGGAATTGAGTATGGAATGGGGTGCTTGGAATAAGAATCATGGGCCATGTAGCATGGCCGAACCCCATGGTGGGTGATTAGGGTTTGATGAAATTGGTTAGGGTTTAAAGGATGGAAGGCAATGAAGGTTTTTGATTAATGCATTTAGGGTTTTAATGAATGCATGGGAGTAATGTTTAAAATGGTTTTATGATGAAAATGTAAAAGGATTTTATGGCATTGGAAGACATAAAAGAGAATAAATTATGAACCATGGGTTCGGCCATGGTGTATGGCCGAACCCTAGGTTGTTGTGTGTGTGAAGTTAATTAGGGTTTTTTTTTAAGGTTAAAGTCATGGAAAAATGGGAAGAGTAATGGATTTAATATTTTGGTGAATGGAGATATTTTGGAGTAAGGAGTGATGAATCATGAACCATGGGTTCGGCCATGGTGTATGGCCGAATCCTATGGTGAACAATGGTGGATTTAATGGTTGTGATTTATGGAGAATAAATGGGAAAATGTTAGTAGTTTTGATGGACCCAAAATATGTAATGATACCTTAAAATGGTGATTTAAATGCATGATGTAAACCTCTCATGGGAGGACTTGTGGTAGATCTAAAATGTACTAAAGGATCCAAGGAAAATGGGGAACAAGACATCATGGGTTCGGCCATGGTGTGTGACCGAACCCATGACCCATTTTGTAAGTTATTGCATGGGCTAAGGTTGGGTCCATGCTTGTGTCTAGATGATGGAAAATTTGATTAAATTAAGTGGATGATTTAGGGATGTTAGGTCATGGTCAATGAATCATTAATGGACCTAAGTTAAGGACCTAAGTTGTGGATTAAATTTTGGGCTTAAGTAGGCATGAATTAATGAAAAATTGTTTATGTGAAGGGTAGTGGCAAAAATGGTAAATATGGGCTAAAATGAAGAAACCCACTAAGTTATGATTTATGGGCTTGGAAATGATTAAAACTTGGATTGATTTGGTAATTTAATAAGGTACCAGATAGTGCGAGTGGTACGCAAGTCGATAGCTGCATTGTCGGTCGAAAGCGAAATAAAGACGCAAGTCGGTATTCAGTAGGATTTCTACCTACTTGTAAGGCATGGATGTGTAATGGTATATTTATCTTATTTTGGTTGATTTTGGGATTGATCTTAAAAAAAAACAATTGTTCTATGATTATGGACATTATGTTTAATGCTATGGTTTATTATTTTTAAGATTATGCATTATATGGTAAGGCTATGTATGGTATATTAAGGGTATGGGATATACATATTACATAGCATAATGCATTACATCTCATGCATGGCATGGACGGAAAAAAATAAACAAACCGGAGTCCATGCTCCGTTAGAGCGACCGAGAATAGGCATGGGGACACCTTGATGAGGCTTTGCCGTCAAGGGGGATATTTTGCGGTTGGACATATCTTAACGAGGTTTTTCCATCAAGAGGGATATGACAGTATATGGCAGGAATGATGGGTGAGATTCATAACATTGACACCCATGGCATATCATTTACTTATATTTTCAGTATATGGTAGTTTATAGTCTTCACTGTGTTATTATCTGTATGTGGTTATTACTAACCCATGTGCTAGCCCTACTCGGAATCCTACTGGGCGCGTGTTCTAACGCCCTACTTCTATCCTAGCTCATGATTCAGGGGATGGCGGACCGGATGGGCGAGACGGAAGCCAAGCTTAGGAGCTTGGGGAGGCGGATTAATTATTTTGTTTTACGTTTATTTTAGAAAAGATGTATTTGTATAGTTAGCTTGTCGGAAATGTAATAATTTAGGTAGTTTGCTATGTTTAGGTATTATTTTGGATAATACAGTATAATGGTATTTTCGTAATTAATTGGGTATTTCTTCCCTGCTATCTGAAGAACTGGTAGGATAGTTCTATTATCATCCGCAGTTATTTTTATGTTCCGCGAGCTTACTTTCTACGCGTGAACCGTACTCGTGGACTTATGTTCCACGCATGCGTAGGGTTGGCCAGTTAAGGGCCGGGCTTTAGAAGCTCGGAACTTAACTCGCATCGTGACGTCCGCGCCTTTTGTCACTTTTAAAAAAAAAAAAAAATAGGCTCTGATTTTCGGTGAAAAGGGGCGGGCGTTACACAACATGACCGAACCCATGGTTCTCTCTTTTCATCATCTTCTCATCTTAGCCATCATTTCTTTTCTTTTTTATTTCTTAGTTTGATAATCCATAGTTAATCACTTTAACTTTTAAACATACCTAGATCCATAAATATCATCCATGGGGTTCAGCCATACAACATGGCCGAACCCATGGTTCTTCATTTTCATCTTCTTATTTCTTAACTTGATAGACCCTAGTTAATCATTTAAAACATATTTAGATCCAAAAAAAAATCATCCATGGGGTTCGGCCATACAACATGGTTGAACCCATGGTTCCTCCTCTTCATCCTATTTCCATTTCATATCACCTTGAGGATTGGTATTTACATCCAACATGTTTCAGCACTTGATGGGGTTCGGCCATACAACATGGTCGAACCTTATCTTGTCTTTCTTTGAGTCCTCAAATGATCCTTATATATCAAAAATAGGGTTCGGCCATGCAAGGGGCCGAACCATGTTCTTTGATCATTTTCTTATGATCTTCTTTCCTTATACTTAACATACATGTTGTCATCCATTTAATCATGTATTACCATGGTCTCATTATCATAACTTCATTTGTACAACCTATCTCACCCACCAATAAGGTTAGGTTATATTCCTTTCATTCCAAATGCTTAACCATCTTCTTGGATGGATTTTTCTTTTACATTCCATGACCCATAACATTTTGGCCAACCTTTTCAACCTGAAATGGAACCCCATGGTTTCGGCCATTCCATAGCCGAAACCATGGTTTCCTTAGCCTCTTTTTAATCAATAACCCTTGTTAAACAATACATACCTATTCCGCGACTCCTCCGTTTCTTTAGGTCTGATTTTGCTCCTCCGTCCTTCTCCTTCCTTAGTCCTTTCTTCTTCCTCCTTTGTTCTTCAGTTTCTCCAAGTTTAGTACTGAAATGGGAGAGAGAATGGAGAGGAAGAGAGATCGAGAAGAGAAGAAGATCTCTAGGTTTCTTAGAGGTGTTTGAGATGAAAAACCCTAAGGAAGGGTTCGGCCTAGGTGAAGGTTGAGAGAGGGAGAGAGATGAGATGAAACTCTTTCTTTGTCTCAAGGAGAGGATTGGCCTTAGGGTTTAGAGAGAGGGAGAGAGGGGATGAGATGAAACAATCTCTAGCTTTTTTGGTCTAAGGGAGGATCGGCCAAGGGTGGAGTCTTGTGTAAGCCCTAATCTCCCAACCACTCATCACTTCTTGGTCTTTCCCATGTGTCCCTTGGTTAGCCCAGGAGACACATGGCTTACACTTGGCCTTCTCCCCCTTCCCAACGGTGTTTTTTTTCTAGGGTTTCCATGAGATGGAAACCCTCCACCTCCCTCTTTGACTCACTGAGAGCCCCTTCCACTTCCATTTCAACTCACTTGTTTATTTTGAACTCACTTCTCATTCAACTCACTTCACTTAAATGAAACTCATTCCCCTAACTCAAGTGATTTTAATTCCTAATTCAATATAATTCCACTTACAATATTTGAACTACCCATGGTTGACCAAGTCAACCATGGTAGCCGGCCCTACAAGTTACCTTAGACCACACGCCACCTCATTTGATGAGGTGGATTTGGGTCCCACTTGGCTATGCCACATCCATGTCACCTCATACACTTGCAACCTCACTTGATTAGGCAAATCACATGCCTTAGATTTTAATTGGGTACATGACCCGATTAAATCAATTCCTTACCCATTTACCTTAAACATCAATTCATCTTTACCCATTGGGTCCCAATTGGGTATTTGACCCAATTAACTACATTTACCCAATTAATTAAAATCAACTCTATCCATGATCCGTTGGATCATAATTGGGCCGTTGCCCCAATTCTCATCCATCTAACATCCATTCCATCTATAAATCTTAAATTTAACAATTAAAATAGATAATATCCAGTATAATAATTGCATTGAAAATCCGGGATGTTACAATATTACCCTCTTTTGAAATTTTAGTTCCGAAAATCGAGCGAAGTAGGGTTTCAAACATCTGATACAAAAAGTTTAGGATGAGCTGCTCTCATTTCTGATTCAAGTTCCCAGGTGGCTTCCTCATTACCATGTCGATCCCATACCACCTTGACAAACTGAATGGCTCGGTTCCGTAGCACCCTTTGTTCTTTCCCGATCACTCTGACCGACCTTTCAACATAAGTCACGTTGCTTTGCACATCAACATCTTGCACATTCAGTACGTGCGAAGGATCAAGATTGTATTTCCTCAACACAAAGATGACAACTGTGGAGGAAGTGCCAATTGATAAGCCACCTCCCCCACCCTCTTTTGAATTGGAAGCGGTCCCACAAATCTAGGCGACAACTTCCCTTTCTTCCCAAATAGCATGTGTCCCTTTTGTGGCGAGACTTTCAAGAACACTAAGTCTGCCACTTCAAACTCAAGGAATCTCATTCTCTTGTCAGCGTTGCTCTTCTGACGACTCTATGCAGTAAGTAGATGTTGTCGCATCAACTTAATCTGTTCCGTGGTCTCTGCAACTAGCTCAGGTCCAATAAGTGCAGGCTCACCGGCCTCTGTCCAACATACTGGTGATCTACAGGGTCTACCATACAACGCCTCTGTAACGCCACGCCATTCTTCACTTATTTTCCGAAAATTAGAGCCTATTTTTTTTTAAAAAAAAAGTGATACAGAGCGGGACGTCACGACGTGAGTTAAGTTCGAGTTTCTAAAGCCCAACCCTTAACTGGCCAACCATACGTGCGTGGACTAAGTCCACTGAGATGGTTCACACGTATTGTGTTTATAATTGCGGAATATAACATAAATTGATTGCGGATTATAATAGAAGCTAAGGCTACTCCATTTTAGATAGCAAAGTACTTAGTCACTTAACCAAATTAACTTAAATTAAATATCTATACCAAACCATTCACAAACCATAGCATATATTATTACATGCCGAAGTCTAACTACTCAAATTACATGTCCTTGAGTAACTTAATAAAATAACGATAAACATTCCAAAGTTCTTATGCTTGACTCCGTTCATGATCATCATTTCCTTCATTTCTTGTTTCATTCACTAGGGTAGAAGTAGGGCATTAGAACAACGCGCCCAGTAGGAATTCAAAGTATGGCTAACAGATGGTTAGTATAAAACATGCATATAAATGATATAACATCAAAACCTTGTAAAATCATGCCATGCCATGTATGCAATGAGTCCCACCCATCACAATCAAATGTATCCTCTTGACGGGATTCTCATCATCAAGGTACCCCCACATAGGTCTTTCGGACGCCCCGACGGAGTGTGGCGCCTCCGGTTATCTCTTGATGGGATTCTCATCATCAAGGTACCCCCACATAGGTTTTTCGGACGGCTTAACAGAGTGTGGCACCTCCGGTCACATAACCTTCACCCCATGCCATGCATGAGATGCTTAATGAATTCCATGCTATTTTGTATGATAAACATAGCATTAAACCCTCATATTTGCAACATATTATTTTAAAACATAACTCATTAAAATAAGATAAAACCAACATACATAACCACGGTTTCAAAGAAGGTAGAATTCTACCCAAGACAACTAAGGTGTCCTTGAGCTTTAATCCGGCAACCGATCACGATCGTGCCCCCTTTGTGTAGTTCCGTTACCTTATAACATATCCATGAGTCAAACCAACAACCCATTTGATTTGTAATAGTGTCTAAGTCCACACACAAATTGTGGCATTCGGCCATACACTATGGCCGAACCTCAGCTATTTGATTTAATCCTTCCTTTGATCCATTACTTCCTCATTTCTTAGTTAATCACTTAACATTTAATCATCCACCATTGGTAACCACCTAATCCATAAAAGACCTTCCTCATGGGGTTCGACCATTCATCATGGCCGAACCCATGATCTTTCATTTTTTTTCTCATAATTACATTCTATGCCATTATTCATCCATGGCTAATTACTTGGTTTATTTACTTATCACCAAGTCCCAAAAGTGATCCACAAAATGGTTCATGGGGTTCGGCCATACACCATGGTCGAACCCTCCGATATCTAAATCCATAAATAGTACTTGGTGGGGTTCGACCATACACCATGGCCGAACCTCACCCTTGGGTTTTGGTGCTCCTCTTTTCCATTCTTTTTGATCCAACAACCCAACACCTTTCTAAATTATTAACCATCTTCAAAATTAATTAAACATGACCACACTATCCATCATTGTCTCTCCATGCATGGCCGAACCCTATGGTTCCTTATTTCCATTAAAACCTATTATACATCTGTGATTGGTTCTCATGCCTCCATCCATTTAAATCCTTTTAAAAAAAACATCAATAACCTTCCATTAACACATATCATATATCCCTTCATTTTTTCTTCCATGGGGTTCGGCCATACACCATGGCAGAACCCTATGGTTTCCTTATCTCTTCTTTTAAATTCGATCACCATGATCATAACTTTTGCTGGGTTCAACCGTACATTATGGCCGAACCTAATCAACCCCTTTTTTATTCTTAATGGTTCTTGTATATCCCTTTTAGGGCTTGGCCATGCAATGGCTGGATCATGTTTCCTTAACCATCTTACTTAATAAGAGTTTATTGAGCACTTACTAATTCCGCAACTCCTCCGGTTCTTTCCCTCCTACTTGTTCTTCCGATCCTTTCCTTAGCCTCTTCCTCCTTCTTTCTTGTTCCTTTGGTCGAGTGTGAGCTTGATCAATATAAAACCTCCAAAAGTGGTTTGGCCAAGAGGGGTATAGGTTTGAGAGAGAGATAGAATTCAGCCTTGCATAATAGTTTGAGATTAACACTTTTCTAAGTCCTTTGGTCTTGAAGAGTGATCGGCCAAAAGATGATTTTGAGGGAGAGAAGAACTGCCAAGAGGGAGAGGGAGAGTATGAGATGAATGTCCAATTGTTTTGTTCCAAATGAGATGGTCGGCCAAGGTGATGGTTTTGGTGAAGGCATTTGTGTAACTCTCATTTCCTTAATCTCCCTCCTTAATGCTTCCCTTGGGGGTTTCATCAATGAGATGAAACTCCCAAGGCTCCAATGGCTGCAATGGGGTGCCTTGTGTAATCTTCACAAACCTCATTCATCTTCTATCTTGGAGTTTCATCCATGAGATGAAACCTATGTGCCCAACGGCATGTGTTTGTTTGAAATGTGTAACCACCACCCCTCCATTATTTACCCATGTGGGAGTTTCATCCATGAGATGAAACTCCTTGTGCCCAAAGGTTTGCCTTCTTGGCTTGTGTAGCACATTAGACCGTCCATCTCCCCTTTAGTTCTCATTTGGGGGTTTCATCCATGAGATGAAACTCGCCCCTCCAAGTGTGAACCCCTTGTGTAACTCCCACAAAAATGCCACCTCCCATTCATTATTCATCTTGGAGTTTCATGCATGAGATACACCTCCCATGCATCCAACGTGTACCCTTGGATTTGAAATATGTAACCCCAAAACCTTTCCATCTAACTCACTTCTCATATAAATTTATTTAACTCACTTAACTCAACCCATCCATTTAATTCAACTCAAACATTTAATTCAACTCACCATTTGATTCCATTTCCAACTCAAATCAGCCCCAACCAAGTTAAGCTTGGACTCACTTTGGTGGTCAACCAAGTCAACCATGACCCATTGGGTCCCTTTTGGGCATTCTGACCCAAATAACAACCTTGACCCAATTAAATGTATCTTACCCATTTAAGGTCCATTTCCAATAATTCATAATTTAAAAGGACAAAATTCATGTAAATTGATATCTTAAAAATTCGGGGTGTTACAGCCTCAAATGGAGCCATCTGGAGGCTTGCCTGGTAACTGTTGTTGTAAGAGAGTCAACTAGCTGTAAGTGATCCTCCCATCCACCCTGGAAGTCTAACATACATGCTCTCAGCATATCCTCCAATGTCTGTATTGTCCTCTCTGACTGTCCATTAGTCTGTGGATGGAACGCTGTGCTAATCAATAAATCTGTCCCCATAGCCGACTGCATGCTCTGCCACACCCTGCCGGTGAATCGGCCATCTCTGTCAGACACAATAGTCCTGGTGATACCATGTAGTCTGGTGATATCCTTGATGTACCATCGTCCCAAAGTGTAACACTTCGGAATTTCATGTTATCAATATTTACGGAATTTGCCATTTTAATTGTGAATTAACGGATATGAACCTTAGATAGGTAAGATGTTGGGTCATTGGCCCAATTAAGACCCAACGGATTGTGGAAATGGTTTCAATAGAATTAAATAGGGTTTAATTAAAATAGTAATGCAATATCTATAAATAAGGGATTAGGAATGGGATATTGTTCATGGTCGTGTATGAGATATGCAACCCATGATTATGCGCTAATGTATCTTTAGAAGATGTCTAAGATTAAATAAGAGATGCATGGCCGTGTGTGCGGGATTTGCACATCCATGAGGATGCACATAAGATCATTTAAAAAGAAGTCCTTTCCTTGATTAAGAATGGCACAAGGCAATTGCTAATTTGAAGGGATCTTGGTATCTTCTAATTAGGACCGATTGAAAGTTTTATAATAGAGACACAAGGGGCGCACGACATATCAAGAGAAGGAGAGGGCAACCGAGCAAAGGAAATGAGGAATAACAATTGCAATCTTATACACACGGCTGGAATCATCACTTGCTATTTCAGCAATATAGGACCGATTGGAAGGTTAATAAAACGAGAGGCAACAAGGGCGCACGGCATACACAAAGGAAGAAAGGATTGATGCGGTGCTCTGACAATAAGGTGTCCTCGGCTGTGTGAAAGATCAAGAAGAAGGAGGAAAAGGCTAAGGAATGAGTGGATCGGAAGAACAAGTCGGAGCGAAGGAAAACTGGAGGAGTTGTGGAACCGGTAAGTGTTTTGATAATTTTGTTTAAGGAAAGGAACCATAGGGTTCGGCCATGGTGTATGGCCGAACCCCATGGAAGAAAATTGAGGGAATGAATATTGTGTTTTAATGGAAAGGATGAACCATAGGGTTCGGCCATGGTGCATGGCCGAAACCCATGGAAAGACATTGGGTACTTTTAATGGGAGAAAAAGATGAATCATAGGGTTCGGCCATGTTGTATGGCCGAAGCCCATGTGAAAGGTTATTTATGATTTATTTTTAAATGGAAATATGGTTGATGGTTTTAGATACAATTAGATCATGAAAACCATGGAAGTTGGTTAATAATTTTATTGGGTGTCAAAGCATGAAAATTATGGATGTATGTATGAGAACCATCAAAGGATCAAACCATATAAATTTGATATATTTTTAAGGAACCATAGGGTTCGGCCATGGTGTATGGCCGAACCCCATGTAGAGGTATTAAAGATGCTAAAGGGTTTAAATGGATATCAAGAATGGAAAGAAGGGTATAAAACCAAAGGGTGAGGTTCGGCCATGTGGTATGGTCGAACCCCACCAAGGAGTATATATGGACTTAATGTTTTAGATATTGAATTTAAGTGGACTGTTTTAATAATTTTAAAGGATGAAAATAATAGATGAAGGTTAATGATTTAAATGGTCTTAAACATTGGAAATGGTGAAGAACTATGGACCATGGGTTCGGCCATGTGGCATGGCCGAACCCCATGAAGAGTTATTGGTGGACTTAGATGTTTATGGACCTATGTTTTGAACCTAAACATAAAGTGACGGAGGAAATGGCAATATTGTAATTTGAATGGAAATAAGGGACCATGGGTTCAGCCATGGTGTATGGCCGAACCCCATGGGAATTATTTGGTGGACTTAGGGTCTATGTATGGTAGATTAAAATGAATGAAATGTTAACTAAGGATTAGACCAATGGCAAAGTTGTAAATAAGTGGAAATGATAGACCATGGGTTCTGCCATGGTGTATGGCCGAACCCCATGGGGAATGATTTATGGATTTTGTGGACTTGATAAGGTTAGATGATTAATCTACAAGTGTTTGGTTTTATGAATCAAGCAATGGCATGGATGTAATAAAGGGTGAAAGTGATGGATCATAGGTTCGGCCATGGTGTATGGCCGAACCCCATGAGGAATGTTTTATGGACTTAGACATTACTGTAAATCAAATGGGACATGGTTTTAATTGATTGACATTATAAGATAACGGGACCTCATAAGGTGTGTACGATCGTGAGCGGTTACCGGACGAAAGCGCAATGACACGTTAGTGGTCTTTGGTAGGATTCCACCTCTTTGAAACCATGGGATTATGTACAATATTTTTATCTTATTTTGATGAATTATGTTGTAAAAGATATTGTTTCAAAATATGATTTTAATGCTATGTTATATGATAAAATAGCATGTGATTCATTAGCATCTCATGCATGGGATGGGGTGAAGGATGTGTAATCGGAGGGGTCACACTCCGTCGGGGTGACCAAAAAACCTATGTGGGATACCTTGATGTGCTTTTCCATCAAGAAGAAACCGGAGGGGCCACACTCCGTCGGGGCGTCCGAAAGACCTATGTGGGGGTACTTATATGTACTTGTGATGGGTGGGACTCATTGCATTTGACATCATGACATGGCATGGTTTATATGGTTTTTGACATTATGATATTATTATATATGTTTTGTACTAACCATGTGCTAGCCCTAATTGGAATACCTACTGGGCGCGTTGTTCTAACGCCCTACTTCTAAACTAGTGGATGATACAGGAAACAAGGAGAACGATGAAAGCGAAACGGGCCAAGCATAGGAGCTTGGATGCTTTTAGTTTATATTTTGATTAAGTTACTTATGGACTTGTAATTTGAGTAACTAGACTTCGGGCATGTAATACTTTAGATAATTTACTATGGTTGGATGTTTATTTGGATGATTATGTTATGATTAATTATGATTAAAGACTAGACGTACTTTGCTATCTAAAATGGAATAAAATTAAGTTCTATTATAATTCCGCAGTTATGATTTTAATCCGCATTTTATGTTGTTATGTGTGAACCATTTTCATGGACTTAGTCCATGCACACATAGAGTTGGTCAGTTAAGGGTCGGACTTTAGAAGTTCGGACTTAGCTCGCGTCATGACGTCCCGCTCTCTATCACTCTTTGTTTATATAAAAAAAAAAGAATAGACTCTGATTTTCGGAAAGCACAGCTAGTGAAAAAGGACGGGGCATTACACAAAATCTCAGATGAATCTGTCATCTTGATGGGAAGGAAGTGTGTAGACTTGGTCAATCGATCTACTACGACCCATATTGCATCGTCGCCCTTTGATGACTTGGCAACCCTGTCACAAAATCCATGGAAATATGTTCCCATTTCCACTCCGGCACTAGTAAGGTTTGAGTAGTCCTGGTGGCTTTTGATGTTCAGTCTTAACTTGCTGACAAGTGGGGCAGTGAGCAACAAACTCTGCCACATCTCTTTTAAGTCCATGCCACCAATAGTGTCTCTTCAGATCATGATACATCTTGGTGCTACCCGGATGAATAGAGAGTTTGGTTTGGTGTGCCTCGATCAATAACTCTCTTCTGCAGCTCTGAGGCACATATGTCCTGCCTCTGAATAAAAGACCCTGTCCCAGTCGTAACTCCCATTTCTGTATAACCTCACCAATAGACATTTTAGCCCATATCTCTTCCACTTCCAGATTTGTCCGTTGTTCCTGTTCAATCTTGGAAACCATGTTGGACCGTATGATCAGATTATACATACTCCCATGGTTCTTGATGTACAAATTGAACTCTCGAATGGTATTCATCATTTCCCATTCTTTCCTAATCAAACTGGCCACTGTTGTATGTGACATGCGACAAAGGGCATCCGCCACTTTGTTCACCTTGCTAGGATGATTTCGAAGCGCAAACTCATAATCTTGCAGTTATTCCATCCATCTGCACTGCCTCATGTTGAGTCCCTTTTGATCAAGCAAATATTTCAAGCTTTTGTGATCTGAAAATATCTCAAACTTCTCGCCATAAAGATAGTGTCTCCAGCTTTTGAGAGCGAAGACCACTGCGGCTAATTCCAGATCATGCGTGGGATAGTGGGGTTCATGAATCTTCAACTGTCTTGAACCATAAGCCACAACGTGTTGACTTTGAGTGAGAGAATACCTAAGTCCCTCTCCTGAAGCATCACAATATCCTTCATAGCCCTTGCCTCTTTCTGGCAAAATCAGAATAGGAGCAGTCGTAAGCCTCTTCTTCAATTCTTCGAATCTTCGGTTGCATATATCAGACCATTCAAATTTGACTCCTTTATGAGTGAGTCAGATAAGTGGAGAAACAATCTTGGAGAAGTACATAATAAACTTCCTATAATAACCTGCCAATCCCAGAAAGCTGTGGATTTCGGTCACATTCTTTGGAGCTTTCCATTCTCTAACTGCCACTTTTGTAACATCCCGCCCTTTTCATTCTAATTTTCAGAGTTTATTTTTTTTAAATATAATAATCAAGTGATCGGGGCCGAGTGTCACGACGCGAGTTAAGTTCGGACTTCTAAAGTCCGACCCTTAAGTGGTCAAACCCGTGCGTATAGATTAAGTCCATAAGAATGATTCACACATGGTATAAATACAACTTGGGGAATTAACTTAATCTTAATCTAACTGAGGTTATAATAGAACCTATGACTATTCAATTTTTTTTTCATTATTAGATAACAAAGTACAAGATCTTATTCTCCAAAATTACTAAATAATATTAATCTACCATTCAATCCAACCATCCAAAATAAACCAAGCCATAGCATCTACATAACTACTTATTACATGCCAACCAAACTAGTTACCAAATTACATTGTCCAAATAATTCAAATAACAAATCCATAAGTAGCCCATTCAAGTCCATTCAAAGTGCCCAAGCTCCTATGCTTGGTTTTCTTCTCGATCCACGTTCATCCCTTTCCCTGAGTCATCTACTAAGGATATAGATAGGGCGTTAGATCAACGCGCCCAGTAGTGTTTCCGAATAAGGCTACCACATGGCTAGTCAAAAACATGCAAATAGTATAATAATAATACATGTGTGACAAAATTCCATAAAAACATGCTATGTATGAAATGAACATGTAATGAGTCCCACCCATCACCATTCAACATAGCCATCACTTGACGGGATTCTCATCGTCAAGGTAACCCACAGTGGTCTTTCGGATGCCCCGACAGAGTGTGGCCTCCGGATTCCTCCTGATCGGATTCTCATCAAGGGTACCCCACAGTAGTCTTTCGGACGCCCCGACGGAGTGTGGCCTTCGGTTACATCACCATCATCCCATGCCATGCATGAGATGTCTATGCAAATATGCCATTTGTAAATATAACATTTCATTCAAATAACTTATTCAAATAAACATAAAACAGCAAATAACATATGTGGTTACAACAAGGTAGGAAACCTACACTAGATTACTTTGTTTGACCCTTCCTTTGAGCCGTCTTCCGATCACGGCTTGTACACCGTTCTAGAAATCAAAATACCCTATGTACATAGCAGCAAGTTAATCATTTGACCATATGATTCTAATTTGATCTAAATTCCAAAAATCCACTTTGTGGGGTTCGGCCATACCCCATGGCCGAACCTCACCCATTTAAACCTTGGTCACTCTTTTATTTAATTAAAACCATCTAAGTATCCCAAACTTTCAAATGAACCTTGGTAGGGTTCGGCCATACATTATGGCTGAACCTTACCACTTTGGTTTTAGCCCATTTATCCAATCATATGACCATTTTATTTTTATCATTTCAGCCATAATTACGATTGTGCCATTGAGACCAACCTTTGCTTTAAATTAGCTACCATCGCCTAACATAAAACCATTTTAGTGGGGTTCGGCCATACATATGGCCGAACCTCACCTCTTAATTTTCAATCCGCTAATCTTTCATTAATCCAATTTGAATTATAAACTTAGCACTAAGTCCACCAAGTGACCCTTTAGTGGGGTTCGGCCATACTACATCGTCGAACCTCACCAAACTGATTTGTCCATCTTTCCGTCATCTTTGATGGCTAATTAATTTCTTATATTAAGTCCATAGATAAACCTATCTTATTCTTAAATCAAAGCACCTAATGATTACATAATATCCATCCTACACTTAACCCAAATAACCATAAAAAACAGTCCATGGGGTTAGGCAATACACATGGCCGAACCCCAAGGTTTCCTTGATGTAAACCCTCCAATATTTGTCCATAATTTTTTATTAGCACTTAGCTTAATAAACACAAAATTCAGCCATGTAATAACTGGTCAAAATCAGTGACCTTATCTCCCTTTAAAATCCTTTAAAAGAACTTCAATACATAATATGAATTTCATCTCTCAAACACCATAAAATTCACCAAGTTTTCCCATGGGGTTTGGCCATTCAAAGGGCCGAACCCTATGGTCCATATTTTATCACTTTTAAACATCATAATCCCATATTTAAACCATTGATGGATCTGGCCATACGATGGCCAGATCTCATTTTCTTAACCAATCTATTAAACAAGGGTTCAAAATGCACTTACGAATACCGCGTCTCCTTCAGTTCTTTTGACTCCTTCTTTGACCCTTTATTTCCTTGACCTCTCCTTCTCTCTTACTGTTCTTTGGACTGAGACTGATCTTGTTGCAAGCTCCTTGAGATAATTCAACCAGATGACAAGGATTGAGAGAGAGAGAATTTTGGCTTTGGATGGGAAACCTTGATGCCAACTCCTTTGCTCAATGTATGCTTTTGTCTTGGTGAAATAAATCAATCAAGGACTGATTTCATATCAGTAACCAACTGTTGTTCTTGATCTTAGAGAGATGATAACAGTCGAAGAAAGAGAGAGAGATAGAGAGAGTAAAATGAGAACCCTTTGCTTAACCAAAACCAGCCCAAGATTAACCTTGTGTAACTCCCATTGCATTAACCCAAAACCTTATGTTACTTGGGCGTTTCATCATGAGATGAAACCTCCCTATGGTCCCAACGTCTCTCATTACCGCTGGAGGTGAGAGTTTCATATGGAAATGAAACTCCCACACCAACGGCTAGTCTTTGTAACAGCCAACCTTCATTCATATCTTATATGGGAGTTTCAAATGAAACTCCATGTGCTTCACTGTCTCCCCATTGGCTGTTTCTTTTAAGACCCAAACAATAAACTCTTAAGCCATTTCCAATGTGCAAATTGAATTTGAAATACCCCCTCTTATGTATTCCAACGTTGTGGATGTTCACTTGGATTAAGACCATGTGGCCGCTCATCTCCCATTTGTTTCTCATTAAAGACTATGTGTGGGGGTTTCATCTTTGAGATGAAACTCCCCCACCCCCTCTAGCTGCCCTTCAACGTGTAAACCAAGAGTTGAATTTGAAATGCCATTATCTCTTAGCTCCAACTTTGGAGGTTACTTGCATGAAAATAATGATCCATACTACTCCAACGTCTCCCATGCAACTTCAAAATGTAACTCTCATTTCATTCATCACTTAGATGGGAGTTACATGCATGGTAAAGCCTCCCATGCAGCCAACGTTTTCATTGTGTTTAAAACTTACAACCAGCCCACACCACCATATTACACACACTTCACTCATTAAAATAATTATTCCATCTACCTCATTTATTTAACTCACCCAACTCAACTCATTCATTTAATGTAACTCAACTAAACCCATCATTCATTTCAACTCAAACCAAACTCAAGCAATTAATAAACTTAAATTAACTAAACTTGAACTCAATCCATGATTAATCATGCCATTCACGACCCATTGGGTCCCATTTAGCCATTTTGACCCATTTGACCCAATTACAACTCTTGACCCGTTTGAGTCCATTTCATCCATTTATTTGCCTTGTAAATAAAACTACCATCCTTTGGGTCTTGATTGAACCATTCACCCATTTAAATTCAACTCAAATATATCACAATAGCAATTCCGTAAATATGAATAAATTCATATAAATTGATAACTTTGAAATTCCAGGGTGTTACAACTTTAGCCGGGTCCACGGCTATACCTTTTACTGATATGACATGCCCCAAGAAGTTAACCTCAGATAGCCAGAATTCACACTTGCTTGTTTTGGCATACAATTGATTATTCTTCAGGGTGTCTAGAACTATCCGCAAATGCTCAGCATGTTCTTCCCGACTTTTAGAATAAATCAGGATGTCATCAATGAAACCAATTACAAACTTATCCAAGTAAGGATGGAAGATCCTGTTCATCAGATCCATGAACACAGCTGGTGCATTGGTAAGTCCAAACAGCATGAGCACATACTCGTATAGTCCATACCGCGTTCTGAAAGTCGTCTTCTCTATGTCTTCGTCCCTAACCCGGATTTAATGGTAGCCTGACATGAGATCAATCTTGGAGAAGTGATTGGAACCCCTAAGTTGATCGAATAGGTCATCAATCCTGGGTAGAGGGTACTTGTTTCTGATTGTCAACTAGTTCAATTTCCTTTAATCTATGCACATCCAAAGCGTACCATATTCTTCTTCACAAATAATACTGGGGCTCCCCAAGATGATGTGTTGTTCCGGATGCATCCTAGTTTGAGTAGTTCATCAATTTGCTTCTTTAACTTTGATATCTCAGCTGGGGCCATCCGGTAGTGCGACAATGATACTGGAGTAGTGCCAGGATACAGCATGATTCAAAATCAATCTCCATCTTGGGTGGCAAGCCGAGGAGTTCTGTTGGGAATACCTCCGCATAGTCTTTCACTACCGCAGGTAGTTCAGCCACCGGTGCCTTGTCTAATATGATGTTGTTCAATACAAGGTGGTTCAATTCTTCATGTAGTCTCCTGGTCATGGGAATGCTTTGTTTATGGGCATGTACCACATATCATTTTCCCTCTAGTGACCAAAATATCACTCTACGGAGATGGCAGTCAATGCTGGCCTGGAAGTTAGCCAACCAATCCACCCCAAAAATGATGTCGTACTCAGTCATCTCGAGTACCAGATAATTGAACTCAAATCTGAATCCAGCAAGTTCAGTGTTTACCGCTGTGCATATCAGTCCCAGTGATGTGTCTCCAATGGGGGATACAATAGTAAGTGAGGTGGGTAATTGTTGTACTAAAGTGCTAGTAGCAGATATAAATGCAGCAAATACAAAAGAGTGGGATGCTCTTGTAACGCCCCGCCCTTTTTCACCCGTTTTCCGAAAATCAGAGTCTATTTTTTTTTTTGAAATAGAAGAGTGAGAGAGGGCGCGGACGCCACGACGCGAGTTAAGTCCGAGCTTCTAAAGCCCGACCCTTAACTGGCCAACCCCACGCATGCGCGGAACTAAGTCCACGAAAATGGTTCACGCGTAGGAAATAAGCTCGCGGATTATAATCATTGCGGAACATGATAATAGAGTCTATCCTACCGGTTTTTAGATAGAAGGGAAGATACAACATTGAATTACCAAAATGCCCCTATGTTCATATTTATATCACAAAATGTAATCGTCCATAAGTAACGTCCAAACCATCGCAAGAAATGTAAACTTATACAACCCGACAAGCTAAGTTACTTTAAAATTACATCTCCAAAATGTAAACGTAAATAAACTAAGACTGCGTTGCCCAAGCTCCTAAGCTTGGCTCCTGTCATTTCCACCGCTTCCGCCATCCCCTGCGTCATCAGCTAGGGTAGAGTAGGGCGTTAGTCAACGCGCCCAGTAGGACTCCGAGTAGGGCTAGCACATGGATTAGTGATAACACACATACCGATAAAATAACATATAACAAAATAAGCATGTGATGAATGCTATGCCATGGGTGCCTATGTCATGTGTCCCACCCATCATCCGTATGATCATACAATGTATTATCCCCATGTTTGCTTCTCGGTCGCCCCGACGGAGCATGAACTCTGGTTATAGCCCTCAGGTTATCCCCATGTCTGATTCTCGGTCGCCCCGACGGAGCATGGACTCCGATTTCATTATTTTCCCGCCCATGCCATGCATGAGATGTACGTGCATTATGCTATGTAGTATATAGATAAACCATAATTTTGATATACCATTCATAGCCGTATAATGCATAATGTTAAAATATAATCCATATGATTCATAACTTAAAACTCATCATAAGATAAATCATAATCATAAATCCATCATAAGCCAAATCAAAATAATCTAAAATACCATCACATATCCATCGCTTACAAAAAAGTAAGAATCCTACCGAATACCGTGTAGCGTTCCGTTATGTTTTCCGTTCGATAATCCGGTCGCCGATCGCGTACCGTTTACGACGTCCGATACCTTATTACATTTACCGAATTAGTCCATATGTTATCAATGATTAAGTTCATAATTGATCCATCTACTTAGACCCATTGATGGCCATTAATTATGTTACCATTTTATCAAAAATCATCCCTTAACTTAGTCCATTATCCATTAGTTAAAACACATACATAAATCCAATTTCTTTGGCCATTTAAATACTCAAATTTGCGAACCTAAATGCAGCAACTATCCGTTCCAATTAATCATTCATAATGCATTCAATTTCATGTCTCATCCACATACATGGCCGAACCCATGGTTCTTCAAAGTGGCTATAAATTACGGTTTTGCCAGTCCTCTTCCATGTACATTTTGAATTCGTATTTGACCCATAAACTTGGGCCCATTTATAATTCCATAACATATCCAAAATCAGCCACCTATTGTTTGATTTTGAAAAACATTTAACCCCATATGTCCTTTCACATTTTGGCCCTAAAGGTGGCCCACAAAGGGATCATGGGTTCGGCCATACACCATGGCCGGACCCATGGTACCCTATCTTCATTTTCTTGGGTCCATTTTACTCCCTTTAATCCAATCTCCAATGAAATTAAAACATCCATTTAAGTCCCCATTTTTCATCTCATTTTAAATCATCACTTACATACTCATAAATCCATTTAAATTTGTCATCTCTTTCCATCATTTTCCATTCTTTTTACCTTCATTAAAAATCACTAAATCATCACCATAGAGTTCGGCCATACACCATGGCCGAACCCATGGTTCATGGCTCACCTTCATGGGTGCCATTTAAGACCATTATTTTGTCCCAATAATAATCCATTTTAAAATCACTAACCTTCATTCATTTTGGCCCTTTAAAAAAAAACATACCATATACTTTGTAAATCCATTTAAATTTTACCATTTACTTACCCAAATTTCCTTATTACTTCCATGATTCAAAAATGTTTAATCCATCACTTCCATCCTTTAATACCCATTTGAAAATCACATACTATAGTCCTAATTTTCAAACTTTAGAAAAACATTAACCATTGAGCATCTAAGAGCCCTAACCCCCATAGATCACTAACCATGGGGTTCGGCCACCTTGTATAGCCGAACCCTATAGTCCATAATTTCTTTTAAAATACCATACTTCCATTTGAAATAAATCATCCATTTACATCACCATTTTCATTCCATTTAAACATCACATTCTATACTCAATAAATCCATTTAAATCTATCATTTTTCTCCATTATCTTTAAACCTAATAATCTTAATAAATTACCCATTGTTCACCATGGGGTTCGGCCATGCTACATGGCCGAACCCTATGGTCATCCATTCATTCCATTCTATGCCTTTCAAGGCCATGAAAGATCCTCCACATTTTCATGAAATTTCCTTATTTAAAACCTCTTAAAATTTATCAACTTTTAATCATTTTAAAATCTTGAAATCCTCATAAAACCATTAATCATTCTCCATAATTTTAAACTTTCAAACCCTAATTAAAATCATCCAACATTTACCATGGGGTTCGGCCATGCTACATGGCCGAACCCTATGGCCCATAAATCCATTAAAATCCAATTTTCCTATGCTTAATAAAGACTTAAAAATTCCATTAAAATTTCCATTCTTCCATTTCATAATCCATTCCTCCATTTTTATCCATTTCTTATCCTTCCTTTTGATGGATCTTAGATCCATGGCCCACAACGTTTTTTGGCCATATTTAGTCTAAGAAATGGATTCCATATCCTAAAAAAAATAAACTCTTGTTTTAAGAAATCTTACCACCCGACAACTCCTCCGGTCCTTCTTTGCTTTTGGGCTTTCCTTAGCCTTCTCTTCTCTTCTTCTCCTTGATGGATGGTCAAGATAAGCTTGATCAATGGTGAGACATGCTTGGATCGGCTATGTAGATGGGGTTAGATTGAGAGAGAGAGAGGAGAAGGTGATGGAAAACAAGATCTTAGCCTTTGATCTTGAGGGGATGGACCAAGGCTTGCTCTCTCCTTCTCTTTTTTCTCTCTTCTTCTTCTAAGTTTTCTTCTCTTTTCCTTTGCAAGGTGGGGGACGGTTTTTTGATGTGTGAGGAGGGCTAGAGTGAAATGGGTTAGTTTGAAATGAGATGGAGATGGTTGGAGTGGCCTTCACTCAACATTAACTTCCCCACCCACCAAGCATGGGCTAGCTTGACTTTGGTGGTGGTGGTTGAGACCCAACTACCAAGCATGGCTCCCATGTTCTCTTTGACTTGTTTATGTTGACCCTAATTAATCAACCTAATTAATTAAGTTAAGTCCTCACTTAGGTTTATTAGTTTCCATCCAATTTAATTCCATTAAATTATTATCTATCTAATAAATCCACCCATGGTTGACCAAGTCAACCATGGTGGACGGCCCCCACCTATACCTACCCCACCAGCCACCTCACTTGATGAGGTGGAGGTGGGCCCCACTTGGCCATGTTATTTTAATTCCATTGATTTTAACTTAGATAATTTTATAATAATTTTAATCAATTTAATTTACCTTAATCCACCTTAGTCTTCTTAAATTTATCCATGGTTGACCAAGTCAACCATGATGGTTGGTCCCACTTTTTCCTTGGTCCACACGCCACCTCAATTGGTGAGGTGGAGGTGGGCCCCATTTGGTCATACCATTTCATTTCATTACTAACTTAGGGGTTTTAATTCCAAATCACCCTTTTTAAATTAATTGGCCCACCATTGGGCCCACGGCCCAACCAATTATTTTCTACCCCTTTACCTTAGGGTTTGGACCAATTTTGATCCATTGGGTCCCACATGGTGATCGGGCCCACTTTGACTCAATTACTTCTCATTGACCCATTGAATGGATTTCATCCAATTTGTGGCCCGATTGGGCCATTCCTGGACCCTTGTCCCAAAGTTGATCCATTTGGCATTTTCATCACATCAAATTCCAAATTAAAATATAAATGTCCAATATATATTGCTTTGAAAATTGTGGCTATTACAGCTCTAGAATCAAATAATGCGAAAGCATAAGAACTACCAACTACTACCATACCTTGAATCACTGAATGATCCACCGTCGCTAGATGAGGGGCCAAAGTATACAGTCGTCCAGATCCTGTCGGATTAGCTGCCCGTCCTATCTAGTTATATGCCCTGGATACTTGTGAATGAGTTGATCGGGTTGGAGGACGAAATGAACCCCTAGAGTGAGAAGGTCTACTGTTCTGTGGACACTCCCTCTTGAAATGGCCCTGCTGGCCACATTGAAAACAGGTGTTCACACCTCGAGGGGCCTGAGAGACGGATACTGATGTGGAGGGCTGATTGGGACGAAAGCCTCCATTTGACCCAGTAGAAGGTGATGGTCTCCCATAGTTGGGTCGGAACCTCTTGTTTGGGCCAAAAACACTTCCCTCGCTTTGGCCTCAGCGGTTATCCACAAACTGAACTGTCTCTGTCAGCTCTTGCTCAGCTATGGTAGCTCGACTGACCACTTTCGCCAATGTAGGTGACTTGAAGATAGTCACTTTGACCTTGATGCTTGGTCGAAGGCCCCGCTCAAATTTACGAGCCTTCTTGTATTCTGTGTCCACCATGTATAAACATAACATGACAGACGAAGAAACTCCTGATGATACTCAACCACAGTCATGGTGCCCTGCACCAAAGATATGAACGCTTGTGTCTGGTGCTCCTTCTGGAAAGTAGTGATCCAAGAACATTGCAGTGAACTGGTCCCATGTCATCTCAGTCCTTTCCCCCGCTGGAATCTGTGCCTGCTGTCGTTCAATCACTTCCCACCACTTGCCGGCATCATCGATCAACTGTGAAGTAGCCAACAATATTTTATCTTCATTACTGGTGATCTTCAGTAATGTCTACATCTTGGTGATGTTCCTCAGCCAATTCTGCGCTCCGGTAGGTCCTTCTTTCCCTTTGAAGTGAGGGGGACGCTGCTGTTGGAAGTCTCTAACCATGCTTCGATGATGTGCCTCGTTGGTGGTCGCACTTCCATTGCCTGTCATATGTTGCTGTAGAACGGAAGTGACCACAGCTCGCACTAAGTTCTGCAACTCAGGAGGTACAACGGGAATATTTACCCTATTCTGCTCCTCTTCTTGGTGTGGTTGTTGTACCTCTTCCTCCACATGCGAGTTTTGTTGAGTTCTTCTTCTCGGAGGCATTTTCCTAAGTTATTGAAACATCGTTTGACTTAGCTTTCTCGTAAAGTTTTATGTTTTCATAGTTTGGGGAAATTGCCAAATAAACATCTTGTATTTCTTGTTGTTGGGGAAGTTTCCTATGTATCAAGTATTATTTCTTAGTTCGGGGAAATCCTGATGTTTTCTTGTTTTTGGGGAAACTTTCCTAAGTATCAAGTAGTATTTTGGGGAAATCCTGATGTTTTCTTGTTTTTTGGGGAAACATGCTCCTATTTTGCTATGTTTGATAAATCCATTTTATAGTGATTGTCCTTCCCTTGCTATCATTCCTTTTTCGTCAAGTGTTGCTCTCAGATTGAGTGCTTCAGTCTGAGTCTTAACAAAGTAAATTAATCCGGCCCCGGTGCAGCGGACTTTGAAGAGTCGGTCAGCTGGGATTCTTATCTTGTCAGTGAGACATGATACCGTCTTAATCTTACTTCGAAAGATTCATACTTCCGATTTCGTTCTGATACCAACTGTAACGCCCGCCCTTTTTCACTCTCCGAAAATCAGAGTCTATATTTTTTTTTCTTTTTTGAAAGAAAGAGTGAGAGAGAAAGGGACGCCACGAAACGAGCTAAGTGAGGTTCCAAAGCCTGGCCCTTAACTGGCCAACCATACGTGTGCGTGGACTAAGTCCACTAAATGGTTCAAATGCATTAAGGCTATACTTGCGGAATAAACGTAATACGGAATTAATAAGAGATTAAAATTATTAACCCTATCCAAATTTAAGCAAGGAAATCCATCACAAATAATTACTTAAGTTCCAATGTCCAAAAATAAAACCAAACCATAGCAAGATAGTTCTAAGTTATTACAGTCCCAAAATGCGAATAAACTCAAATTACATTGTCCGAAATAAAACTAAAATAAAATAAGTCTAAAATTATCCAAGCTCCTAAGCTTGGCTCCTTTTGCGTCCTTCATTCCGTCCATTCCCTGTATCATCATCTAAGGTAGAAGTAGGGTGTTAGTCAACGAGCCCACTAGGTAATTCGAGTAGGGTCAAACACATGGATTAGTATAAAAATCATAATAGATATATAATGTCAAAATCATGCAAGTCAATGCCATGGCATGGGTGTCATATGCCATGATTTCCCACCCATCAACCATATCTCAATCACATAAATAATCCTCTTGATGTACAAGCCACATCAATGTATTCACTGTCATGACTCCCCACGTATGCCTTATCGGTCCCACCGAACGGAACGTGGCCTCCTTTTTCATTTCAAACATCATATACCATATCTCAATCAGAATCAGTGAGGATCCCTCCCCACGTTTGTTTATCGGATATCCGAATGGAGCGTGGACTCCCCTCATATGATCCCTCCCATGCCATGCATGAGATGTAAGTGTAAACATGCTATTTCGTATTAGACATTATAGCATTGAAATCCATCCTTAAAACATAGCACTTTGATACCAAAAATAGATCATAACACATAGAAATAAAAACCATCACATATACATAAGTCCAAGTGTTAAGGTAGGAATCCTACCAATGTCCAAGATAATATCCTTGTTGTTTTCATGCCGGTCACGTTCAATGATCACGTCGAAACCGGATTGCAAACCCCTTTGTGAGTCTTCTTTCCTTATTACCTTTACCATATAGATATAAGTCAATTTGGTGATCCATTTGACTCCCATCATCCCCTACATCATCCCATGTTCATTTCCATTTACGATCATAGCCCTTTAACCTGTTAAGTCCCCCAATGGAGTTCGGCCATAGGATGTGCTCATGTCCACCAAAACTCATTAGTGGGGTTCGACCATACAACATGGCCGAACCACACTCTTTGGTTTTCACCCCCCCCCCCCCCTATAACACCCCGCCCTTTTTCACTCGCTTCTTTCCATAAAATCAGTGTCTTTTTTTTTTTTTATAAACGAAGAGTGATAGAGAGCGGGAAGTCACAACGTGAGATAAGTCCGAACTTCCAAAGTCCGACCCTTAACTGGCCAACCCTATGTGTGCCTGGACTAAGTCCACGAAAATGGTTCACACATAGCAATATAAACATGTGGAATATTAACATCAAAATTGTGGAATCATAATAGAACCAAGTTCTATTCCATTCAGATAGCAAAGTACGTCAAGTCCTTAATCATCATTCAAATACTATAATTATCAAAATTAACATCCATCCATCTAAGTTATTACATTCCGAAATCTAGATACTCAAATACAAGTCCATGAGTAACTTTTATTAAAAATAATAAACTAAATCATCCAAGCTCCTATGCCTGGCCCGTCTTGCGTTCATCATTCCCCTGATTTCCTGTATCATCAACTAGGGTAGAAGTAGGGCGTTAGAACAATGCGCCCAGTAGGTATTCCAGTTACGGCTAACAAATGGTCAGTACAAAACATATATAATAATATCGTAATGTCAAAATCATATAAATCCATGCCATGCAAGGATGACAAATGCAATGAGTCTCGCCCATCACATGTACATAAAAGTACCCACCACATAGGTCTTTCGGACGCCCCGACGGAGTGTGGACCCTCGGTTTCTTCCTGATGGAAAAGCACATCAAGGTACCCCACATAGGTTTTTCGGACGCCCCGACGGATGTGCACTCACCGGTTACAAAACCTACACCCCATGCCATGCATGAGATGCCAATGAACACATGCTATTTTATAACATAAACATAGCATTTAAAATCATATTTAAAATACATGCTCTTTCCTCATATAGACATAGCATTTTAAATCATCATTTGAAACATATCCTTTGCAACATAAATTCATCAAAAATAAGATAAACACAATGTACATAAACCATGGTTTCAAAGAGGTGGAATCCTACCAAAGACCATTACGTGTCCTTGCGTGTTTCCTCCGGTAACCGCTCACGATCGTAAACACCTTGTGAGGTCCCGTTACCTTATAATATAACAATTAATCATAACCAAGTCCCACTTGATTTTCAATGTTCTAGGTCTATAAACAAAACCCCACGGGGTTCGGCCATACACCATGGCCGAACCCATAGTCCATTACTTCAGTTAATTACAATAATGCATAGTACATAACCATAGCCATTTTCCTTGCTTAGGTTCCAAAATAATCCCTACAATAATTCATGGGGTTTGGCCATACACCATGGCCGAACCCTATGTCCAATATTTTCACATATTTACAAGATTGTCATTGATTCCCTCATTCATTTAAATCTACCATAACTAGACCCTATATCAATCAAGTCCATAAAATAAACCTCATGGGGTTCGGCCATACACCATGGCCGAACCCATGATCCTCCACTTTGGCATGTAATTACAACTTTGCCATTACCTTCATCAATAATCCATAATTCAATCCTTTCAAACATTAAAAATCATAAATCATTACCCATGTGGTTCTTCATTCTAAACCCTATTTTCAAAATTGCCATTAGCCTAATTATTTCCAACTTTCTATTCATTAACACATAAACCCAAACTCATAAAATTTGTTCATGGGGAGGTCCAAATTTCCATTTTCATCATCTTCCATTATTAACAAACCCATAATTAACAAGTCCATATTTAGAAACTTTCTAAATTCCATATCCAACTTCCATATTTAGAAAGTCCCTAAATAAAAAATTTCTAAATTTAGCAACCTCCTTCCATAAATAGAAACCTTCTCATTTTAATCTATTCTTTCTATTTTTATAAAGTTTCCAATTTAAAATTCCATAATTAGAAAGTACTAAATTAAAACTTTCTAATTTAGTCTTCACCTTCCAAAAATAGAAACTTTCTAAATAAACCAACTTCCATAAATAAATGCTTTCTAATTTGGCAACCTCCTTCCATAATTAGATAGTTTCCTAAATTAGTAACCATCTCCATGGGGTTCGGATATCCTTGGCCGAACCCTATGGTTCATGATCTTCTTCCATTTAATTTGAGTCCATTAAAAATTCAATAATGACACCGTCACAACTCCATTAAAATTATCAAAACTCCTCTATATTTTTCCATGTATCCAAAAACCATCAACCATGCATCCAATTAAACCTTTTAAAATCATGAATCCACACCTATGATTTTCATCTTCATATACCATTAAAATAAATATTCCTCATGGTTTTGAATTCATAAATCAAACCATGTCTTTCCATGGTTTCCATCTTTCAAACTTTAACTACATTACCATAGTCTTTCCATGGGGTTCGACCATGCACCATGGCCGAACCCTATGGCTCATCATTCCATTAAAATCATCAACCATCTCCCAATCTTCTTCCATGGGGTTCGGCCAAACACTATGGCCGAACCCTATGGTTCTTTTATTTCAAAACAAATTTATCAAATATGCTAACCGGTTCCGCGACTGATTCTTGCTCTTCCAATTCTTCTCCTTTTTTCTTGATTCTTTTTCCCTTTGCTGGCTGCTCTTTCTTTCTCTTTTCTTGTCGTGAATGTGAATTGAGATGGAGAGGAGAAATAAAATTCGGCTATGATAGGTGTAAACTGTGTGTCCTTGTCCTTCTCTCCTTTTATGCAATTCCAATGGGTCAATATAGAAGGTACCAAGATAGCAATTGCCCTTCCTCTTTGCTTCCCTCTTTTATAAGCTTCCAATCGGCCAATGCTAAGATAGCAATGCCGTGCGCCCCTTCCTTGTATCTTAATTGGAAATGGCCGACCTTCCCACTTTGGTAATGTCACACACGGCCATGCAATGTCTCTTTAATTAGACATCTTCTTTATTTAATTTTTAGACAATGTGCATACCCTTTTTAAATTATCTTATGCGCCTAACATAGATATGGAATATGTTTATACACGGAGTAAGTATCTTTCTTGGATATGCACATCTAAAATTCGGCCATGCAATATTTATTTAATATTGTATTAATAATTAAATTAACCCCATTTAATTTTTATTGAAACCAATTCCAGAAACCGTTGGGTCCTAATTGGGCCAATGACCCAACTCTTTACCCAATTTAAGATCCATAACTAATATTCACAAATTAAATGGATAATTTTCAAACAAAATAATAAATTGAAAATTCGGGGTGTTACAATACAACCCTCTTTTTAAATTTTTGTCTCGAAAATCGAGTGAAGTAGGGTTTCAAACATTTACATAAATAGCTCAGGATGAGCTTTCCTCATTTCCGATTCGAGTTCCCATTCCTCAATGCCATGTCGATCCCAAACTACCTTGACAAACTGGATCGCTCGGTTCCGTAATACCCTTTGTTCTGTGTCCACCACTCGGACAGGCTTCTTGACGTATGTCACGTCGCTCTGAACCTCTATGTCTTGTACGTTCAGTACGTGAGATGGATCAGGATTGTACGTCCTCAACATCGATATATGGAACACATCGTGTAAAGATGCCAACTGTGATGGGAGTGCGTATTGATAGGTCACGTCCCCCATCCTTCTTATAATTGAAAACGGTCCCACGTATCTTGGCGACAATTTCCCTTTCTTTCCAAATCTCATGTGTCCCTTCCGTGGCGAGACTTTCAAGAACACCATGTCTCCCACTTCAAATTCAGGGAACCTCCTTCTCTTGTCAGTATAACTCTTCTAACGACTCTGCGCAGTCAATAGATGTTGTCGTATCAACTGTATCTGCGCTATAGTCTCTGCAACTAACTCAGGTCCAATCAGTGCAGGCTCACCGGCCTCTGTCCAGCACACTGGTGACCTACATGGTCTACCATATAATGCCTCAAATGGTGCCATCTGGAGGCATGCCTAGTAACTATTGTTGTATGAGAATTCTACCAACGACAAGTGATCCTCCCATCCACCCTTGAAATCTTGCATACACGCTCTCGGCATATCCTCCAGTGTCTGTATTGTCCTCTCAAACTGTCCACCAGTCTGTGGATGGAATGCCGTACTAATCAGTAGATCTGTTCCCATGGCCGACTGCATGCTCTGCCATACTCTGCCTATGAATCGACCATCTCTGTCAGACACAATAGTCTGAGGAATACCATGCAATCTGATGATATCCATGATATACCGCCGACCTAAAGTCTCAGATGAGTCTGTCATCTTGATGGGAATGAAATGTGCAGACTTGGTCAGTCGGTCTACCACGACCCATATCGCATCGTTACCCTTTGATGACCTTGGCAAGCCTGTAACAAAATCCATGGAAATGTGTTCCCATTTCTATTCCAACACTGGTAAGTGTTTGAGTAACCCTGGTGGCTTCTGATGTTCCATCTTAACCTGCTGACAAGTTAAGCAATGAGCCACGAATTCTGCCACATCTCTTTTGATTCCGTACCACCAGTAATGTCTCTTCAGGTCGTGATACATCTTAGTGCTGCCCGGATGAATTTATAGTTTGGTTTGATGTGCCTCAACCAATAACTCTTTTCTGCAGCTTATAGGTACATAAATCTTCCTCAGAATAGAAGACCCTGTCCTGGTCGTAACTCCCATTCCGGTATGACTTCACCAATAGACATCTTAGTCCAAATCTCCTCCACTTCCGGGTCTATCCGTTGTTCCTGTTCAATCTTGGTAACCATGTTGGACCGTATGATCAAATTGTATATAGTCCCATGGTTATTGAGGTAAAGTTTAAACTCTCGAATGGTATTCAGCATCTCCCATTTTGTCCTGATCAAACATGCCACTGATGCATGTGATAAATGGCTAAGGGCATCTGCCACCTTGTTCACCTTGCCAGGGTGATAACGAAGTGCGAACTCAAAATTCGCCAGATATTCCATCCATCTGCGCTGCCTCAAGTTGAGCTTTTTCTGATCAAACAAGTACTTCAAGCTCTTATGATTTGAAAACACTTCAAATTTCTCGCCACAAAGATAATGTCTCCAGTTTTTGAGAGCGAAGACCACTGCGGCTAGTTCCAGATTGTGCGTAGGATAGAGACGTTCATGTATTTTCAACTGTCTTGATCCATATGCCACCACACGATTACTTTGACTGAGTGTACACCCCAATCCCTCTCCTGAAGCATCGCATTGTACCTCATAACACTTGCCTCTTTTCGGAAAAATTAGGATAGGATCAGTGGTAAGTATCTTCTTCAGCTCTTCAAACCTTCGATTGCACAAATCTGACCATTCATATTTGACTCCTTTCTGAGTGAGTCGAGTAAGTGGAGATGCAATTTTTGAGAAGTCCGTGATAAATTTCCTGTAATAACCAGTCAATCCCAAAAAACTACGGATCTCGGTTACATTCTTTGGCGCTTTCCAATCTCTTACTGCCGCTACCTTAGCCGGGTCCACGGCTATACATTCTTCTGATATAACATGTCCCAAAAAGTTGATCTCAAATAGCCAAAATTCACATTTACTGGCTTTAGCATAAAGTTTGTTCTTCCTCAAAGTGTCCAGAACTATTCTCAGGTTCTCAGCATGTTCTTCCTGAGTTTTGGAGTAAATCAAAATATCATCAATAAATACAATGACAAATTGGTCCAAGTAGAAACGGAAAATCCTGTTCATAAGATCCATGAACACAGCCGGTGCATTGGTGAGTCCAAACGGCATGACTACAAACTCATATAATCCATATCGCGTTCTGAAGGCTGTCTTTTCTATGTCCTCCTCCCTAACCCGGATTTGGTGATATCCGGACATTAGGTCAATCTTAGAAAAATGACTGGAACCTTTAAGTTCATCAAATAAATCATCGATCCTGGGTAGAGGGTACTTGTTTCTGACCGTCAACTGGTTCAGTTTTCGATAATCCACACACATACGGAGTGAACCATCCTTCTTTTTTAAAAATAAAACCGCAGCTCCCCAAACCGATGTACTGTTCCGAATGCACCCCAGTCTGAGCAGTTCATTAATCTGCTTCTTTAACTAGGACATCTCTGCTGGTACCATCCGGTAATGTGGTAATGACACTGGTGCAGTACTAGGGTACAACTTGATTTCAAAATTGATCTCCCTCATGTGAGGGAAACCAGAGAGTTCCTTTGGAAAAAACGTCCGCATAGTCCCTTACTATATCTGGAAGTTCAACCACCGGTGCCTTGTTGATTCTGATAATGTTCAATACCAGATGATTCAACCCTTCATGCAGTCTGCTTTGTTTATCAGCACGTATCACATGTTGTTTTCCTTCGGGCGACTAAAATGTCACCCTACAACGATAACAATCAATGTTGGCCTTAAAGGTAGCCAACCAATTCATACCGAAAATAATATCATATTCTGACATATCGAGCACCAAATAATTGAACTCAAATCTGAGTCCAGCAAGTTCAGTATTCACTGCTATGAACATAAGTCCCAATGATGTGTCTCCGATGGGGGATAGAATGGTGAGTGATGTGGACAGCTTTTGTACCAATGTACTTGTAGCAGTTATAAATGCAGCAGATATGAAAGAGTGAGATGCTCCATTATCAAATAATGCAAAGGCGTAGGAACTACTGACTACTGTCATACCTTGAATCATAGAGTGATCCTTTGCTGCTGGAGGTGCTAAGGTGAATACCCGTCCATATCCTGTAGGTGGCCGTCCCGCCTGATTAATTGTCCTGCCTCCACGTGAATTAGCTGACCTAACTGGTGGACGAGATGAACCCCTGCTATTAGAGGGTTTGTTGAGTTGTGGACATTCCCTCTTAAAATGGCCAGGCTGATCACAATGAAAGCAGTTGCTCCCACCTCTGGGAGCCTGAGTGACTGATGCAGATGGGGAGGAATGATTGGGACGAAAGCCCCCTGTTGACCCAGTAGATGGTGAGGGTCTGCTAGAGTTGGGTCGGAACCTCTTGTTGGGCTGGAATGTACCCCTCCCACTCTGAGCTCGACGACTGTCAAAACGTTTCAACTCAACCATCTCCTGTTCTGCTATAGTGGCCCTGCTGACCACCTCTGCCAATGTGGCTGCCTTGAATATAGTTACCTTGGCCCTTATGCTAGGCCAAAGGCCCCGCTCAAACTTGCGTGCCCTTCGATACTCAATATCCACCATATAAAATGCATATACAGATAAACTGAGAAACTCCTGGTGATACTCTGCCACCGTCATGGTACCTTGTACTAAAGATAGAAAAGCCTGTGTCTGGCGCTCCTTCTCCTGTAATACCCCAGATTTTCAAATTATAAATATTTATGGAAATTACCCATTTAAATTATGAATTTTAGATATGGATCTAAGATGGGTAAAAATGTTGGGTCTTTGCCCAATTAAGAGCCAACGGTTTTGGTAAATGTTTTCAATAAAAATTAAATGAGGGATCATGGAAAGATTTTTGGAATAAGATAGATTATCATGGCCGTGTGGGAGATATGAAATCTATGAGATATGCGCATGGGACTTTCTAATCTAAAAGAAGAAAGGATGCATGGCCGAATGTGGATTTGGACATCCAAGTAAATGCGCATAAGATCACTTTATAAAGGGTCTTTCCTTGGTTAAGAGTGGAATTAAAGGAATTGCTAAGAGCTTCTAATTAAAATTAAGAGGAAAGTTTTTATAAAACAAAAGGGAAGGGGGCGTATAGCACCTTCTAAGTATGAACCAATGGGAGATTAATTAAGGCAATGGCTAAATTTGGAAAGTGCCTAAATATGGAAATATAGATGCTAAATTTGGAAAGTGTCTAAATATGAAAACATTGAAGCTAAATTTGGAAAGTGTCTAAATATGGAGAATGGTTATTAAGTTAGTAAGTTTCTAAGTTTAGAAGTTGGAAATTAAAATGGGAAGTGTAATTAAAGGGAAGGTTTAATAAAATGTAAGAGGCAACAAGAATGGGGCGCATGACGCGTTCTATTCTTGATTTAGGGAAGGTTTTATAAGAGGCAAACAACTGCACACGGCATGAGGTAATTAAAGAAGGGAGCAAGGGCGCATAGCACATTCTAAATAGGGATTAAGGAAAAAGAAAGAAAATAAGAAAGGGAGAAAAATAAGGAAGGTTTGATATATGTTCAGTATTTTGGTTATAAAGTTCCACTCCAATGTCCCATTGCTTTGATTCATTTTACGTTGGAAAGAAGACTTCAAGGGCTATAACTTTGTAGTTTACCACTTTTCCTGATTCGGAAGTTAACAAGGTCAAAACTGATCTATAATATGGTATATGTGTAAAAAATGGGGAACACAAGTGCTCACGGCAAGGGGCAATTACTATCTCAAGAACTTCTAAGATTGGCCAATTGGAGATCAATAAAAGGAGAGAAGGAGGGGGCACACGGCACACCTACACCTTAGGCCGATTTCTCTCTCTCTCTCTCTCAAGTTCTTATTCTCGGCTACAACAAAGAAGAAGGCCGCTCAACAAGAGGTGTCTTGGTTGGAGGAAAATTAAGAAGAAAGGAGAAAGATTGGAAGAGCAAAGAGGTTAGTATCTTAATGGTTTAATTTTATGTTCGAAACAAAAAGAACCTTAGGGTTCGGCCATGGTGTTTGGCCGAACCCCATGGAGGAAGATTGGTGATGATTTGATGATCTTAAATGGAGAAATAGAACCATAAGGTTCGGCCATAGTGCATGGCCGAACCCTATGGAAAGATTTGGTTTATTTATTGGTTTTTAAGAATAAAAACCATAGAGATTATTAAATAAGTAATTGGTGATAATGATATGTAATTTTGAAGGGATTAAATGGAAGATCCATGATTGATTAATGGAGACATGGATAGGAATGTGGGTCGGCCATGTAACGCCCCGCCCTTTTCGAGAAATATCAGAGTCTAATTTTTTTTTTTTTTAAATAATAATACATCGGAAGAGAGCGGGCGGCGTCACGACGCGAGTTAAGTTCAGAATACTCAAGTCTGAACCTTAACTAGCCACCCATGTGTACATGGACTAGACCATGATAATGAACCTCACATGGAACTAACATCAACTTGCGGAATAAACTAGATTAACTGCGGAATAGAAAGACCAGATAGCAAGTAACAGTCTCAAACATTAATTAACATAAATCAACCGTCCAAAGCATTTATCCTAATCAAACCATAGCAAGTAATGACTTATTACATGTCCAACAAAATATAGTTCAAATGACATAATAAAAAGAAGTCCAATCCAACATTCAAGCGCTTAAGCTTGGCTCCCCTCCCGGTCAACGACCTTTTCCTTCCCTTTCCTTGTACCTACATTCTCCTCTGAGGATAGAATTACGACGTTAGATCAACGTGCCCAGTAGGTTTCCGATCAGGGCTACCACATGATTAGCATATAAAACATGCATATATATCATAGTACATGATTAGTAAAAACAGGTAAAACAATGCTATGAAGTATGCACATGCAATGAGACCCTCCCATCATGTACATTCATAGCCATCACTTGGCGTGCCTCGTACCGACAAGGTAAATTACAATACACATCCATCTCCTCATCATTGACTTGATTCATATCACGTATCAGTCCTCCTGGCGGGACTCTCATCGCCTAAGGAGACCATTGTGACTATGATCATCATGTTACTCTTCCTCGAGGGACTCTCATTGCCTAAGGAGGACGTAACTCATAAATTGCAACACTGTAGAACCTCATTCATCATCCCATGTCTATGCATGAGATGCCAATGCTTGTATGCCATTTGTTAATGCATAATATATCATTTGAAACCACATAACATAAACAAGAGTCTCATAAAGAAAACTAGGATAAAACTGTGGTTACAAGTAGGTAAGAAACCTACAGAAGATTCCCTTCAGTAATTGATCTTTCTTTAGCGTCACCCGGTCACGATTCGCTCGTCGTTCAACTTTCGGTACCTTATCCATATATCAATCAGTAAGTCATAACATCATTTACTTATTCAATCACAACTAAGACCCATCCACATCGTGTGGGGTTCGTGTCCATACATCCAACCCTATGATCATTTCCCTCATTGATCATTCCATCAATAATTACATTAATGCCATTTAGGCTAACCTTTAGTTTTACCATACCTAAACCAACTTAGTGGGGTTCTTCATTCATCACCTTTAATCCCATTTATTACTTAACCCAATTCTATCAAATAATCATTGATGGGGTTCGGCCATGCCACATGGCCGAACCTCATCCTATAGATTTATCCACAATCCATCATCATCAATGGTTGATTATTTTCTTACACATAGACCATAACTTATCATGTATGACTCCTTAATTAAAACAATCACAAACTCCCATTCAAAACAACCCATTTATTTCAAAACAGCCCCATGGGGTTCGGCCATGCACATGGCCGAACCCAATGGTTCCCTTGATCTGATTATCACCATGATTATTCATGGTTTAATCATGCTAACTCGCCCATGAATTAAACATGGTTCAGCTGCATAGTAATTCTCCAAAACAGTAACATGTTAATCCATTTATTGCCATAAGAACACCATATCTTCATATGTTTTTTAACTCACCAAAATCATCAAAAACTTACATGGGGTTCGGCCAAACAAGGTGGCCGAACCCTATGTCCATGTTTTAGTCTTTTAAACATGTTTTAGGTGTCATTTATTCATATAAAAAAAAAATCAGCACATCATTGCTGCACTTTAACCTCTCAAAACCATCTAATAAATTCATTACTTTGTCCAAATAACCATAACACCTCATGGGATTCGGCCATCCAAGATGGCCGATCCCCACGGTCCACTTTTCCAGTTTTAATCCACTGTTTTAAATCAGTACCTTAACCATAACATTACCATGGTTCAGCCATATATTGGCCAACCAAAATCAGTAAATAATCTTCATGTAAATCACATAAAAACCCCATGGTAATGTATGGTTTTTATCTCTCAAAACCATCACCATTAACCATAAAAATTATCACACCATTTCATGGGGTTCGGCCATGCTCATTGGCTGCACCCTATGGCCTTTGGTTTGAACCTCTTAAACATGTCATCTTATGTCTAATCTAATCATCCAAAACAGTAAGACATTTGCATGGTTTTAACTTACAAAAAAGAAAAACCATCAAAATTCCAACATCAATTCATGGGGTTCGGCCATCTTGAATGAACCCTTTCATCATTTGATACCCAAGGTTTTAGACCCATGATACATTCAGCCATTCATGACATCCGAATCCATGTTTTAAACCTTTCTAAAACATGCATTTGAATCTTAAATCAAACCCAAAAACAGTTCATAAAACCCATGGTTTTCATGTTTAAAAACATGAAAACCAAGCAATCTTTTACATGGGATTCGGCCCTTCATGGTGGCCGAACCCAATGGTCATCTTTACCATTTTAAAACTTCTATAAATCAGGGTTAAAACCTTGGTGTATTCGGCTATAACCATGGCCCAATACACACCCATTTTATTAATCAAAAGTCCATGGAAATACTTACCAAATTCCAAGCTTTTCTTATTGCCTTTGCTCCTTGCTTCCTCCCTTTTATTTCTTCATTTCTTCCTTAATTCCTTGCTGGTTTAAGCTTGAATAACTGGTACCAAAACCTCTGCTGTTCCAGCCAAGAAAATGAATTGGAGAGAGGGAGAGAGAGATGGGAAAAACTTGGGTTTGCAATGACAAAAATCGGCTAACCTTGGTGATTGTTTCCTTTAATATTTCAGCCCCCAAAACCCCTCCACTCCCTCATCAATTCTTGCCTAAAAACGATGGGACTTGGGTGCTATCCAAGGCACCCCTTGGTACCTACCAATACAACCATTCAGCTCTCCATGTATCTCATCTCAATCCCATCCATTTGCATTTAACTTAGCATGGAAATCACCAAAACAAGTCCCCAACGTGTGGGACTTGTTTTTGTTGGTTTGAGACCAAGCCACCTCTTCATATTCCCTTCAACTCACTGATTTACAGCCCCTTTGATTTCCATTTTGACTCACTTGAACTCAAGGTCCTTTAGATTTCCATCTCAACTCACCCAACTCACCATACTTAATGCATTTCATTTAATGCACATGAGTTAACTCACCACTTGATTTAATTCCAACTCATTTCAGTCCCACTCAAACTGATTTAACTCATATTTTTGCTCCCTTGAGGGTCCACATGGTCAACCATAGTCAACACGACCCGTTGGGTCCACCTTTAGCTCCTTGACCCGTTTTTGACTCCATGACCCAATTATGGGTATTTTGGTCATTTGTAATTGGTTTTTACATGTGGATCAGACCTACCCATTTTTCCTCCACTTGATTTCCAATCAAATCAGCCTAACCCCATTTAATTTAAATTCACAAAATGGTCAAATAATCCAGTAAGACCTGATGGGTCCCATTTGGGCCCTTTGACCCATTTAGCCATTTTTGACCCAATTGATGTAAATTACCCATCCAATCAAACTTAACATTCATAATGTGCTCATATGATCTTAATTTGAGCAATGGGCCCCATTATTTCCTTACTTAACATCACAAAATAATTAATTTAACACATCAGGGGCATTTTGGTAATTATCCATTTCATTGAGAAATTGGGGTGTTACAATATAACCCTTTTTTTAAAATTTTCGTCCCGAAAATCGAGCGAAGTAGGGTTCTCAAATAATTACATAAATAGTTCGGGGTGAGTTGTTCTCATCTCCAATTCAAGTTCCCATGTGGCCTCTTCATCACCATGACGGTCCCATACTACTTTTACGAACTGAATCGCTCTGTTTCGCAACACCCTTTGTTCGGTCTCCACTATCCTGACCGGCTTCTCGACGTACGTCACGTCGCTTTGTACTTCAATATCCTGAACATTCAAAACATGGGACGGATCCGGATTGTATTTCCTTAGCATCGACACATGAAACACATTATGTATAGCCGCTAACTGCGAAGGAAGAGCTAACTGGTAAGCTACATCCCCCATCCTTCTTGTGATGGAAAATGGTCCCACATATCTTGGCGACAATTTTCCTTTCTTGCCAAACCTCATGTGTCCTTTCCGTGGCGAGACATTTAAAAATACCATGTCTCCCACTTCAAATTCCAGAAACCGTTTCCTTTTATCAACATAACTCTTCTGCCGACTCTGTGCAGTCAATAAGTGTTGACGTATGAACTTAATTTGTGCGGTAGTCTCTGCGACTAGTTCCGGTCCGATCAATGCAAGCTCTCCTGCCTCTGTCCATCTGTCCAACATACCGGTGACCTACACGGTCTACCATATAAGGCCTGTATGGAGCCATCTGAAGGCTTGCCTGATAGCTGTTATTATACGAGAACTTCACCAGTGGTAAGTGGTCCTCCCATCCACCCTTGAAATCTAACATACATGCTCTCAGCATGTCTTCCAAAGTCTGTATTGTCCTTTCAGACTGTCCATCAGTCTGTGGATGAAATGCGGTGCTAGTCAATAGATCTGTCCCCATGGCTGACTGCATGCTTTGCCATACTCTGCCGGTAAAATGGCCATCTCTGTCTGATACTATCATTCGGGGAATGCCATGTAGTCGAATGATTTCTTTAATACACCGCCGACCCAACGTTTCAGATGAATCCATCATCTTGATAGGAATGAAATGTGCAGACTTGGTCAGCCGGTCGACTATGACCCATATGGCGTCATTGCCTTTTGAAGACCTCGGCAACCCCGATACAAAGTCCATGGAAATGTGTTCCCATTTCCATTCTGGCACTGTTAAGGGTTTGAGTAACCCTGGTGGCTTTTGGTGTTCAGACTTAACTTGCTGACAAGTTAGGCAATGTGCCACGAATTCCGCCACATCCATTCTTAGTCCATGCCACCAATAATGCCTCTTTAGATCATGGTACATTTTGGTGCTGCCCGGATGAATAGAAAGCTTGGACTGATGTGCCTCAATCAGTAGCTCTTTCCTGCAACTCTTTGGCACATATGTTCTTCCCCGGAATAAAAGACCTTGCCCTGGTCGTAATTCCCATTCCGGTATGTCTACACCAGTGGACATCTTGGCCCATATGTCCTCCACTTCCGGGTCTGTCCTTTGTTCTTGTTCAATCCTGGTGACTATGTTAGATTGTATGACCAAATTGTATATGGTCCCACGGTTGTTGTAATAGAGTTTAAACTCTCGGATAGTATTCAACATCTCCCATTCTGTTCTGATCAAACATGCCACGGATGCATGTGGTATACGGCTGAGGGCATCCGCTACCCTATTTGCCTTGCCTGGATGATATCTAAGCGCAAACTCATAATCCGCCAGATACTCCATCCATTTTCGTTACCTAAGGTTGAGCTCCTTCTGATCAAAAAGATATTTTAAGCTCTTATGATCAGAAAATACCTCAAATTTCTCGCCGTAGAGGTAGTGTCTCCAACTCTTGAGGGCGAAAACCACTGCAGCTAATTCCAAATCATGTGTGGGGTAAAGACGTTCATGTATTTTTAACTGCCTTGAACCATACGCTACCAACACAATTACTCTGACTGAGTGTACAACCCAATCCCTCTCCCGAGGCATCGCAATATACCTCGTAGCACTTGCCACTTACCGGCAAAACCAAAATAGGGGCAGTGGTAAGTCTTGTCTTTAGCTCTTCAAACCTTTGATTACATAGATCTGTCCACTCGTACTTGACTCCCTTCTTAGTGAGTTGAGTCAATGGAGATGCAATTTTGGAAAAATCCATGATAAATCTTCTATAATACCCAGCCAATCCCAAGAAACTACGAATTTCAGTTACATTCTTGGGTGCTTTCCAATCTTTCACTGCTGCCACCTTAGCCGAGTCCACGGCTATTCCTTCTTCAGATATAACGTGTCCTAAGAAATTCACTTGAGTAGCCAGAATTCACACTTACTGGCCTTGGCGTATAACTTATTCTACCTCAAAGTATTCAAAACTATCCGTAAGTGCTCTGCTTGTTCTTCCTGGCTCTTGGAATATATCAGAATATCATTAATGAATACGATGACAAATTGATCCAAATAGGGATGGAAGATTCTGTTCATCAAATCCATGAACACCGCCAGCGCATTTGTGAGTCCAAATGGCATGACTACAAACTCGTATAGTCCATACCGCGTCCGGAAGGCCGTCTTCTCTATATCTTCCTCCCTAACCCGTATTTGGTGATAACTAGACATCAGATCAATCTTTCAAAAATGGCTGGAACCCTTCAATTGATCGAATAAATCATCGATCCTGGGTAGAGGGTACTTGTTCCGGACTCTTAGCTGATTCAGCTTCCGATAGTCCACGCACATCCGAAGTGAACCATCCTTCTTCTTCACAAACAGCACTGGTGCTCCCCATGACGAGGTACTATTTCGGATGCAACCCAGCCTAAGCAGTTCATCAATCTGCTTCTTTAGCTCCGACATCTCTGCTGGTGCCATCCGATAGTGTGGTAACGACACTGGTGCTGTGCCAGGGAACAACTTGATCTCGAAGTTAATCTCCCTCATAGGCGGTAAACCCGGGAGTTCCTTTGGAAATACATCCACGAATTCTTGTACAATTGCTGGAAGTTCAATAACTGGAGCTTTATTTTATGGTGATATTATTCAATACCACGTGATTTAACCCTTCCTGCAATCCACTTTGTTTATCTGAACGAACTACATATTGCTTGACCTCGGGTGACATAAATGTCACTCTTCGGCGATAACAGTCAATGTTGGCATGAAACTTAGCCAACCAATCCATGCCGAATATTATATCATACTCGGACATGTCAAGTACTAGATAATTGAACTCAAATCTGAGTCCAGCTAATTCAGTGTTAACCGCCGTGCATATAAGTCCCAGTGCCGAGTCTCCGATAGGGGATACAATAGTAAGTGTTGTGGCTAATCTTTGAACTAATGTAGCGGTAACAGTAATAAATGATGCAGCTATGAAGGAGTGTGATGCTCCAGAATCAAATAGTGCATATGCATAAGAACTACTCACTACCGCCATACCTTGTATCACAGTATGTTCCTTTTCTTCTGGAGAAGTTAGACTAGATAATCGTCCAGCTCCAGCAGGGTTAGATCCTCGACCTCCCCGACTTTGCATTCTGCCTCCTCTGGAGTTTACTGGTCTAGCTGGCGGACGAAATGATCCTCTGGAGTATGACAACCTGTTGAGCTTTGGGCAGTCCTTTTTGTAGTGACCTAGTTGATCACAGTGAAAGCAGGTATTCACTCCTCGAGATGCTTGAGTGACTGCTATAGATTGAGTGGGCTGGTTGGGGTTAAAGCCCCCACTAGATCCAAAAGACGGCGAGGGTCTGCTGAAGTTCGATCTGAACTTCTTGTTGGGTTGATACGCACCCCTCCCACTCGGAGCTCGGCGGTTGTCCACTCTTGCAAATTCCGCCATTTCCTGTTCCACAATGGTAGCCCTGCTGACCACTTCCGCTAGCGTGGCTACTTTGAGTACGGTTACCCTGGCCCTAATGTTTGGCCGTAACCCACGCTCGAACTTGCGAGCCTTACGATATTCCGTGTCCACAACAAAAAATGCATAGATTGACAGGCTGAGAAACTCTTGGTGGTACTCAGCCACCGTCATTGAGCCTTGCACTAATGTCATAAAGGCCTGTATCTGACGTTCCCTCTCTTCCTCTGGGAAATAACGCTCTAAGAATGTCGCTGAGAATTGCTCCCAGGTCATAGCAATTCTTTCTCCTCTTGGCACAAGTGCCTGCTGTCTCTCCACCACCTTCCACCATTTGGCAGCGTCATCAATCAGCTGTGACGTGGCCAGTAGGATTTTGTGAGCATGACTCTTGATATTCAACAGAGTCAGTATGTGTGAAATCTTCTCCAACCAATTTTCAGCTCCGACAGGCCTCTTCTCTGCCTTGAAGTAAGGTGGGCGCTGTTGTTGAAAATCTCTAACCATGTAACGGTCATTATTTTCACTCGTGCTTCCCCCTCCGTTCATATATTGTTGGAGGACAGATGTAACCACCGCTTGCACCAAACTGTGCAGTTCAGGAGGCACATAGGGTACGGTCAAGTTATTGTTCTCCTCTTCTTCTCCTTCTTCCCGCCGGGAATGGTGAGACTCTTCCTCATAGCGAGATCGTTCATGTACAGATCTCTCTTTGTCATGAACGGACCGCTCTCTTTCAGGTTCCGATGGCACCTTCTCATGTACCACCTTCTTGCGTTGGGGTACCACCTTCCCTCGTGGTGTGATAGTGAGCACGTCGTCTTTATTTCTACCGTCCTGACGGGTCCTTCTCTTTGATGCCCCCTCACCTAATCCAATTTGTAAAACTTTTTCTTTACCCTTTGGATCTTTTACCACTTTTTTCGGTGGCGCCATTTATTCCTAATTCATGGAAACATCATAGACTTAGTTTCCATTAACAGTATGCATTAAATGCCATAAATCCTCATATAAACATAAAATCACATATTTTATATAAATTCAAACTTCATCTTTGTACAAAGGTGGGTAGGGTGAAACAAAACCCTATGTATAACAAAATATGCACCCTTACAAAATAACCCTCTTTTTAATACCCTTCATATTACTTCTTATCCTAGTCTTTCGTAGAAGATTCCGCATCATCAGCGAACTTGAAACGGTTATCAGGACACGTCATCGCCGTGTGCCCCAATACTTCACATGTGGTGCAGGGTATTAATCCAGGTCCACCAATATAAGGACAATTAGTCCTCGCCTCTCCATGCCCGTGCAGTCCACAAACCGGACAGACAACTCCTAAAGGATGAGGACAATACGTACGGTTGTGGTCGTCCTGATTACACAACTCACATGTATCGTATAGATCTACCTCCCCCGCCGATTCCAATACTATAGGAAAGTCTTCCATAGGATCCTCATAAAAGAATCCCAGATCCTCCTCTTCTTCCTCAGGAGGTTCTACCATCCCAGGAATGTCATCCATCAAATCCTCTGGTACAGGTGCTAAGTCCATCTCATCTTCTTCAGGAGGTCCCTCCTGAAGGTCCACATTAGCTTCCACGTTGGTGTTGTTAGAAGCAGACACCAAGTCTATAGGATTGCTAGGAGTTCCACTGTACCACTCCGAGTACTCCACATTACTCGACATATCTGTATCATATCAATAGAACACAAGAATATTCAACAACAATTCTAAATAAACCACTCTTGGTTTTCAGGGGAATCTGATCATGCATCATATCATGTACTTTGTTTGGGAAGATTACCAAATCATCACTCTTTGTGTTTTTTTTGTTTCTGGGGAAATCTCTAATTTCCTGTTATTTGTTTCTCAGTGTGGGGATTTCAGGGGAGTCATCCTACCATGCTATGTTTGATATGTCCAATTATGATGATTGTACTTTACTTTGCTATCTTTCATTGTCGTTCTCAGATTGATTGTTCAGTCCGAGTCACTAGAAGTAAATTAATCCGGCCCCCAGGTAGCGGACTCCGAAGAGTCGGTCAGTTGGGATTCTTATCCGTCAGTGAGACATGAAACCGTCTTAATCTTACTTCGATGATTCAACTTCCCATTTCGCTCTGATACCAACTGTAACAACCCCCCCTTTCCGAGAAATATCAGAGTCTAATTTTTTTTAAAATAATAATACATCGGAAGAGAGCAGGCGGCGTCACGACGCGAGTTAAGTTTAGACTACTCAAGTCTGAACCTTAACTGGCCACCCATGTGTACATGGACTAGACCATGATAATGAACCTCACATGGAACTAACATCAACTTGTGGAATAAACTAGATTAACTGCGGAATAGAAAGACTAGATAGCAAGTAACAGTCTCAAACATTAATTAACATAAATCAACCATCCAAAGTATTTATCCTAATCAAACCATAGCAAGTAATGATTTATTACATGTCCAACAAAATATAGTTCAAATGACAGTAATAAAAAGAAGTCCAGTCCAACATTCAAGCGCTTAAGCTTGGCTCCCCTCCCGGTCAACGACCTTTTCCTTCCCTTTCCTTATACCTGCATTCTCCTTGAGGATAGAATTAGGGTGTTAGATCAACGCGCCCAGTAGGTTCCCGATCCGGGCCCCATTTAATTTAAATTCACAAAACGGTCAAATAATCCAGTAAGACCCGATGGGTCCCATTTGGGCCCTTTGACCCATTTAGCCATTTTTGACCCAATTGATGTAAATTACCCATCCAATCAAACTTAACATTCATAATGTGCTCATATGATCTTAATTTGAGCAATGGGCCCCACTATTTCCTTACTTAACATCACAAAATAATTAATTTAACACATTAGGGGCTATCCATTTCATTGAGAAATTGGGGTGTTACAGGCCATGGCATGGCCGAACCATGATTGTACCATGGCCAAGTTGTTGGATCTAAAGAATGGAAAGGAAGGGGGTGAGGTTCGGCCATGGTGTATGGCCGAACCCCACCAATTATATTTTGGGAGTATGTAAGTATTATTATTGAATGTTTTAATGGATTTAAGCCATTGATGAAGATCATGAGCCATAGGGTTTGGCCATGGTGCTTGGCCGAACCCCATGGGGTTGTTTTTGGAATGGAGATGGATTTGGTTGTTTAATATGGAAAGCTTCCAAATATGGAAGGAGTTGCTAAACTTGAAAGGCATCAAATAATGGAAAGATAGTTTCTAATTTAGGAAACTATCTATCTATAGAAGTTTGTTCAAGATAGGAAAGTGCCTATTCTTGGAAAGTAGATATTGAAATTAGAAAATATCTAATTATGGAATCTATATTTGGAAAGCATTCAATTAAGGAAACGTGGTTGCTAATCTAGGAAACTATCTAAGTATGGAAAATGGTTACTAATTTGGGAAGTTTCTATTTTGGAAGGAGTTGGCTAAATTAGAAAGCTTCTAATTTTGGATGGTAAAATATGGAAACCTTCTAATAATGGAAGGTGGAGTTTAATTATAGAAACCTTCCAATTATGGAAAGGTGGAAATTAAGTTTGGAAACTATTTATTTATGGAAGTGTGAAAATGATAAACCATGGGGAATGGTTTGGGGACTTAAAATAATTGTAACAAGTGGGACTTGGCTTTGATTGTTTATTACATTATAAGGTAACGGGACCTCACAAGGTGTTTACGATCGTGAACGGTCACCGGACGAAAGACCCAAGCGCACGTTAGCGGTCTTTGGTAGGATTCCACCTCTTTGAAACCATGGGTTTATGTACATTGTCTTTATCTTATTTTTGATGAAATTTATATTGCAAAGGTTATGTTTCAAAGTATGATTTTATATGCTATGTTTATTTGAAGAAAATAGCATGTGTTTTATATTTTCAAATATGAGCTTTTAAATGCTATGATTTGTATAATTGCATAGCATATGGACATTTGCATCTCATGCATGGCATGAGAGGGATGACAAGTAACCGGGGATCCATACTCCGTCGGGGCGTCCGTAAAGCACTAGTGGGGGATACCTTGATGATGAGAATTCCATCAAGAGGATACTATGTATAAATACCTTGATGATGAGAATGCCATCAAGAGGAATACTATATATGAAAACCCTCATGATGAGCATTCCATCAGGGGATACCTTGATGATGAGAATCCCATCAAGAGGATGCTATATATGTAATACCTGCCCCAGATTAGGCGTAGTCTGGCTTGATTAATCCTGTTTAACTGGTTAATCTTGAAGATTTCGGTTAGGGCTTCGAGGGAAGCCCAGTTGTGGCCCGATCCGAGCTCGTGAGCTCAGTGATCCAACTCGTCTAGCTGGAGGGACATTTTGGTAATTTATCACTTGCTGTGTTTATTTTATAAATTTTGTTGCTGAGTGATTATTTTTGATGGATAATATTCTCCTTAAATAAGGATTTGCATTTCTGATTTTTAAAATGAAATTATTTTTAGAAAATGGTAATTAAATCCCCCCCGTCAAAACCCCGGAAAGGAGTATTAATTATTTTAAAGAGTTTTGGAAATGAAATAAATTTTGAAAATGATATCTGGTGTTAGACCATTTTAAGAATGGTCTACATATTTCATTTCACCTCAAAATAAGATTTACAAATTGGTTATTTTAACAATTATTTATTTAAGTAAATATTGAGAAATTATAGTTTTTATTTAAATAAATGGTTTTTATTAAGAGATAAAATCCAAAATTTTTATAGTGGTCAAGATTTTCAAAACCCCACCTATTTGTAAGGTTGGATCAGGTTTTTGAGTTTTTAAAATAATACTTTTAGTTTAAAATTAGGTTTTTATTAAAACCAGGGGCCCGTCTGCAAAAATCGAAGTTTGCAGAGGCTGATCTGCAACTAGCAGAAAACCTGACGGTAACTGTAGCAGACGTAAGCCTCTCCTGCATGCAGTGGCTGCTGGACCCGATTTTCCGGCCAATTTTCTATAAATTGGCCATCAGCTCAACCGGATTCACTCCCAAATCTTCTTCTCCCTCTCTGCTCTCTGAAATTTCAGCCAAGAACCCCCCTGCCTTAGTCTCTGTTCTTCAGTTTTTCAGTGACCATAGCTTAAGAAGGAAAGGATTTCAAAATTGTGATTTTCAAATCAAGAGCCCGAGCAAAGGTATCCTTTGCAATCCCCTTTCGATTTTAAGCTGTTTTGAATCAAACAAAACTAAATTTGACCCCGTTTTCAATGAGAAAAACTAGTTTTAAATCTAAGAAAAAACCATGGGTTTCATGTACCCGTGAGGATCTTCTGTTTAAATAGGATGGCCCAGTGAGCTTCAAGGCTCCAAATATTTCCCTGTGGAAAGAGGACTCCCAGAGGAGTCCATCGAACCGGCTGGATCTGAAAAACGAGTCCGGAAAACCCTCCCTTTCCTGAGTCGTATTTCTCTGTTCACTTGCCGTCACTGTCTGTTGGTGCAGACAGTGAGGAAGACGACTCTCGGAAGGTCCGAGAGCCGATCTTCGGACGGTCCGAGCAGTGACCCTCGGACGTTCCGAGCTTCACCCGAAGCCCAGTTACGTCCGAGGCGAGCCAGACCCTTTTTAGATGCACCGAGCCGAGCTCGGAAGTACCGAGCCAAGCTCGGAAGTATCGAGCCCACTCGGAAGGTCCGAGACCCGGACTTCGGACGTTCCGAGCATGCAGACCCACCGAGACTGTTTTCTCTGTTTTTATCGTTTCGGATGGACTTCGGAAGGTCCAAGACCCAACCTTCGGACGATCCGAAGTCAAGCCCATGTTCCGAGGCCAGTGACCTAGTTTAGTGTGGCTCGGATGATCCAAAGCCACTGTGCCCGGTTCCGAGGTGATGTTCCGAGGGACCCGATTTTAAAGGTTAAAATATTATTTGATTTATGTTTTTGTCTAATCTTGATTAATATCTGATGTGATTTAATGATATGATGATTTTTATCCCTTGATTAAATTAAAATTGTACTAACCCCTTCTCTCTTATTATTTATAGTGTAAATACTATTGTATACGCTTCCAGGCCGACCCTATTGGTCGGGCACTGAGTGATTCACTTTCAGGCCGACACTATAGTCGGGCACTGGGTGACCTTGAGGTCTAACTCAAAATGTCAGGTCTGGTCCTATCCAGAAGACAACCGAGAAGTGACCCGATGATCTAGACCTAACTCAATAAGTCAATCTGGTCAATATCTAGAAGACAATATGAGTTTTGGACTGAGGCCCTTTCTATTATTATTATAATAATTTAAAAAGGATAGAAACCAAGTAGGAGACTCAATTCCATGAATCCTGGATATTTTTGTGGGAAAACGTATGATTTCGAAATACTACGTATATGTACGTATTTGTTATGTATATTGATTGTACACTTGTGTGTTGTTTGAACAGAGACCGCGTAACCACACAATCACGGTGAGGGAACTTAACTTTACAGATTTTGTAAACAGGTGTTATATTGAGCAATGAGTGGTTTCGGTTTTGATGAACCCACTCATGTGCCTATACATGATGCATTATGGTAAGAGTGCTGTGATGATTTGATATTACGGTGTTGATCGTATGTATGTAAGACTGCTTCCATGTACCTGGACTATTTAACCAATATCGGCCATATGAGAGATGGTTTATGTCTACTGGACCACGGACGGACCATGCTGTCGTCAGTTGCTGACTTGAGGGTGTCAGTATCGGCTAAGTTAGAGCCGGAGATGTACTTGTAAGGATGTATTTTGACCGTGTCGGGACTTAATACTGGTCTCAGTGTAGTCGGCAGGCGTTACGGTGGATAATGGCAGTGGTTTATTGATGTTGATATATTACTTGGAATTATGCTTATTGTTATCAAGCATGTGATATTGAACTGTTGCTAACCTGTTTCATTATTTACTTAATGTGCATTGTTATATTTCCTTCACTGGGCTAGTTAGCTCACCCCACTCACCTTTTAGGCGATGAACCCGAAGAGGAGGACCCTCTTTTTCAGGCTTAGGATGGATAAGGTGAAGTGGTGTTTCAGGATTCCCCCTGAGGGGAATGCCCTTATCTTTTCCTGTTGGTTCTTAGAACCATTTGCTTTTATTAAGTACCGGGTGTGGTACTTAATTTATTTTAATGTGATGTATTAAACCGTTGCCTTTGTAGTGGCTTAAGTTGATGTTCTGATGACCCAATGGATGGATTTGATTTTGATAATATATGTTGATGCTATGTGTTGTTGTTTTTATATCTATCTTGTGGGGTAGACTTATGGTATATGTTTGAGTCCACATGTTGGATCATGTGTGACTTTTGGGCCCAACCGTTGATCCGGCCCAGTAAGAATGCTTGTAAGTTGGTTTAGTTTATCTTTCAAAAAAAAAAAATCAGTCGCGTTCCGGGCCCACCCTTCGGGTCGGGGCGTGACAATATTTCCGGAAATCCACACTCCGACGGGGCGTCCGTAAAAGACTCGTGGAAGGAAATACTTTGATAAGGAGAATTCCATCAAGAGAGAAGACCTTGCTGATGAGAATTCCACCAGGAAGATACCTTGATGAGGAGAATTCCATCAAGAGTATACCCTATATTTTGTGATGGGCAGGACTCATTGCATATGATAGCATGACATGGCATTGAATCAACATGATTATGATTTTTATTATCATACAAGGTTTTTGGTTTAATCGGTATAATTGGATCTTTATTATCATACACTGTTTTGGATACAATGTTTTGAAAGTATGGAATGATTTATTATAATTGGTTTTGATATATATTATATCTGGATTATTGGTACTAACCCATGTGTTAACCCTAATTGGAATACCTATTGGGCGCGTTGTACTAAAGCCCTACTTCTACCCTTTAGTGGATGATGCAGGAAACGAGCAAAACACTAAACGCAAGAAGGGATAAGCATAGGAGCTCGGAATGCTTTTAGTTTATATTTTGTTTAAGATATTCATAGGCTTGTATTTGAGTATCTAGAATTCGGGATTATAATAACTTAGATGGATTTGCTATGGTTGGATGTCTTATTGAATAATTGCGTTATGATAATGATGATTAATGACTTGACGTACTTTGCTATCTGAATGGAATAGAACTTGGTTCTATTATGATTCCGCAAATTGATGTTATGATTCCGCAGGTTATGATTTTATTCGCATGTTGATATTACTATATGTGAACTATTTTCATGGACTTGATCCATACACACATAGGGTTGGCCAGTTAAGGGTCGGACTTTGGAAGTTCGGACTTAGCTCGGGTCGTGACGTCCCACGCTCTATCACTTTACTCTGTTATAAAAAAAAAATATACTCTGAATTTATGGGAAGAAGCGAGTGAAAAAGGGCGGGGCGTTACATCTCCTCCTCAGGAAAATAATGTTCCAAGCAGGTAGCTGAGAACTGCTCCCAAGTCATGGCAGTCCTCTCTCCTTCTGGAATAAGTGCTCGCTGCTTCTCGATCACCTCCCACCATTTACCGGCATCATCGAGCAGCTGTGATGTGGCCAGTAAAATCTTGTGAGCATGACTCGTGATATTCAATAAAGTCAGAATCTGTGAAATCGTCTTCATCCAGTTTTCCGCTCTGACAGCCCCTTCTCTTCCTTTGAAGTAAGGATGGCGTTGTTGCTGGAAATCCCTGACCATGCTCCTATCATTGTTTTCCTTGGTGGTTCCATTCTCATTCAGGTGTTGTTGAAGCACCGAAGTGGCCACCGCTTGAACCAAATTCTGCAATTCGGGAGGCACCACCAGTATGTTCACGCTACTTTGTGGCTCCTCCTCTTAGTGGGATTGTTGTTCTTCCTCTTCATGATGAGAATGTCGTTCCTCCTCATGATGAGATTGTCGTTCCTGCTCATCACCCCCATTTGGGTTTTGTCGGGTATTTCTCCTTGGCCTTCCCCTTGGAGCCATTTTTCCCTAATCCATTGAAACATATCAAGACTTAGTTTCCATCATAAAATTTGTATTTCCTACTTGTTGGGGAAAATTTCCAAATAAGCACTCTTGATTTTGTTTTGTTTCAGGGGAAATACATCATATGTCGCTATGTTTGATAATCCGATTGTTTTTACTGTACTTCCTTTGCTATCATCCGTCTGAGTCTAACGAAGTAAATTAATGCACAAGACCGGATCAATTTACTCCGAAAGAATCAATGTTTCTGGTTCACTCTGATACCAACTGTAACGCCCCGTCCTTTTTCACTCACTTCTTTCCGTAAAATCAGAGTCTATTTTTTTTTTATAAACGAAGAGTGATAGAGAGCGGGACGTCACGATGCTAGCTAAGTCCAAACTTCCAAAGTCCGACCCTTAACTGGCCAACCCTATGTGTGCATGGACTAAGTCCACGAAAATGGTTCACATATAGCAATATAAACATGCGGAATATTAATATCAAAATTGTGGAATCATAATAGAAACAAGTTCTATTCCATTCAGATAGCAAAATACGTCAAGTCCTTAGTCATCATTCAAATACCATAATTATCAAAATTAACATCCATCCATCTAAGTTATTACATTCCGAAATCAAAATACTCAAATACAAGTCCATGAGTAACTTTTATTAAAAATAATAAACTAAATCATCCAAGCTCCTATGCCTAGCCCGTCTTGTGTTCATCGTTCCCCTGATTTCCTATATCATCAACTAGGGTAGAAGTAGGGCGTTAGAACAACGCGCCCAGTAGGTAGTCCAGTTACTTCTAACACATGGTCAGTACAAAACATATATAATAATATCGTAATGTCAAAAATCATATAAATCCATGCCATGCAATGATGACAAATGCAATGAGTCCCGCCCATCAAATGTATATAAAAGTACCTACCACATAGGTCTTTCGGATGCCCCGACGGAGTGTGGACCCTCCGGTTTCTTCCTGATGGAAAACCACATCAAAGTACCCCACATAGGTTTTTCGGACGCCTCGACGGAGTGTGGACCCTCCGGTCACAAAACTTTCACCCCATGCCATGCATGAGATGCCAATGAACACATGTTATTTTATAACATAAACATAGCATTTAAAATCATATTTAAAACACATGCTCTTTCCTCATATAGACATAGCATTTAAAATCATCATTTGAAACATATCCTTTGCAGCATAAATTCATCAAAAATAAGATAAACACAATGTACATAAACCATGGTTTCAAAGAGGTGGATTCTTACCAAAGACCGTTACGTGTCCTTGCGTCTTTCTTTCGGTAATCGCTCACGATCGTAAACACCTTGTGAGGTCCCGTTACCTTATAATATAACAATTAATCATAACCAAGTCCCACTTGATTTTCAATGTTCTAGGTCCATAAACAAAACCCCATGGGGTTCGGCCATGGTAGAATTCATTACTTCAGTTAATTACAATAATGCCATAGTACATAACCATAGCCATTTTCCTTGCTTAGGTTCTAAAATAATCCCTACAATAACTCATGGGGTTTGGCCATACACCAACTGTAATGCCCCGCCCTTTTTCACTCGCTTCTTTCCATAAAATCAAAGTCTATTTTCTTTTTTTTATAAATGAAGAGTGATAGAGAGCGGGACGTCACGACGCGAGCTAAGTCTGAATTTCCAAAGTCCGACCCTCAACTGGCCAACCCTATGTGTGCATGGACTAAGTCCACGAAAATGGTTCACACATAGCAATATAAACATGCGGAATATTAACATCAAAATTGCGGAGTCATAATAGAACCAAGTTCTATTCCATTCAGATAGCAAAGTACGTCAAGTCCTTAATCATCATTCAAATACCATAATTATCAAAATTAACATCCATGCATCTAAGTTATTACATTCCGAAATCTAGATACTCAAATACAAGTCCATAAGTAACATTTATTAAAAATAATAAACTAAATCATACAAGCTCCTATGCCTGGCCCGTCTTGTGTTCATTGTTCCCCTGATTTTCTGTATCATCAACTAGGGTAGAAGTAGGGCGTTAGAACAACGCGCCCAGTAGGTATTCCAGTTACGGCTAACACATGGTCAGTACAAAACATATATAATAATATCGTAATGTCAAAAACCATATAAATCCATGCCATGCAATGATGACAAATGCAATGAGTCCCACCCATCATATGTACATAAAAGTACCCACCATATAGGTCTTTCGGACGCCGCGACGGAGTGTGGACCCTCCGATTTCTTCCTGATGGAAAAACACATCAAGATACCCCACATAGGTTTTTCGGACGCCTAGACGGAGTGTGGACCCTCCGGTTACAAAACCTTCACCCCATGCCATGCATGAGATGCCAATGAACACATGTTATTTTATAACATAAACATAGCATTTAAAATCATATTTAAAACACATGCTCTTTCCTCATATAGACGTAGCATTTAAAATCATCATTTGAAACATATCCTTTGCAGCATAAATTTATCAAAAATAAGATAAACACAATGTACATATCCCATGTTTTCAAAGAGGTGGAATCCTACCAAAGACCGTTACGTGTCCTTGCGTCTTTCATCCGGTAACCGCTCACGATCGTAAACACCTTGTGAGGTCCCGTTACCTTATAATATAACAATTAATCATAACCAAGTCCCACTTGATTTTCAATGTTCTAGGTCCATAAACATATCCCCATGGGGTTCGGTCATACACCATGGCCGAACCCATGGTCCATTACTTCAGTTCATTACAATAATGCTATAGTACATAACCATAGCCATTTTCCTTGCTTAGGTTCCAAAATAATCCCTACAATAATTCATGGGGTTTGGCCATACACCATGGCTGAACCCTATGTCCAATATTTTCACATATTTATAAGATTGCCATTGATTCCCTCGTTCATTTAAATCTACCATAACTAGATCCTATATAAATTTATTAACCAATCAAGTCCATAAAATAAACCTCATGGGGTTCGGCCATACACCATGGCCGAACCCATGATCCTCCACTTTGGCATGTAATTACAACTTTGCCATTACCTTCATCAATAATCCATAATTCAATCCTTTCAAACATTAAAAATCATAAATCATTCCCCATATGGTTCGGCCATACACCATGGCCGAACCCATGGTCCTTCATTCTAAACCCTATTTTCAAAATTGCCATTAGCCTAGTTATTTCCAACTTTCAATTCATTAATGCATAAACCCAAACTCATAAAATTTGTTCATGGGGTTCGGCCAAGCACCATGGCCGAACCCTATGAGGTCTAAATTTCCATTTTCATCGTCTTCCATTATTAACAAACCCATAATTAACAAGTCCATATTTAGAAAGTCCATATTTAGAAACTTTCTAAATTCCATATCCAACTTCCATACTTAGAAAGTTTCTAAATAAAAACTTTCTAAATTTATCAACCTCCTTCCATAAATAGAAACCTTCCCTATTTTAATCTCCTCCTTCTATTTTTAGAAGGTTTCCAATTTAAAATTCCATAATTAGAAAGTTCCTCAATTAAAACTTTCTAATTTAGTCTTCACCTTCCAAAAATAGAAACTTTCCAAATAAACCAACTTCCATAAATAAATGCTTTCTAATTTGGCAACCTCCTTCTATAATTAGATAGTTTCCTAAATTAGTAACCATCTCCATGGGGTTCGGCGATACTCCTTGGCCGAACCCTATGGTTCATGATTTTCTTCCATTTAATTTGAGTCCATTAAAAATTCAATAATAACACCATCACAACTCCATTAAAATTATCAAAACTCCTCCATATTTTTCCATGTATCCAAAAACCATCAACCATGCATCCAATTAAACCTTTTAAAATCATGAATCCACACCTATGATTTTCATCTTCATATACCATTAAAATACGTAATATTCCTCATGGTTGTGAACTTATAAATCAAACCATGTCTTTCCATGGTTTCCATCTTTCAAACTTTAACTACATTACCATAGTCTTTCCATGTTTTCCATCTTTCAAACTTTAACTAAATTACCATAGTCTTTCCATGGGGTTCGGCCATGCACCATGGCCGAACCCTATGGTTCATCATTCCATTAAAATCATCAACCATCTCCCAATCTTCTTCCATGGGGTTCGGCCAAACACTATGGCCGAACCCTATGGTTCTTTTATTTCCAAACATATTTATCAAATATGCTAACCGGTTCCGCGACTGATTCTTGCTCTTCCAATTCTCCTTTTTTCTTGATTCTTTTTCCCTTTGCTGGCTGCTCTTTCTTTCTCTTGTTCTTGCCGTGAATGTGAATTGAGATGGAGAGGAGAAATAAAATTCGGCTATGATGGGTGTAAACCGTGTGCCCTTGTCCTTCTCTCCTTTTATGCAATTCCAATGGGTCAATATAGAAGGTACCAAGATAGCAATTGCCCTTCCTCTTTGCTTCCCTCTTTTATAAGCTTCCAATCGGCCAATGCTAAGATAGCAATGCCGTGCGCCCCTTCCTTGTATCTTAATTGGAAATGGCCGACCTTCCCACTTTGGTAATGTCACACACGGCCATACAATGTCTCTTTAATTAGACATCTTCTTCATTTAATTTTTAGACAATATGCATACCCTTTTTAAATTATCTTATGCGCCTAATATAGATATGGAATATTATACACGGCGTAAGTACTTTCTTGGATATGCAAATCTAAAATTTGGCCATGCAATATTTATTTAATATTGCATTAATAATTAAATTCAACCCCATTTAATTTTTATTGAAACCAATTCCAGGAACCGTTGGGTCCCCAATGACCCAACTCTTTACCCAATTTAAGATCCATAACTAATATTCACAAATTAAATGGATAATTTTCATACAAAATAATAAATTGAAAATTTGGGGTGTTACAATACAATCCTCTTTTTAAATTTTCGTCTCGAAAATCGAGTGAAGTAGGGTTTCAAACATTTACATAAATAGCTCAGGATGAGCTTTCCTCATTTCTGATTTGAGTTCCCATTCCTCAATGCCATGTCGATCCTATACTACTTTGACAAACTGGATCGCTCGGTTCCGTAATACCCTTTGTTCTGTGTCCACCACTCGGACAGGCTTCTCGACGTATGTCACGTCGCTCTGAACCTCTATGTCTTGTACGTTCAGTACGTGAGATGGATCAAGATTGTACGTCCGCAACATCGATATATGGAACACATCGTGTAAAGATGCCAACTGTGATGGGAGTGCGAATTGATAGGCCACGTCCCCCATCCTTCTTATAATTGAAAACGATCCCACGTATCTTGGCGACAATTTCCCTTTCTTTCCAAATCTCATGTGTCCCTTCCGTGGCGAGACTTTCGGGGTGTTACACCCCCCTCTTTTTAACCCTTGTTTTATTTTAAACAAAGCGGGTCAAACATCATTCATTCTTTTATTTCTTAATCTAATAATCCCTAGTTAGTCATTTATCTTCTTAAACACACCTAGGTCCATAAAAGTCATCCATGGGGTTCAGCCATACAACATGGCCGAATCCATGGTTCTCTCTTTTCATCATTTTCCCATCTTAGCCATCATTTCATTTCTTTTTTATTTCTTAGTTTGATAATCCATAGTTAATTACTTAACTTTTAAACATACCTAGACCCATAAATATCATTCATGGGGTTCGACCATACAACATGGCCGAACCCATGGTTCTTTATTTTCATCTTCTTATTTCTTAACTTGATATACCCTAGTTAATCATTCAAAACATATTTAGATCCATAAAAAAATCATCCATGGGGTTCGGCCATACAACATGGCCGAACCCATGGTTCCTCCTCTTCATCCTATTTCCATTTCATATGACCTTGAGGATGGGTATTTACATCTAACATGTTTTAGCACTTGATGGGGTTCGGCCATACAACATGGCCGAACCTCATCTTGTCTTTCTTTGATTCCTCAAATGATCCTTATATATCAAAAATAGGGTTCGGTCATGTAAGGGGCCGAACCATGTTCTTTGATCATTTTCTTATGGACTTCATTCCTTATACTTAACATACATGTTGTCATCCATTTAATCATGTATTACCATAGTCTCATTATCATAACTTCATTTATACAACCTATCTTATCCACCAACAAGGTTAGGGTATATTCCTTTCATTCCAAATGCTTAACCATCCTCTTGGATGGATTTTTCTTTTACATTCCGTGGCCCATAAAATTTTGGCCAACCTTTTCAACCTGAAATGGAACCCCATGGTTTCGGCCATTCCATAGCCGAAACCATGGTTTCCTTGGCCTCTTTTTAATCAATAACCCTTGTTAAACAATACATACATATTCCGCGACTCCTCCCTTTATTTAGGTCTGATTTTGCTCCTCTGTCCTTCTCTTTTTGTTAGTCCTTTCTTTTTCCTTCTTCGTTCTTCAATTTCTCCAAGTTTAGTGCCGAAACGGGAGAGAGAATGGAGAGAAGGAGAGATAAAAAAGAGAAGAAGATCTCTAGGTCTCTTAGAGGTGTTTGAGATGAAAAACCCTAAGGGAGGGTTCAACTTAGGTGAAGGTTGAGAGAAGGAGAGAGATGAGATGAAACTCTTTCTTTGTCTCAAGGAGAGGATTGGCCCTAGGGCTTGGAGAGAGGGAGAGAGGGGATGAGATGAAACAATTTCTAGCTCTTTTGGTCTAAGGGAGGATCGGCCAAGGGTGGAGTCTTGTGTAAGCCCTAATCTCCCAACCACCCTCATCACTTCGTGGTCTTTCCCATGTCTCCCTTGGTTAACCAAGGAGACACATGGCTTACACTTGGCCTTCTCCCCCTTCCCAACGGTTTTTTTGTCTAGGGTTTCCATCCTCCACCTCCCACTTTGACTCACTTAGAGCCCCTTCTACTTCCATTTCGACTCACTTGTTTATTTTGAACTCACTTCCCATTCAACTTACTTCACTTAAATGAAACTCATTCCCCTAACTCAAGTGATTTTAATTCCTAGTTCAATATACTTCCACTCACCATAGTTGAACTCACCCATGGTTGACCATGGTAGCCGGCCCTACAAGTTACCTTAGACCACACACCACCTCACTTGATGAGGTGGATTTGGGTCCCACTTGGCTATGCCACTTCCATGTCACCTTACGTGATGAGGTGGGTCCCATGCCTTAGATCTTAATTGGGTACATGACCCGATTAAATCAATTCCTTACCCATTTACCTTAAACATCAATTCATCTTGACCCATTGGGTCCCAATTGGGTATTTGACCCAATTAACTACATTTACCCAATTAATTAAAATCAACTGTATCCATGATCCGTTGGATCATAATTAGGCCATTGCCCCAATTCTCATCCATCTAACATCCATTCCATCTATAAATCTTAAATTTAACAATTAAAATAGATAATATCCAATATAATAATTGCATTGAAAACCCGGGATGTTTCAACTTGAGCTTGGCCTGTGGAGCATAGCTTGGCCCATTTACAATGGATTTCTGGCCCATGGATTTTGAATTTCTGACTTTGGCTCTTGAATTGCAGTTTCTCTCTTTCAAAATAAAATAATTAATTCACCACTTAAAATCTAAAAATATTGATTTAATCTAGACTCTCGTAATCGGATCCAGATGAATCAATTTACATTAAAAATCCTAAAAGTGGTCAGGAATTAATTACTAAAATTCTCTGTCTTCCAATTTTAGGCACAAAACTTGCAATTTTCCATTGATTTTTATTAATTTCCTATATTTTCCATTTTTATCCACAAAACTGACAAACAACATTAATTGTATCTAATACATACAAAATTAAATGCTAACTAGTCCAAATAATAGGGGTAAAAATGTCCTTTTTCATGTCTCAACAATCTCCATGTTACTGCCCCGGCTTGCCGAGTCACTTGTTTGTCAAGTTCGTGACTTAGGTGAAGGCTTGCTTTGAAAACGAAAGCTCAAGACTCAAGATCTTACGCGTGGTTGATGTGTGAAGACTCAACGGATCAACGTGTATGGCAATCACTGATGGTAAGTGACCATAGACAACCTTAGGTTGTACCCAAACCTTATGCGGACCATGCCTAGGCTTAGAGATCACATTTGGATAATTAATCAAGCCTAACATCTGTTTGACAATGAATTGAAACCCAACCTGGAAATATGAATTCATTGTTAGGACAACACATCATGTCGGGCGATCAATCGCCAGGGACAACACATGACAAATAGTGATCTTACGATATGTCATGTGGAATGTTGGGGGGTTCTGTTTGAACAAGACTGTCAAACTTATGTGGTCTCAGGATGATACTATCGAGAGCCGACGATCGATCATTTGGAACCTTAACGAATCAATCGTATGGCCGATGTATCGTTAAGACAGGACATAGGCTGGACTTAAACAAAGCCTGAAAAACTTGGTATCACATGATCAATTGGGTATGCGATCGATCGTGAGTATAGGGTACGAACATATCAGCAACACAATCAATCACCCTAGGCCTGGATTGTAACGCCCCGCCCTTTTCCACCCTTCCGAAAATTAGAGTCTAATTTTTTTTTCCAATACTTAAAGTGGAAGAGAGCGAGAGCGTCACGACGCAAGCTAAGTCCGGACTTCTAAAGTCCGACCCTTAACTGGCCACCCATGTCTGCATGGACTAAGTCTATTAAAACTAATCCACACATGGTACTAAATAAAAAAACTTGCGGAATAATATAAACTGATTGCAAAACTAAACTATTTAGATAGCAAAGTACAATTCATCTAACCAAAATTACTTAAATCAGATAACCATCATCAAAACTATTCACAGACCATAATAATGTTACTAAGTTATTACATGTCCATATAAAAGTATCCAAATGTCAATATATAATTCCATTCCATATCCAATAATTTACCAATTAAATGGACAAATTCCATATATATCCATAGCTTGAAAATACGGGGTGTTACAATACAACCCTCTTTTTAAAAATTTTGTCCCGAAAATCGAGTGAAGTAGGGTTTCAAACGATTTACATAAATAGCTCAGAGTGAGCTATTCTCATTCCCGATTTCAAGTTCCCAAGTGGCTTCTTCATTACCATGTCGGTCCACACCACTTTGACAAATTGAATCGCTCAGTTCCGTAACACCTTTTGTTCTGTCTCAAGTTATATCTTTTTCTCGTGAGCCATTTGTGATCTCACGTAGATCAATCTACTCTGTTTCACTTTACCTGCTCCCATGATATTTTCCGTACCTGCTCAATACGTTCTTTCATCTACTCTCTGTGTGAGGTAGCCTGCCAATGCGAGCCTATGCTCAAAGCTTTTTCTGATTCCATTTTAACTAGGTTTCTAGCTTACCCTCCTGGAATTCCATCAGCTAACTACAGAGTCAGCTAGCTAGACTAACTCGGTAGTCTCCCATAGCTCCCCATTCGAGTTTCACTAGACTCTTAACTTTTCCCTTAAGTACATATCCAAAATTAAGCATATCTTCATTTGCACATAAGTCACTATGTGACTAACACCTTCTGTTTTAAACTTCTACGATACCGAGTATCTCTCCACACTAACTTTCCTGTGATACAAGTCGTAATACGACTAACACCTTTTTCTTATCACGTGGGATGTAAATCGAAACATGTCCCCATCATTGGAGCAATACATCATCTATGAGACCAACATGTCAATCACACTACTAACATGTTTACCATGGTACTAATACCTGGTCATTAATCCAACCCACCGTGGAAACCATCATCCACGGTTATACACATCTATCCCTGGTTACCAATCATCCATGAATATAACCCTCCTATGGGTATAATCCATTCATGGGCATAACTAATCCATCCTTGGGCATAATTAGTCCAGGTCACATCCTCTACCATGAGATATTTTATCCAGGGAAACAACACTCCAATGAGTCACTACCCGACTGTGGCAGCCATAACAACTCACAAATATACCCTGACCCCTAGCAAGACTTAGGGCCCATGACTTACTAAGGGGAAGACCCACATCCAACGTGATCACGTCTACGTCGCCCTGCATCCCTTCACCCCAAGGGTGATTCAGTCAAGCTCTAAGGCAGTCGAACCGCGTCTAACGAAGCTAGCACCACCCCCATGGGGTAAAATAGTACCTAGCTCTGTGCATCCACACACGTCAAGTGTTCGAAATAACCGTGAGAGCGCCCTCCAGCACGTAGCATGTGAGGGACCCACTCCTCAACTGAAACCCTAAGGAACCAAGTCTCCGTATCTCATATCGAGGTTCCCATAGTCTCATAGCTACTCTAAGACTTACTCATGGAATCTTTATCTCATCAATATCACATGAGGGACGCACCCATACCACGTCTCAATATTATCAAGTGATCTCGTCACCCACATCTCAATGCCCAAATCCTCATAAACTCTTAAGTTTGCATACTTTACTGAAAATTATTCAAACTTCCATCACGATACAAGGGTTGGTAGGGTTAGAACAAACCCTTCAAAAAGTATCCACAACCCTTTACAAAATCTTTCCCTTTTCCTCGACATTTTCTTCCCTTTCGTAGCCTAATCTTCCATAGAAGACCCTGCATCATCATAAAGTCGAAGAAGCTGTCAGGGCATGTCGTCGACGTGTGCCCCAACACTCCACAAGTCAGACAGGGTATTATTCCCGGTCCCCCAATGTATGGACAATTAGTCCTCTCATTCCCGTGCCCGTGAAGTCCACAAACAGGGCAAATAACTTCAAGGGGGTAGGGGCAGAAAGTATAGTTGTGCCCCTCCTGATTGCACAACTCGCACATATACCCGGGCGCTATCTCCCCTACTGATTCTCCTATCATTGGGATATCTCCCATATACTCTTCTGGGAAAGGGGCTAGATTCCCTTCGGCATCCTCGGGAAATCTTACCTGGAGGTCTCCGTTAACTTCCACAACGTGGTCTGGCCTGTTGGAGTTGTTGGGAGAAGAAGTCAGATCAATAGGACAGCTAGGAGTTCCTTTGTCCCACAACTCTGTATACTCAATGTTGCTCGACATATCTGTATCACAACAACAGAACATATCAATGTCAACAATAGTTCTAATCAAACTAATCTTTGTTTTGGGGAAGTTTCCCTAATCATCATCTAATGTCTCTTGTTTGGGAACTTTGCCAAATAAACATCTTGTGTTTTCTTGTCCTTGAGGAAATTGCCAAATCAGCAATCTTTGTATTTCTTTGTTCTTGGGGAAACTTCCTAAGTATCAAGTATCATTTCACAATTTGGGGAAATCTTGATGTTCTCCTATTATCGGGGAAAACCTCCCTAAGTATCATGTGTTTGTTTCTCCATTTGGGGATATCAGAGAAGTATCTCCTATGTTGCTATGTTTGGTATATCCATTTATGTTGACTGTACTTCCTTTGCTATCTTTCATTGTTGTTATAAGGTTGAATGTTCAGTCTGAGTCTAACAAAGAAAATTAATCCGGCCCCTAGTCAACGGACTCCGAAGAGTCGGTCAGTTGGGATTCTTATCTGTTAGTGAGACATGAAACCGTCTTAATCTTACTTCGAAAGATTCAATCTTCCCGTTTCGCTCTGATACCAACTATAACGCCCCTCCCTTTTCCACCCTTCCGAAAATCAGAGTCTATTTTTTTTTTTCCAATACTTAAAGTGGAGGGCGGGGAGCGTCACGACGAGAGCTAAGTCCGGACTTCTAAAGCCCGACCCTTAACTGGCCACCCATGTGTACATGGACTAAGTCCATTAAAACTAATCCACACATGGTACTAAATAAAAAAACTCACGGAATAATATAAATTGATTGCGGAACTAAACTGTTTAGATAGCAAAGTACAATTCATCTAACCAAAATTACTTAAATCCGATAACCATCATCAAAACTATTCACAGACCATAATAATGTTACTAAGTTATTACATGTCCATATAAAAGTATCCAAATGTCAATATATAATTCCATTCCATATCCAATAATTTACCAATTAAATGGACAAATTCCATATATATCCATAGCTTGAAAATACGGGGTGTTACATGGATGAGATTTGACAATTGAAAATACTGCCAGTCTCAGGCCGATACATTCGCCAACCAACCCTCATTCAATCACTGAAAACACGGACGATTAGTCGTGCGACACGATCCATAGTGTGGTTACCGTTTTAGAGCCGTTAATGTGCATTAATTGCTCAATGGTCGGGTTGGTGGAAAGGAATTTAAACACAGATGATCGATCGCTGGTACACGATCAATCGTGTGGTTCTGTGTTACGAAATTTTTCGTGTTTACCTATAAATACATCAATTTTTGGTGAGTTTTAGTAAGACATCAAAAGCATTAAAGAACCTCATCTACCACTTCAAAGCTCTCAAGGTCAAAGGTAAACTCATAGTCTTATTCTCTCTTGGCATTACAAATGCAAACCATTCAAGTATCCAATTGGTAAAAATTGTGATTAAAAGAGAAAGATTAAACCAACGCTTATAGGATAGAAATTGGAACCCAATTTTCTAGAAGGACCTCCAAAGGATTGTGATTGCTCTACACGACGAGTCTTTATCAACGTCGGGATTGTACGAGCTCACATTGGGTGGAGTGATTCAAGAAGCACAACTTCATTTGCAAAGACTTCAAAGGCAAGTGCTTTTAGTTTAGATTTTACTTTAAAATCTATATCATTGTGAAGTGGATTAAGGATTTAGTTTTTCTCTTGAACCACTATAAAAAATAATGGGATAAGAATTGGGTGAAAATCTCAATCAATTGGATAGGTGGAAGTCTTATTCTATTGTGTTGGTGTAATTCCAACGCTTAATAAATTGGAGATAGTCCAAGGTTGCGTGAGTCTCAACAGTGGATGTAGGTTGTTTAACCGAACCACTATAAATCGTGTGTGTTGGTGCTTGGTTGTGTGATTGCTCTTAATCTTGCACACTTTTATTATCACACACACTTGATTAATTGATTATTAATTCCGCACTATTTGACATTAATCAAGTAAAATTTAAAAAGGCCCCATAATTTGTGATTACCCTATTCACCCCCCTCTAGGGTTAATCTGGTTCTAAGCAGTAAGGGAACTTTCACTCTAGGAATTGTCTGGATAGGAAATGAAAGTGTTGAGACATGAAAAATGACATTTTTACCCCTAATTATTGGACTAGTTAGCCTTCAAGTTTGTATATGTTAGATACAATTAATATTGTTTGTTAGTTTTGTAGATAAAAATGGAAGATATAAGAAATCAATCAAAATCAGTGGAAAATTGCAAGTTTTGTGCTTAAATTGGAAGGCTAAGAATTTTTAATAATTAATTTCTTACCACTTTTAGGATTTTAATTGTAAATATATTAATCTGGATCCAATTATGAGAGTCTACATTAATTCAATATTTTTAGATTTTAAGTGGTGAGGTAATTATTTAATTTTGGAGAGAGAAGCTGTAATTTCAAGGGCTAGAGCCTGAATTTCAAATCCATGGGTCATAGATCCACTCCAATTGAGCCAAACTATGCTCCACAAGCGAAGCATTGGGCCAAGCTCAGAGTAATCCATGCGCAATTTACAGTTAGGCGTCAAGATTCTCGATACACCCCAGAAGTACAAAGATGTACCGAGATCTCAAGAGGCAATATTGGTGGTCAGGAGTTAATAAAGATGTTGCAGACTTTGTCTCCAGATGTCTCACATGTCAACGAGTCAAAGTAGAACATATGAGACCACCCGGTTTACTCCAGTCCATTTCCATACCAGAATGGAAGTGGGAACACATAGCCATGGACTTTGTGACAGGATTGCCTAGATCTTCTAAGGGCAATGATACAATTTGGGTTGTGATTGACCGCCTCACGAAGTCTGCACATTTCATACCTATCAAGGTAACAGACTCATTAGAAAGTTTGGGTAGACGATACATCAGGGACATTGTCAGATTGCATGGGATACCCAAGACTATCATATTGGACGCGATGGTAGATTTACAGGAAGAGTATGGCAGAGTTTACAAGCGGCGATGGGGACAGATTTGTTATTCAGCACAGTTTTTCATCCACAAATGGATGGTCAGTCCGAAAGGACCATACAGACCTTGGAGGATATGCTAAGAGCTTGCATACTCGACTTTAAGGGTAGTTGGGAAGTGTAAGGGCCCGGAATTTGTAAAGTAATATATATGTGTTATTATTTATTTTTTTATGGTGGAAATTGGAAATTTGATGGAATAGATAGTAAATGGATCAAAATGTGGACAAAGGCCCAACCAGGGCCCAATGGATTATGGATTGGATTTAAGTTTACTTAATGGTGGTCAATTGGGCCAAGGATGGTCAAATTGGGCCCAATGCCCATTTGGGACCCAATGGATTAAGTTGATGTAAGCCCTAAGGTAAATGGGTAAGAGGAAAATGTAATTGACCAAGGTGACATGGTCCAATGGGACCCACCTCCACCTCACTGAGTGAGGTGGCGTGTGGGCCCAAGGTTTGGTGGGGCCGACCACCATGGTTGAATTGGTCAACCATGGGTGGATGTATAAAGATGATTTAAGTAAATGGGAATTAAAGTAACTTAATTATCTAAATATTAAATAATTAAAATTATCCAAATGAATTGGTCAAATAAGTCAAATGGTGGTTTTAAACTAACACAAACCACTTAAGCAAAACATAAAACACGTTGGACTTGGTGGTGGTTATCTCAACCACCACCATAAAGCAAAATAAATATCTTATGGTAGGTGGAGGAATTAAATGCTCAACTTAAATGAGATAAGCTTTGTTTTTCTTTCTCATCTCTTATTCTATCTTCATTTTACTCTCCCCATTTTGCATTCTACCATTGTCGTCCCAAGGTGAAGGAAAGAAAGAAAGCTAAGGAGAAAGAAGAGAAGGAGAGAAGAAAGAAGTGAAATTTTAAGGAAAATCACTCTAAGATCAAGGTTTATTATCTCCCCTTTCATCATCTTTCCCTTTCCCTCTCTCAAACAAACCCTATCATGGCCGATCCTAAGATTGGAGGTTGTCACCATTGATCAAGCATCTTGGCCTACCAAAGATCAAAAGGAAGGAGGAAGGAGGCTAAGGAAGCAGACGGGAGTGGCGGAAGTCGGAGGAGATGACGGATTGTGAGTATTTTTTAAACAAGAATTTTTGGACTTTTAGGGTTTAAGATTTGGGATTTATTTTGTGAATTTAATAGTGGTCAAATGATTTTATGCCTTGGATCTAAAATCTATCAAATGGAAGGAAAGGAAAGTGGGCAAAACCCTAATGGAGAAAAAAATTAGGGTTAAGAAAAAAATAAAAGGGATTAAGGACATTATATGGTTAATGTGATTAAGCATGGACGTATATACATTTTTTTTGGAGTCAAAGGCCATAGGGTTCGGCCATGTAGCATGGCCGAACCCCATGGTAAGTGATGTATGATTTTTTTTTAGGGTTTTGAAAAATGGAAGCCATGGAGAATGACTTAGGGTTTTAAGATTTTAATGATAAAAATGGGGATAATTTTAAAGGGGTTTTATGAGAAAAATTATGGGAAATATTGATAATTCTTAATGGCTTAAAAGGCATGGATGGAATGAACCTTGAACCATGGGTTCGGCCATGGTGTATGGCAGAACCCTATGGTGATGTAATGGTGGTTATTAAATGGGTTTAAAGGATAGAAAAGATGGATTAATGTGTTAATGAGTTTAGGGTTTGAAATGAATAAATGTAGTGATTTTGAAAGGGGTAGAAATAATGATTTAAAAAAATAAAACCATGGAGAGGTTTTTGGTGGATCTAAAAGTATTTGGATCATGAAGACAATAAGGAAATATTGGTGGCTTGAATGAACCTTAAATATAATTAAGGTTGACCAAATGGGGTTACGAGTAATGGTTTAAAAGTGTGATTTAAACCACCTCAAGGAAGGATTTATTTTGGATCTAAATGATGTAAATAAACCACCTCAACACCATATACCTCATGGTGTATGGCCGAACCCATGGCCCATTTATGAGCCTTTTGATGGGTTAGATTGGAGCATGAATGTGTTTAAATTGATTGGGATTAGGTTAAGTTAAGGACTTATCTTTAATGAGTTCATGTTATGGTTGATAGGTCACTAATAGATCTAAGTTATGGATCAATTTTGGACTTAATCATGCATGGATAAATGTGTGATTAATCATGGAAAAGAGGTAGTGGCAAAACCGTAATTAATGGCCAAATTCAAGAATTCCATGGAGATTGATCATGGACGTAGGGGCTCTAATGTAATAACCTTATAAGTGATTAATAAAGCCTAGGGTGGCCGATTTTTAAGAGTTATGGGATTAAAAGGTTTAATCGATGAAATGGGACCCACAAAACCTAAGTAGTGACCGGTTTTTTATATGGACTTGGAAATGATTAATGGGCTTAACGATAGTTAAAATATGGACTGATTATGTGTATGTAATAAGGTATTGGATATCGCAAGCGGTACGCGAGTCGGTAGCCGAATTATCGGACGAAAATGAAAAAGGACGCGAGTCGGTATTCGGTAGGTTTCCTACCTATTTGTAAGCCATGGATTAGATGCTATGTGAATGGTTTATTGGTTTATTTTTTTAGTAATTATATGATTGGGTATATGATGGTTTAAGAAATTATGATTTATATGTACTTATGGCATATGGCTAACCTATGAGTTATATGTTGGTGATATGAGTAATATGTAAAGGCTATGACCTAAATTTATTACATAGCATAATGCATTACATCTCATGCATGGCATGGGCGGGAAAATAAAGGAACCGGAGTCCATGCTTCGTCGGGACAACCGAGAACAGGCATGGGGATAGCCTAATAGGCTATAACCGGAGTCCATGCTCCGTCGGGGCGACCGAGAACAGGCATGGTGATAGCCTGATAGGCTATAATCGGAGTCCATGCTCTGTCTGGGCGACCGAGAACAGGCATCGGATACCTTGATGAGGTCTTGCCGTCAAGGGGGATATGACATCATGATGGTAGGGATGATGGGTGGGATTCATAATACAGACACCCATGGGATGGCATTCACTTCATAATTTCATTATATGATTGTCTACCAGTTTTTATCATATTATTATCTGCATGCTATTATTACTAATCCATGTGCTAGCCCTACTCGGAGTCCTACTGGGCGCGTGGTCTAACGCCCTACTTCTACCCTAGTTGATGACGCAGGAAATGCCAGACTAGAAGGACGAGACGGGAGCCAAGCTTAGGACCTTGGGGAGACGAATTATTTACTTTGTTTTAAGCTTTATTTTGGAAAATGTATATTTGAATAGTTAACTTGTCGGACTGTATATTTTAGACTTATTACTACGTTTTGGATTTTATTGTAGACATATAATGTGATGGCATTTTAGTAATTAAATGATGAAATCTTCCCTGCTATCTAAGAATTGTAGGTTAGCCTCTATTATTATTCCGCATTAAATGTAACATTCCGCACACTTACTTCTACGTGTGAACTGTTCTTCGTGGACTTCGTTCCACGCACACGTAGGGTTGGCCAGTTAAGGGCCGGGCTCTAGAAGCTCGGACTTAACTCACGTCGTGACGTCCACACCCTTTCATTTAAAAAAAAAAATAGACTCTGATATTTTGGTGAAAAGGGGCGGGTGTTACAGGAAGACCATCTCCCCTTGGTGGAATTCTCATACAACAACAGCTACCAAGAAAGTCTACAGATGGCACCTTTCGAGGCACTGTATGGTAGGCCTTATAGATCTCCTGTATGTTGGACTGAGGTAGGTGAAGCTGCACTCATTGGGCCGGAATTGGTTGAAGAGACTACAGAGCAGATTAAGATCATCAGGCAACGACTCTTGACCGCACAAAGTAGACAGAAAAGCTATGCTGACAAGAGAAGAAGACCTTCGCATTTGAAGTGGGAGACCAAGTGTTTTTGAAGGTCTCACCACTGAAAGGTCAAATTCGATTTGGAAAGAAAGGGAAGTTGTCACCGAGATATATTGGACCCTTTCCAATACTTGAAAGGATTGGTGAAGTTGCGTATCGCCTTGTACTCCCTCCACAGTTGTCCAATGTGCATGATGCTTTCCATGTGTCGATGTTGAAGAAGTATCATCCAGATCCATCACATGTATTGGATGTACAAAGTGACGTATCATACGTCGAACGACCAGCCAAAATCATAGATAGGGAACAGAGGGTACTCTAGAATCGGGCAATTCCTTTTGTCAAGGTGGTGTCGGAAAGACACAACAACGAAGAGGCAATGTGGGAGTTAGAGTCAGAAATGAGAATGCACCATCCGAAACTTTTCATGTAAGTCGTTTAAACCTTATCTTATTCAATTTTCGGGACGAAAATTCCAAAAGGTGCTAGTATTGTGACGATCCAGGATCTCGACTCTGGGGCCCACTGTAATTTTATCAGATTATTTTGAATAAATTTTTGAGAATTAAACTTCGATTGGAGATCCGTGGAAATGTTGACATTAATTAACAAGAATTAGAGAGGTGATTAACTAATTAAGTGAGATTAAAGGTGATTTAATTAAGTTACCAAATTAATTTAATATTATTTAATGAGGTGGGATGCCACATGACATGGCAAGATAAGGATGAAAGCCACCTCACCATCCCACCTTTAATTTGGACCAATAAGTGCTCTCCACCTCCCAACTTTAGCTTTTGTTTTTTGACTAAGAGTAAAATAAGGATAAAGTAGAGGAAAAAGTAAAAAAAACAGTAGGGCTCCATCTCTACCTCTTTTTTTCCATTCTCTTCTTCTATCCTCCTCTTCCAACTTCTTCCTCTCTAAAAATCTGAAGCAAGAAAGAGAGAGAGAGCTGAAAATTTCTTTTCCTCTTCCTCTTCCTCTATCTCTCTTTGGTGCAAATCTCTCTTGAAAGCTTGGATGTTAAGAAAAAAAAAAAAGGAAGGAAACTTAGAAAGCTCATCTAAAGGTAAAATCTTCTTCCCTAAGCTTATTATTGTAACGCCCCGCCCTTTTTCACTCGCCGAAAATTAGAGTCTATTTTTTTTTTTGATAAAAAAAGTGAGAGAGAGCGGGAATTTCACGACCCAAGCTAAGTTCGAGCTTCCAAAGCCCAGCCCTTAACTGGCCAACCGTACGTGTACGTGGACTAAGTCCACAGAAACAGTTCACACGTAATAAGATAAGCTTGCGGAATAAAACATATTGCGGAATTATAATGAAGTGTAACCTATCCAATTTTGAATAGCAAGGAAGTCCATCACTTAATAATAATCACCTTAAGTTATAATATCCAAAATTAATCATCCAAACCATAGCAAATAATCTAAGTTATTACAGTCTCAAATACTAGCTACTCAAATTACATTGTCCATGAATAACTTAAATAAAATGAAGCTAGATTATCCAAGCTCCTAAGCTTGGCTCCGATCGCGTCCTTCGTTCCATCCATTTCATGTGTCATCATCTAGGATAGAAGTAGGGCGTTAGACAACGCGCCCAGTAGGTACTCTGAGTAGGGTCAACACATGGGTTAGTATAAAAAAAATAACATAGATATAAATAATATCAAAACCATGCAAGTCAATGCCTTGCCATGGCTGTCATATGCCATGAGTCCCACCCATCATCCATAACACAATCACATAGTATCCTCTTGATGGAAAATCCTCATCAAGGTATCCCCACGAATGCCTTATCGGTCGCCCCGAATGGAGCGTGGACTCCAGTTACAAATCCATAGGAATCAGTGTGGATTCCTCCCCACGGTTGTTTATCGGTCCCACCGAATGAAGCGTGGACTCCGTTTACAATTCAATCACGTATCCATAGGAATCTGTGTGGATTCCTCCCACGGTTATTTATCGGAAATCCGAATGGAGCGTGGACTCTCCTCATTGATCCCTTCCATGCCATGCATGAGATGCAAATGCCAACATGCTATGTAGTAATAAACATCATAGCATTAAAATCCCATAATTGAAACATATCATTTGATACCAAAATAACTCATCAAAACATGAAGTAAAATCTTATACATATTCCATGGTTTTCAATAAGGTAGGAATCCTACCAACGTCCAATTATCGGGTCCTTGTGTTTCCGTCCAAAAATCAATCACCCATCGCGTAGCCGATCGTACACCATTTGTGAAATCCCGTTACCTTATTACATTTAACACATACATACATCAATTTGGTGATCCATTTAATTCCATAAAATAACCAAATTAATTATTTCAATTGATTTAAACCATTCCCTTCATCCTTCCAATTTAACCTAACCATTTAGAAAATCACATAAATATTTCATTTATAAAATCAGCAGGTTACCCGTTGCCCACTACCCACTGTCCACTGTCCACTATCCATTGTCCACTGTCCACTACCCACTGTCCATTGTCCACTGTCCACTACCCACTGTCCATTGTCCATTGTCCACCAAAACTCACTTGTGGTGTTCGTCCATACAACATGGCCGAACCTCACTCTTTGGTTTTGACCCCCTTTTTAACCCATGTTTTATATTACACAAAATGGGTCCAACACCATCCATTCTTTGATTATTAATCCAATCACACAAGTTAATCATTTAACAACCTAAGTCCATAAGGATATCATCTTCATCATACACCTAGGTTCATGAAAAGCCCTTCATGGGGTTCGGCCATACAACATGGCCGAACCCATGGTTCCTTATTTTGTCATTTCTCATCTTAGCCACCATTTATTTTCATAGTTAATCACCTAACTTATTTGCACATAACTTAGGTCCATGAATGATTTATTAACATAAATATAGATCCACAATAAATTCCTCCATTTTCTTAGCTTGATCATTCATCCTTTAAACAAGCATAGATCTACCAAAAGATCCATCAAAATGGTACATGTTGTTTGGCCATACAACATGGCCGAACCCATGGTTCCTTGTTTCCATTTTTCCATGGTCTAAATACATGTAAATCCATCAATATTCCTCCATCATTTTCCTCCTTTAAAACCCTTTAAAATCACAAACATACACCCATCCTTTTCATCCTTTCAAGCCCCATTAAAATTAATAATATACTTCCATGGGGTTCGACCATACAACATGGCCGAACCCTATGGTTCATCTTTTCCTCTTAAAAATCACATCCCCATAATTAGATCACTTAATGGGGTTCGGCCATTCAACATGGCCGAACCTCATTTTGCCTTTCTTTAAATGGATCTTAAATCCATGGCCTCCAACATTTTGGCCAACCATTTCCAATCTATATTGAATGTTCCCTTAACCTCCTTTTAATTTATAAATCTTGTCAAGTACTACTTACCGATTCCGCGACTCCTCCGATCTTCTTTCGTTCCTTGGTCTTTTCTTTCTCCCTCCTTAATATGCGGCCAAAGTGTGGTGCTTCATTAAGATGAAAATCCTAAGAGTGGTTCGGCCAAGGAAGAGGTTTGAGAGAGGGAGAGGATGAGGGAGTGGAAAACCCAAAGTCTTTTCCTTGTCTTGTGAGAGATCGGCCCAAAGAGTGAGAGGGAGAGGAGTTGAGATAGAAACCTCTAGGTCTTTCTTGTCTTAGTGAGAGGATCGGCCAAGGGGTGGTGTTAGTGCGGTGTCTCTTTGTAACAACCAAAACCCTTCACCTCCCTCATTAATGTTTCCTTTGGGGTTTCATCCCATGAGATGAAACTCTCCACCTCCCCAACATGTGCATTCAAGATGGAAACCCCCCATCTTAACTATTAACCAACCAAGGTGTCCCTTGGTCTTCACCATGGCATCTATGCACCTCCAACATGTGTCCCTTGGGTTTCCACCATGAGATGGAAACCCTCCATCTTCCCAACATGTACCCTTGGATATGCCTTTTCGGTTTCCTCCTTTGAGATGGAAACCCTCCATCTTCCCAATCCACTCACTGCAATTCAACTCAACTCACTTAAATGAAATAATTTTCCAACTCAATCACTTGAACTCAACATTAATAAATTCTTAACTCATGTGAATTCACTTTCCAACTCAATCATTATTTATCCCACTTGAACTCATTCATCAACTCAACTCTATTGAACTCACCCGTGGTTGACCAAGTCAACCATGGCTTAGCCGACCATGAACCACATGGTATTTAGGGTCCCACTTAGCCATCTCATTTACATGCCACCTCACTTGATGAGGTGGACCCACACTTGAATCTTAATTGGTTATTACACCCAATTATCAAACATTACCCATTTACTTCTAATTAGCTCATCTATGACCCATTGGGTCCCAATTGGGCATTTGACCCAATTGACCACCTTGACCCAATTAAATAAATCTTACCCATTTATTTCAATTGAACCTTATCCATCACCCGTTGGGTCCTAATTTGGGCAATTGACCCAACCCTTACCCATCTAAGGTCCATCTCCATTATTTAATTCAAATTCCATTAATTCACAAATTAAATGGACAATTTTCATATATATTCATGAAATAAAAATCTGGAGTGTTACAATATTACCCTCTTTTGAAAATTTTGGTCCCGAAAATTGAGCGAAGTAGGGTTTCAAACAGATTACATAAATAGCTCAGGCTGAGCTGTTCTCATTTCCGATTCAAGTTCCTAGGTGGCATCCTCATTACTGTGTCGATTCCATACCAGTTTGACGAACTGAATTGCTAGATTCCATAATACCCTTTGTTCTGTCTCCATCACTCTGACAGGCTTTTCGACGTAAGTCACGTCACTTTGCACCTCTATGTCTTGTACATTCAGTACGTGCTCCTCAACATAGATACATGGAACACATTATGCAAAGATGATAACTGTGGAGGAAGTGCCAATTGGTAAGCTACCTCCCCCACCCTCTTTAGGATTGGAAAAGGCCCCAAAAATCTAGGCGAGAGTTTCCCCCTCTTTCCAAATCTCACGTGTCCCTTTCGTGGCGAGACTTTCAAGAACACTGAGTCTCCCACCTCAAACTCAGGGAACCTCCTCCTCTTGTCAGCGTAGCTCTTCTGATGACTCTGTGTAGCATGTAGGTACTGTCGTATCAACTTAATTTGCTCTGTAGTCTCTGCAAGTAGCTCGAGTCCAATAAATGCAGGCTCACTGGCCTCTGTCCAGCACACTCGTGATCTACATGGTCTACCATACAAGGGCTCGAATGGAGCCATCTGGAGGCTTGCCTGGTAACTGTTGTTGTAAGAGAACTCTCTACCAGCGGTAAAGTGATCATCCCATCCACCCTTGAAGTCTAGCATACATGCTCTCAGCATATCCTCCAATGTCTGTATCGTCCTCTCCGACTGTCCATTAGTCTATGGAGGGAATGTTGTGCTAGTCAATAAATCTGTGCCCATAGCAGAGTGTATTCTCTGCCACACTCTGCCGGTGAATCGGCCATCTCTGTCGGACACAATAGTCCGGGGAATACCGTGTAGTCCAATGATATCCTGATGTACCGTTGACCCAAAGTCTCAGATGAATCTGTCATCTTGATGGGGAAGAAGTGTGCATACTTGGTCAATCGATCTACCACGACCCATATCGCATCGTTGCCCTTTGATGACCTTGGCAACCCTGTCACAAAATCCATACAGATATGTTCCCATTTCCACTTCAGCACTGGTAAGGGTTTGAGTAACCCTTGTGGCTTCTGATGTTCAATCTTAACCTGCTGACAAGTTAGGCAGTGAGCAACAAACTCTGCCACATCCCTCTTGAGTCCATGCGACCAATAGTGTCTCTTCAGGTCATGATACATCTTGGTGCTGCTCGGATGAATAGAGAGTTTGGTTTGGTGTGCCTCGATCAATAACTCTCTTCTACAGCTCTTAGGCACATATGTCCTACCTCGAAATACAAGACCCTGTCTTGGTCGTAACTCCCATTCCGGTATAACCTCACCAGTAGACATCTTAGCCCATATCTCCTCCACTTTCGGATTTGTTCGTTGCTCCTGTTCAATCTTGGAGACCATGTTGGACCGTATGATCAAATTATACATGCTCCCATGGTTCTTGATATATAAGTTGAATTCTTGAATGGTATTCAGCATCTCCCTTTCCTTCCTAATCAAAATGGCCATTGTTGCATGTGACATGCGGCTGAGGGCATCCGCCACTTTGTTCGCCTTGCCAGGATGATATCCGAGCGCGAACTCATAATCTTGCAGATATTTCATCCACCTGCGCTGCCTCATGTTGAGTTCCTTCTGATCAAACAAATATTTCAGGCTTTTGTGATCTGAAAACACCTCAAACTTCTTGCCATAAAGATAATGTCTCCAGCTTTTGAGAGCGAAGACCACGGCGGCTAGTTCCAGATCATGCGTGGGATAGTGCCATTCATGAATCTTCAACTGTCTTGAACCATAAGCCACCACATGTTGACTTTGAGTGAGAGAACACCCAAGTCCCTCTCCTGAAGCATCACAATATACTTCATATCCCTTGCCTCTTTCCGGCAAAATCAGAATAGGAGTAGTTGTAAGCCTCTCCTTCAGTTCCTCGAATCTCCAGTTGCATAGATCCAACCATTCAAATTTGACTCCTTTCTGAGTGAGTCGGGTAAGTGGAGATGCAATCTTAGAGAAGTCCATGATAAACTTCCTATAGTAACCTGCCAATCCCAGAAAGCTGCGGATTTATGTCACATTCCTTGGAGCTTTCCAGTCTCTAACTGCTTCCACTTTAGCTGGGTCCATGGATATTCCTTCCATTGATGTGACATGTCCTAAGAAATTGGCCTCAGATAGACAGGACTCGCATTTGTTTGTTTTGGCATATAGCTGGTTTTTCTTCAAGGTGTCCAAGGCTATTCTTAGATGTTCTGCATGCTCCTCCCAATGGTTGGAATAAATCAGGATGTCGTTAATGGAAACGATTACAACTTTTCCAAATAAGGACGAAGATTGTAACACCCCGCCCTTTTCACTCTAAAATAAGAGTTTATTTTTTTTTTTAATAATAATAAACAAGTGATCGGAGAGGAGTGTCACGACGTGAGTTAAGTTCGGACTTCTAATGTACGACCCTTAACTAGCCCAACCCATATGTGCATGGACTAACTCCATGAGAAACATTTCACATATGGTACTAATTTAAACTTGCGGAATAAACCTAATCTAACTGAGGGTTATAATAGAACCTAGGACTACTCCATTTTAGATAGCAAATTAGATAACAAAGTACAAGTCTTAATCCAATGTTACCATAAACTAAACATTCATTCTACCATAGCAATCCATAGCAATTACTTAACTAAGTTATTACATGCCAACATCATCTAACTATCAAATTACATTGTCCATATAAACTTAAAAATAGAAAGTCCATAAATCAATCCATAATTAAAAGTCCATTCAAAGCCCAATCTCCTATGCTTGGTTTCCTTCATGATCCTCGTTCTTCCCCTTTCCTGCGTCATCCACTAAGGATAGAGATAGGGCATTAAATCAACGTGCCCAGTAGGTGTTTCCGATTAGGGCTACCACAAGGTTAGTATAAAACATGCAAATATCATAATAGTACATGATCATCAAACCTTATAAAAACAATGCCACCCATCACAAATATACATAGCCTCCTCTTGACGGGATTCTCATCGTCAAGGTACCCCATAGTGGTCTTTTGGACGCCCCGACAGAGTGTGGCTTCCGGTTTCCTCTTGATGGGATTCTCATCATCAAGATACCCCACCCCCGAAGGAGTGTGGCCTCCGGATTCCATAATCATCACCCCATGCCATGCATGAGATGTCGATGAGTTCATGCCATTTGTAAATACATCTTAACATACAAAACCACTTTGAAACATAATAACTTAGCACATATTTCATCAAAATTAAGATAAAACATCAAATATAAGTGTGGTTACAAAAAGGTAGGAAACCTACACAATGTTCACTTAGATTGACCGCTCTTTTAAACCGTCACCCCTTCACAACTTGTACACCGTTCAAAAAGTCTCGTTACCTTGTTTATATAACAGCAAGTCAAACACATGTCTATTTAATTTCCAACTAAGTCTAAGTCCCAAAAACCACTTTGTGGGGTTCGGTATGGCCGAACCTCACCCACTTAAATTTTGGTCTCTCTTTTTATTTAACCAACACCATACCAATAACTTATATACAAACCCCAATCCACCAAATGCAACCTTGTGGGGTTCGGCCGTACACCATGGCCGAACCTCACTTATTCTTGTTTTAATCCCTCATTTGGATTCTTAAGCCCAAACACACCATTCAAATAACTTAATTAAACACCTCAACTACAAACATACCTTGTTAGGGTTCGGCCATACAACATGGCCGACCCTTACCACTTTGATTTTGACCCTTCTTTCCTTTGAACATTTCATTCATATTTACAATCTTGCCACTTGCATAATCCTTGTTTAAATTTCCTTAATAACCAATGTTCATAACCAATCCACCTTAGTGGGGTTCTACCATACAACATGGCCGAACCTCACCATCATAATTTGGTCCTTTAAATCCTTCATACATACATCTCCAATTACATTATAAGTTAACCACTAAATTCACCAAATAACCATTTGTGGGGTTCGGCCATACTACATGGCCGAACCTCACCCAATGGATTTTTATCCTTTGTTCCATCATCTATCATGGTTGATCACCTCAATACTAAATCCATAATTAAGCATATGTGATTCTTAAATCAAAAGCACATAACAATTCATAATTTCCAACATAATCTTAATCTGATTATCCCATCAAAACAGTCCATGGGGTTCGGCCATACACATGGCCGAACCCTATGGTTCTCTTAACTCAATGATTCTATCATTTTATTTAAAATTTAAGCTCAACACTTTAGCCATAATAACCATATGGTTCAGCCATCCAACGGCCGACCCAAAATATTAAACTTATCTTCATTCAAAACCCTTTAAAACTTTCATTACATGGTATGGTTTTTGTCCCTCAAAAACCATAAAAAATTACTAAATCCTTTCATGGGGTTCGGCCATCCAAAGTGGCCGAACCCTATGATCCATTTTCTTCCCTTTTGAAACAGCAATATCCATGATCTAAACCCTTCATAGATTCGGCCATACAATGGCCGGATCATATGCCCTTAACCAATTTATTTAACAAGGGTTTATAGTGCACTTACCAATACCGCGACTCCTTCGGCTCTTTGATTAGTTCTTGATCTTTACTCAGGCTTGTTCTTCCGTTCCTTTTTGCTCCTCTTTGATCCTTAGCCTTCCTTCTTCCTCTTCTCTTTGATCTTCGGCCAATATATGAGTTTGGTCAATATAAGATCACTAAAGGTTGGTTCGGCTAAGATGAAGATAGGTTTGAGGGAGAAGCTTAGCACTATGTTTCAAACCCTCTTTGATCTTTAAGAGGAGGAACAGCCTTGAGAGAGAGAGGAAGAGAATGAGATAGAATTCTCCAAATGTTGGATTTTCTTTTCCTTAGAGTGCTGGTCTGCTAAGAGTTGGAGAGAGTGCAATGAGAATTCCTTTGTCTAATGAAATTCGCCCTTGGTGATGTCTCTAGATGTTACCACTTGTAACTCCCCTTCCCATTCATCTCTTCAATTATTCCATTTTGGGGGTTTCATCCTTGAGATGAAACCCTCCAACGGTTTTTGGCTCTTGGCTGCCCTAGATGTAACCTTCTTCAAGTGTGAACCCACTTGTAACTCCCATTTGCTTAATTCCTCCCTTGGGGTTTCATCCTTGAGATGAATCTCCCAAGGTACCCAACGGCTTCCAATGGTGTTTTGGAGTATCCTTTCCTCTCATCATTCATCTCCCATCAACATCTCCCATCAACCTTGCATGTGAGAGTTTCATTTTGAAATGAAACTCCCATAGGCTCCAACGGTCATGTTTGAATTGGCAATCCATAACCGCCACCTTTCATTTACTTGCCCATGTGGGAGTTTCATCCTTGAAATGAAACTCCTACATGCCAACGGTTTTGTATCTTAACCCTTGGACCATCCAACTATCCAATCCCCCCCATGCATAGACTAATCTCTAATGCAATTCCAACGTGTATAAGCATTTGAATTTGAAATACAACTCCTCACATATGTAACTCATAAAAACAGCCACCCCATTCATTACTTATCTAGGGGTTACATGCATGAGCTAACCTCCCATGCATTCCAACGTGTGATGTATTATTTAACCTTGAAACTCCATTCCTTCAACTTCACACCTTACCTTTTGAGATAAATATCTCCATAACTTCCCATCCAACTCATATGACACAACTCACCCATTTAACTCATCAATTTAATGCAACTCAACCCATAAATTCAAGTCAACTAAACTCCATCATTTATTTCAACTCAATCTTCAATTTGACCTATCTTAATCACTTGTTAACATTGTAACGCCCCGCCCTTTTCGAGACAAATTCAGAGTCTAATTTTTTTTTTAAACTTAAACACCGGACAAGGGTAGAGTGTAACGCCCCTCCGTTTTCGATAATTTCAGAGTCTAATTTTTTTTTTTAAAAGTAATAATAAAACATCGAAAGAGAGCGGGCGGCGTCACGACTCGAGTTAAGTTCAGACTACCCAAGTCTGAACCTTAACTGGCCACCCATGTGTACATGGAATAGACCATGATAGTGAATCACAGATGGAACTAACATCAACATGAGGAATAATCTAGATTAATTACGGAATAGAAAGACGAGACAACAAGTAACAGTCTTAAACATTATTTATCATAGATCAACCATCCAAATGTTATCAACCTAATCAAACCATAGAAGTAGTGAATTATTACATGTCCCACAAAAGTATTCAAAAGACAGTAATATAAAGTAGTTCAGTCCTTCATTCAAGCACTTAGGCTTGGCTCCCCTCCCGGTCAACAACCTTTCCTTTCCCTTTGCTTGTACCTGCAATCTCCTCTGAGGATAGAATTAGGGTGTTAGATCAACGCATCCAGTAGGTTCCCGAATAAGGGCTACCACATGTTAGCATATAAAACATGCATATACATATCATAATACATGATCAATAAAAACAAGTAAAACAATGCTATGAAATATGCACATGCAATGAGCATCCCCCATCATGTACTTTCATAGCCATCACTTGACGTGCCTTGCACCGACAAGGTTATTTACAACACACTTTCATCTCTTCTATAAAATATGTACATGCAATGAGAAACCCCCATCATGTACGATTCGTAGCCATCACTTGACGTGCCTTGCACCGACAAGGTAAATTACAACACACTTTCATCTCCTCTATAAAACATGTACATGCAATGAGCAACCCCCATCATGTACATTCGTAGCCATCACTGTAGAACTTCATTCATTATCCCATGACTATGCATGAGATGCCAATGCCTGTATGCCATTTGTTAATGCATAATATATCATTTGAAACACATATATTAAAACAAGAGTATCATAAGAAAAACTGGGTAAAAATCGTGGTTACAAGTAGGTAGGAAACCTACAGAAGAATCACTTCAGTGTTTGTTCTTTCTTAGGCTTTATCTGGTCACCGCTCGCAGTCGTGCACCGTCACAGATATCCGTCACCTTATTCACATAAATCATGGACCAACTTTTAATCCCTTACTTTACTTGATTCCCATTTTTAATCACACCTACATCCATAAAATGACCCATGAAAACGGTCCATGGGGTTCCTTTGCTCAATAATGTCCTTTATTTAAATACTAACTGGTTTTATCCCCTTAGCCATGTTAAACCCATGGTTTAACAAACCCATGGCCAACCCAAAATCAGTAACCTTATTACATAAAAACCTCCCAAAAACAGTCCACAAAGGTCTATGGTTTCCATGTTTTCTAACATGAAAACCAACCCTCTTTTAGATGGGGTTCGGCCCTCCATGTTGGCCGAACCCAATGGCTATGTTTACTATTTTTAAACTTCAGATAAACATGTATAAACAGTATATTAATATCAGGTTTTAACTCTCAAAGAAATCATCCAAAACAGTCCATAAAAAGTCTATGGTTTACATGTTTTTCCAACATGAAACCAACATTCTTTTACATGGGGTTCGGCCCTCCATGGTGGCCGAACCCAATGGCTATGTTTACTGTTTTTAAACCTCATCATATAAACATGTATAAACAGTATATTAATATCAGATTTTAACTCTCAAAGAAATCATCGAAAAACCAACACCATATCATGGGATTCGGCCATCCAAGATGGCCGATCCCCATGGTCCATCCTTTCCAATTTTTCTCCACTGATTAGACCACATATCTTCAGCCTTTTCTGATATCCAAACCCCATGTTTTAACCCTCTTTAAGCATGTATTTTAAATCTTAATAAAATATGTAAAAACAGTCCCCAAATGGATGGTTTTAAATTTCAAAAACCATAACCATTAACCAACTCTTTCCATGGGGTTCAGCCACCCAAAGTGGCCGAACCCAATGGTTCATTTCACTTCTTTTTGACACCATCTTCCATGGTTTAGACCCTTGTCAAATTCAGCTATGGTATGGCCAAGTTATGACATACAAATCCATGTTTTCAATCTTTCCAAAGCATGTATCTTAAACCTCCAAAATCGGTCCTATTCTTGCATGATTTAATCCTTACAAACCCTCAACACTAACCATAAAATTTCATAGGGTTCGGCCACTTTGGAGTGGCCGAACCCTATGTCCATGTTTTCCATCTAATTGAGCATAAAGGAATCATATTGTAACCCTTTGACAGATTTGACCATCACATGGCCGAATCATGTCTTATTTTACCCATTTTATTAAACATAAATCAATGGGAAAAACTTACCACTTTCCTTTGCCTTTTGCTCTTGAATTTTAATCCTTGTTTCCTTAACTCTTGCTGGTTGTATGCTTGAATATTTGGTACCAAAAACCTCTGCTGTTCCAGCCAAGAACAACAATTGAAGAGAGGGAGAAAGAGATGGGAACAATTGGGTTTCCTTTGACAAAAACGGCCAACCATGGGTGTTTATTGTTTTTTGTAGTTCAGCCCCAAAAACCTCTCAATTCCCTCATAACTTCTTGCTCAAAACGGTGGGCATTGGGTGCCATCCAAGGCACCCCTTGGCAGCTACCAATGCAGCCATTCAAATCCCCAAGCAACCCACCTCAAACCCATGCACTTATATTTAATATTTAGTATGGAACTCACCAAAACAAATCCCCAACGTGTGGGACTTGTTTTGGTTGGTTTGAGACCAGCTAAACTCTTCCAATTCCCCTTGGACTCACTGAATTTACAGCCCCTTGAGTTTCCATTTTGACTCACCCAACTCAAGGTATTTTTATTCCAACCCAACTCATCACATTTAATGCATTTCATTTAATGCACATGAGTTAACTCACCTTTTGATTTAATTCCAACTCACCTCAGTCCCACTCAACTGTTTTGACTCGTGTTTGAGCTCCCATGAGGGTTCACACGGTCAACAATAGTCACCTTGACCCGTTGGGTCCACTTTTAGTTCCTTGACCAGTTTTTGACTCCATGACCCAATTATGGTATTTTGGTCATTTGTAAATGGTTTTCACATATGGATCAAGCCTACCCATTTCTTCTCCACTTGATTTTCAATCAACTAGGCTTAACCCCCTTTAATTTAAATTCACAAAATGGTCAAATCATCCATTTTGACCCGATGGGTCCCATTTGGGCCCTTTGACCCATTTAGCCATTTTTGACCCAGATGATGAAAATTACCCAACCAATCAAACTTAACATTCATAATGTGCTCATATGATTTTAATTTGAGCAATGGGCCCCACTATTTCCTTACTTAACATCACAAAATAATTAATTTAATAACTCAGGGGCATTTTGGTAATTTTCCACTTCATTGAGAAATTGGGGTGTTACACAGAGGGACGTCACGATGCGAGTTAAGTTCAGAGTACTCAAGCCTGAACCTTAACTGGCCACCCATGTGTACATGGACTAGACCATGATAACAAATCACACATAGAACTAAACAATAACTTGCGGAATAAACTAGACTAACTGCGGAAATAGAATGAATAAATAGCAAGTAACAGTCTCAATTAATAATTAACATAAAACAACCATCCATAGTTAATAACCTAATCAAACCATAGCAAGGTATTAACTTATTATATGTCCATCAAATATAACTCAAACAACAATAAATAAGAAGTCATGTTCATCAATCAAGCGCTTAGGCTTGGCTCCCCTCCTGGTCATCGACCTTTTCTTTCCCTTTCCTTGTTCCTGTATTATTCTCTAAGGATAGAATTAGGGCGTTAGATCAACGCCTCCCAGTAGGTTCCCGATCAGGGCTACCACATAGTTAGCATATAAAACATGCATATATATCATAGTACACGATTATCAAAAACATATAAAACCATGCTATGTATGTATGCAAATGTAATGAGCCCCACCCCATCACACATACATAGCCATCACTTGACGAGACTCTCACCGTCAAGGTAAATCATAATACACTTTCATTTGGGACTCACATGATAAGGTAATCCATAGTAATCCTCGTTACCTGTGGAAAGACACTTCATCATTGAGTTGTTTCATATCACATATTAGTCCTCCTGGCGGGACTCTCATCGCCTAAAGAGACCATTGTGACTCTTATCATCATGTTACTCCTCCTGGCGGGACTCTCATCGCTTAAGGAGGACGGTAACTCATAATTGCAACACAACATATCCCCAATCATCATCCCATGTCTATGCATGAGATGCCAATGTACATGTATGTCATTTGTAAATACATATCTCATCATTCAAAACCATATTTGAAACATAATATCAAATATAACATATCTCATAAAAACATGATAAAACTAAATCATAATTGTGGTTACAAGTAGGTAGGAAACCTACTGAAGATTCACTTCAGTATTTGATCTTTCTTAATCATCAGCCGTTCACGATTCGCACGCCGTTCTCGCAAGTCTCAATACCTTATTTTCATAGCAGCAAATTAAACATTCATTATGTAATTCCAATTTGGTCTAAGTCCCAAAAATGCACTATGTGGGGTTCGGCCATAACCATGGCTGAACCTCACCTATTTATCTTTTGGTCTCTCATTTGTTTAATCCCTATTAAGCATCAAATTCTACAAAACTACCTTGGTAGGGTTCGGCCATACAGCATGGCCGAACCATACCCCTTTGTTTTGGGTCCATACAACCATACCTATGATCATTCTACCTTTGATCATTTCTCCCATAACTACCATTATGCCATTGAGACCAACCTTTTCCTTAAACATCCTTGACTATGACCAAACCACCTTGGTGGGGTTCGGCCATACCCATGACCGAACCTCACATCTTTATTTGCACTTTTAAATCACATAATTAGCTACACATTAAGGCCACCAATGAACCTTAGTGGGGTTTGGCCATACCACATGGCCGAACCTCACCAAATCTGATTTTTGTCCCCACTTTTCATCTTATTCAAGATTAATCAGCTTGATATTAAATCCATACCAAAACCTAGGTAATTCTTAAATCAAAACATAAACACAACATAGTTTCCAATGGAATTCAATCCAATCATTTCACCCAAAAACAGCCCATGGGGTTCGGCCATGCACATGGCTGAACCCAATGGTTCTCTTGATTTAATTGGTCCATCATCTATCCATGATTTGAATCAGTAACTTAACCCTAACATTGACATGGTTCAGCCATATTTTGGCCAACCAATAACAACAAATTAATCTTCATCAAATCACATAAAACACCATAATCTTATATGGTTTTTAACTCACCAAAATCATCAAATACTTTCATGGGGTTCAGCCATCCAAAGTGGCCGAACCCTATGTCCATGTCTTGGTCCTCATAAACATGTTTTAAGTCTCATTTAAACATGTAATAATCAATGTAACATTACCGGGGTTTTTACCTCTCAAAAACCCTCCAAATTAGTCCATCACTTTGCATGGTTTTCATTTAAAACAACTCAATCCAAATGACCATGACACTTCATGGGGTTCGGCCATCCAAGATGGCCGAGTCCAATGGTCCATTTTATCAATTTATATCCATGGTACCTTCAGTCCTTCCTGACCTTCAAGTCCATGTTTTAACCTTTTTAAAACATGCACTTTAAGTCTAATAAAACATCTAAAAACAGTCCCATACTTGTATGGTTTTAAATTCCAAAAACCATCCAAATCAACCAATTATTTCCATGGGGTTCGGCCATCCCAAGTGGCCGAACTCCATGTTCTAAATTTCCATCCTTTAAACCTTATAAACACACTTTACAACCTTACTTAATTGCCACAAAATGACCCAATTAACATGTGTATAAATCAGCATAGCTTGACATGGTTTTTGACCTTTAAGAACATCAAATCCAATCCACATTTTTCATGGGGTTCGGCCAACCAAGATGGCCTAACCCAATGGCATATATTTTCTTAGCCTTTTAAGCCATCTAATCCAAGGTTTAGACCTATGACAAATTCGGCCATACATGACCAAATTATGTCATTCAAATTTATAACTTCAAGCTCTTTATTAAACTAAACACTTATGTAAAAACTTACCAATTTCCTTGCTTCTTTCCCCTTGTTTCTTTTCTTTCCTTGCTCTTTAATCCCTTGCCGAAATGGTGCTGGATCAAATGGTGAAACACCAGCAGCTGGTTCAGCCAAGAAAATGCGTTTGAAGAGAGGGAGAGATAGACGAGAATTCCTTGGATTTTCAATGTGAAAATCGGCCAACAATGGTGATCTTTCCCTTTTGTACATCAGCCCCATCTACCATTCATTTTCCCTCATTAAACTTTGCTAAAAACGATGAGATATTGGGTGTCATCCAAGACACCCCTTCACCCAAACGTTGCATCTCTTCATATTTGACACATGCATCTCATGAGATGCATGATGCCACCCAACCTTGGTGTCCGTTGGCTTTGCCAAGGCACCTCTTCATTCCAACGACTAGGATTGATTCCCCAAGAGTTGTGTGTGATTAACAACACCTTTCCACTTGCTCTTGACACACTTGACTCATGATATTTTTATTCTAACTCAACTTATCCAACTCAACACATTTAATGCACTATATTTGAGTCAACTCTTTTCTTAATTCAAACTCACTCCAATCAGTCCAACTCAAGCTGAACTAACTCACACTTGAGTTCAATTGAGGGCCCACACGGTCATCTGTGGTCAACCTAGTCAACCCGACCCATTGGATCCCCAATTAACCCCTTGACCCGTTTTGACAACATGACCCATTAATGGGCTGATTTTGCCACTTTTAAATGGTTTTCACTTGTGCATTAAGCCTACCCATTTTTGCTATACTTGATTTCCAATCATTTCAGCTTAACCCCACTTAATTTGAGCTTACACAATTGTCAAATCATCCATTATGACCCATTGGGTCCAATTGGGCCCTTGACCCCATTTAGCCATTTTCGACCCAATTGATGTACATTACCCATCCAATCAAATTTGACATTTATAATGTGCTCATATAATCTTAATTTGAGCAATGGGCCCCACCATTTCCTTATTTGACATCACAAAATAATTAATTTAATAAACCAGGGGCATTTTCATAAATATCCACTTCATTGAGAAATTGGGGTGTTACAAACATTCCCATTCAATTCTGCCTAACCCAATTAAACTTGAGCTCACCCAATGGTCAAACATGTCAACCACGACCCATTGGGTTCCAATTGGGTCCTTTGACCCAATTAACCACTTTGACCCAAATAAATGTACATTACCCATTTAACTTAATTTGAACCTTATACCGAGTACATTGGTCTTATTTGAACAATGGGCCCCACAATTTACTCATCTACGATCATATCCTTTTAATTCATAATTTCAATGGCAATTTCGTAAATATTGATATATTGCAAAATCTGGGGTATTACAAAGATTAGATCCATGAATATAACCCCCCTATGGGTATAATCCATTCATGGACATAACTAATACGTTCGTAGGACTAATATGTCTATCATAGTGCTAACAGGTCTAACATACAACCAATGTGTCGACTATGGAATAAAAAATGTCTATCATAAGACCCATATGTCAACTTATGGGACCAAACTGTCCCTCACACTACCAATACATCTACCATAGTGCCAACATTCGGCATCAACCCAAACCACCATGTAAACCCTCCTCCATTATGTTCTTCTTCCTGTTGTTGGTTTTGTTGTGTATGTCTTCTTCTCGGAGGCATTTTCCTAAGTCATCGACACATTGATCGACTTAGTTTCTCATCAAAATCTATGTTCACATACTTGGGGAAATTGCCTAATCATCATCTTGTATTTATTGTTTTGGGGAGTTTTCCTATGTATTACATAATATCTCTTGTTTGGGGAATTTCCAAATAAGCATCTTGTATTTCTTGTTTTTTGGGGAAACTTTCCTAAGTATCAAGTATCATTTCTCAATTTGGGGAAATCCTGATGTTTCCTTGTTTTCGAGGAATACCTTCCTAAGTATCAAGTATCATTTCTCAACTTGGGGAAATCCTGATGTTTCCTTGTTTTCGGGGAATACCTTCCTAAGTATCAAGTATTATTTATCAATTTGGGGAAAAATCTTGATATCTCTCATTTTCGGGGAAATATGTCCTATTTTGCTATGTTTGTAAATCCAATTTATAGTGATTGTCCTTCCCTTGCTATCATTTCTTTTTCGTCAAGTGTTGCTTTCAGATTGAATGCTTCAATCTGAGTCTAACGAAGTAAATTTATCCGGCCCCCGTGCAGCGGACTCCGAAGAGTCGGTCAGTTGGGATTCTTATCTTGTCTGTGAGACATGATACCGTCTTAATCTTAATTCGAAAGATTCATCCTTCCCGTTTTGCTCTGATACCAACTGTAACGCCCCACCCCTTTTCACTCGCCGAAAATCAGAGCCTATTTTTTTTATATATATAAAGAGTGGGAGAGAGCGGGAACGTCACAACACAGCTAAGTCCGAGCTTCCAAAGCCCGGCCTCAACTGGCCAACCCTACGTGTGCGTGGACTAAGTCCACGGAAACGATTCACACGTAATAAGATAAGCTTGCGGAATAAAACATATTGCGGAATTATAATGAAGTCTAACCTATCCAATTTTGAATAGCAAGGAAGTCCATCACTTAATAATAATCACCTTAAGTTATAATATCCAAAATTAACCATCCAAACCATAGCAAATAATCTAAGTTATTACAGTCCCAAATACTAGCTGTAACGCCTAGCCCTTTTTCACTGGCCGAAAATCAGAGTCTATTTTTTTTTTTTTTGAAATAAAGAGTGAGAAGGAACGGGACGTCATTTTGCGAGCTAAGTCCGAGCTTCCAAAGCCTGGCCCTTAACTGGCCAACCAAGCATGTGCGTGGACTAAGTCCACGAGAACGGTTCATACGCACTAAGGCTAAGCTTGCGGAATAAAACATAATGCAGAATTATAATAGAGTTCTATCCTACCAATTATTAAATAGCAAGGAAGTCCATCACTTAATGATAATTACCCTAAGTTATAATGTCCAAAATAAAAGTCCAAACCCTAGCAAATAGTCTAAGTTATTACAGTCCCAACAATCTAATTACTCAAATTACATTTCCATAAATAAAACTTAAATAAATAAATCTAGCTCATCCAAGCTCCTAAGCTTGGCTCCGATCGTGTCCTTCACTTCGTCCATTTCCTGTGTCATCATCTAAGGTAGAAGTAGGGCGTTAGACGACGCACCCAGTAGGTACTCCGAGTAGGGTCAACACATGGATTAGTATAAACAAGAACACACAAATATAAGTAATATCAAAACCATGCAAGTCAATACCATGCCATGGGTGTCATATGCCATGAATCTCACCCATCATCCATATCACAATCACATAGTATCCCTCTTGATGGAAAATCCTGATCAAGGTAATGTCATGACTCCCCACGAATGCTTTATCAGTCGCCCCGACGGAGCGTGGACTCCGGTTACATCTCCCCACAGTTGTTTATCGGTCCCCCCGACGGAGCGTGGACTCCGGCTACATCTCCATCATACATCCATTGGAATCAGTGTAGATTCCTCCCCACGATTATTTATCGAAAATCCGAATGGAGCATGGACTCCCCTCATTTGATCCCTCCCATGCCATGCATGAGATGCAAGTGCAAACATGCTATGTAATAATAAACATTATAGCATTAAAATCCCATCATTAAGACATATCATTTGATACCAAAATAATTCAAGTAAAAACATCACATATACATATTCCATAGTTTTCAATGAGCTAGGAATCCTACCAACATCCAAATACAGAGTCCTTGAATTTCAATCCAAAAATCGATCACCGATCGCGTCAAGCCGATCGTACACCGCTTGTGAAATCCCGTTACCTTATTACATATAAATAAATCAACCCAATGATCCATTTGATTTCCAACCATGTTTAAGTCCACAAAATGCCTTAGTGGGGTTCGGCCATACAACATGGCTGAACCTCACTCTCTTGGTTTTGGGCCCCTCTTTTTAGTCCCTTATCATTTTAATCAATGTGGGTCCAAGATCATTCCATCTTTTGATTTATTAACCAATCACAAAAGTTAGTCCTTTTACATTAATAAAAACCACCTAAGTCCATAAGAAATTCTCCATGGGGTTCGGCCATACAACATAGCCAACCCATGGTCCTTCATTTTCACCATTTAGCCATTATTTCCTTCCATAGGTAATCACCTAATTATTTACCCATACTTAGGTCCATAAATGATCCATAAACATAGATCCATAATTAAATCCCTCCATTTCCTAGCTTGATCATTCCATCTCTTAAACATTTAATTTCTTCAACATGCATGGATCCACAATGTCCATAAAATGGATCATGGGGTTCGGCAATACAACATGGCCGAACCCATGGTGTCTCATTTTCATCCTCCCTTTAAATCATTTACAAACATTAGGTCCATAAACAAAGTCCCTCCATGTGGGGGGGGGGAGAGGGGTTGTGTTTAATCATATACTTAGGTCCATCATTGTAACGCCCCACCCTTTTTCACTCGCTTCTTCCCGTAAATTCAGAGTATATTTTTTTTTATAACAGAGTAGAGTGATAGAGCGCGGGACGTCACGACGCGAGCTAAATCCGAACTTCCAAAGTCCGACCCTTAACTGCCCAACCCTATGTGTGCATGGACTAAGTCCACGAAAATGGTTCACACATAGCAATAGCAATATACGGAATAAAATCATAACCTGCGGAATCATAACATCAAAATGAGGAATCATAATAGAACCAAGTTCTATTCCATTCAGATAGCAAAGTACGTCAAATCCTTAATCATTATTAAAAACGTCATAATCATCAAATTAAACATCCGACCATCTAAGTTATTACATTCCGAAATTAGTTACTCAATTAAAAGTCCATAAGTAACTTTATTCAAAACGTATAAACTAAATCATCCAAGCTCTTAAGCCTGGCCTATCTTGCGTTCCTCGCTCCCCTGATTACTTGTATCATCAACTAGGGTAGAAGTAGGGCGTTAGAACAACGCACCCAGTAGGTATTCCAATTACGGCTAACACATGGTTAGTACAAAACATATATAATAATATAGTGATGTCAAAACCATATAAAATCCATGTCATGCAATGATGACAATATGCAATGAGTCTCACCCATCACATGTACATAAATGTACCCACCACATAGGTCTTCTGGACTCCCCGGCGGAGTGTGGACCCTCCAGAATCTTCTTGATGGAAATCATATCAAGGTACTGCACATAGGTTTTTCGGACGCCCCGACGGAGTGTGACCCCTCCAGTTACAAGTCCTCCATCCCATGCCATGCATGAGATGCCAATGAAATACATGCTATTTTATAACATAAACATAGCATTTAAAAATCCTATTTAAATCACATGCTATTTCCTCATAAAGACATAGCATTTAAAACCAACCTTTGAAACACATTCAATACATGCTATTTATAACATAAACATAGCATTTAAAATTCACTTTAAAACATATCATTTGAAACATAATTTCATCAAACAAAAGATAAACACAAAGTATATAAACCATGGTTTCAAAGAGGTGGAATCCTACCAAAGACCGATAACGTGTGCTTGCGTCTTTCGTCCGGTAACCGCTCACGATCGTAAACGCCGTGTGAGATCACGTTACCTTATAACACAATAATTAATCATAATCAAGTCCCACTTGATTTTCAAGGTTCTAAGTCCATAAACAAAACCCCATTGGGTTCGGCCATACACCATGGCCGAACCCATGGCTTACCATTTTCACACCTATTTATGAAAATGCCATCCATGGCTATCATTCCATAATCCCATCTTTTCAATCATTAAAAACAATTGCCTAAGTTAATGTTTGATCCACAAACCATCTCATGGGGTTCGGCCATACATCATGGCCGAACCCATGATCTTTCAATTTAGGAGCTATTTACAATTTTGCCACTAGCTTAGGTTTATGTCTTCCCATTAATCCAACATAATATTAAATCCATACAATCCATTCTACTTGATTCATGGGGTTCGGCCACACACCATTGCCGAACCCTATGGCATCTTAGTTCCATCTTAGGTCCATAAAATAAGTCTAACCCATAGAATTAATTCATGGGGTTCGGCCATGTCTAGGTTTCCTTTTTCCATCATCTTCCATTTTTAGCCAATCCATAATTGGATAGTTTCTAAATTTAGATTTCCTTAATTAGAAAGTTCTTAAATTAAAACTTCCTAATTTAGTTTCCACCTTCCAAAAATAGAACTTTCCCCTTTTTAATTTCCTCCTTCTATTTTTAGAAACTTAATTAATAAACAACCTTCTATAAATAAAAAGGTTTCCAAAAATCAACCCTAGTGGGGTTCGGCCATACACCATGGCCGAACCTCACTTATGGCAACCAATCCATTCATTCCTTCTTTTTTTTAAATCCAATCTTCCTTAATTAGAAAATTACCATACATGGCCAACCTTCCATAAATAGATAATTTCCATAAATAAACTACACATTTCCATAATTGGAATACTTTCCAATTTTAGCAACCTTCTTTCCATACTTGGATGCTTTCTAATTTTAGCAATTCTTTCCATAATTAAACTCCACCTTCTATTATTAGAAGGTTTCCATAAATAAACTCCCCTTCCATAATTGGATAGTTTCTTAATTTGGCAACCTCATTCCTTAATTGGAAGCTTTCCAAACTTAGCAACAAAATGCATTTACCAATCCAAAACAACCCCATGGGGTTCGGCCATACACCATGGCCGAACCCTATGGTTCATGATCTTGATTATTCAATCCCTTGAAAAGCTACATATCAATAACATTAATCTCTTATTAAATTTAACCGATTACCATCCATTATAATCAATTAAAAACATAAATATAATTGATGGGGTTCGGCCATACACCATGGCCGAACCTCACCCCTTTCTTTCCCATTCTTTTGATCCAATCAACATAGCCATAAAGTAATCATGGTTCGGCCATGCCATGGCCGACCCACATCCCTAACCATATCTCCATTTGAAATCTTCTTTTAAATCCAAAACCACCCAACCGTCCAAGATTTCCATTATTTAAAATTTAAGAAGATAAACCCATAATTTTCCATGGCTTTCCATGGTTTCGATCCAACCAAATAAATCATGTCTTTCCATTAAAATCATAAAATCCATCCCCTCATCTTCTTCCATGGGGTCGGCCAAACACCATGGCCGAACCCTATGGTTCTTTATTTCAAACTAAATTTATCAATTAGATACTAACCTTTTCCGATTTCTTGTTCTTCCCTCGCTTGATCTTTCTCTTCCAATCTTCTTCTCCTTTCCCTTTGCTGATTTCCTTCTTCTTGTCCTTGCTCTTGATCTTGGCGAGAATGACAATTGAGAGAGAGGAAATAAAATTCGGCTATGGGGTTTGTAAAACCGTGTGCCTTTGTCCTCATCTCCTTTTAAAGCCTTTCTTTGGTCCATATTTAGGAAGTGCTTAAGATAGCTAATTCCCCCCCTTAGGCCGTGCACCCATTGTCTTTCCCTTTTAATAAAACCCCACACGGCTAAGACTTATTTAGACCATACCGTGTGCACCTTTCCTTGTACCTTAATTTAGATACTTCTTTTATTTATTTTAAGAAAATATGCTCACCCTTTTTAAAAGATCCCACGCGCCTATGATAGATTTTATTATCTAAAATTCGGCCAAACTTATCCCATACACGGCCATAAAATCTTTTAATTAATTTTTTTGGACATAATGCATTACTAAAATAATTCAACCCATTTAAATTTAATAAAACCAATTCCACAATTAATTGGGTCCTAATTGGGTCATGGCCCAATTCTTTGTCCATATAAGATCTAACCTAAAATTCACAATTTAAATGGATAATTTCATATAAAATAATTAACTGAAAATCCGAGGTGTTACAATCATTTTAAACATAGATCCATAATAAATCCCTCAATATTTTTCCATGGGGTTCGGCCATACAACATGACCGAACCCATGGTCCATGGTTCTTCCTTATTTCCTCATTTTAAATTATCATTTACAACATTTAAACCCCATTTAAAATCACTAACACACTTCCATGATTTTCATCCTTTAAAACCCATTAACATCACCCACATACTTCCATGGGGTTCGGCCATACAACATGGCCGAACCCTATGGTTCATCATTTTCTCTTAAAAAATCATATACCCATGATTATATCCTTTGATGGGGTTCGGCCATACATCATGGCCGAACCGCATCCAATCATTCCTTTGTCCTTAATGGTCCATGTATAAAATCTAGGGTTTGGCCATGCAAGGGCCAAACCATGATCTTTGATCATATTCCTTATCTTGGACATGCATGAGGTCATTAGTCATATATACATAATAATGAGGGTTCGGCCATGCAAAGGCCGAGCCATGATCCTTGACCATTCTTCATGTTTAGCCATGCATGTTGACATAAACCATATATACATAGTGTCCTTAGAAATCCCTCTTACCCATTAGGGTTTTGCCCATTTTTCCATCGCATTCCTTGGATGGATTTTAAATCCATGGCCCATAATATTTTGGCCAACTCTCCAAATCCGAAATGGGATGTTCCTTTAACCCCTTTCTACTTAATAAAATCTTGTCAAGCAATACTTACCGATTCCGCTACTCCTCCGTTTTCTTCCGTTTCGTCTTGTTCCTCCGTTCTTGTCCTTCCTTAGTCTTTCTTCTTTCTTCCTCCTTGATCTTCGACCAAAGTGTGTTGCTTGAGAGGGAGAGGGTTTTAGATGAAAACCCCAAGGAGATAGTTCGGCCTTGGTGAAGGTTTGAGAGAGGGAGAGGAGGAGAGAATGTAAAAACCCTAAGTGTTTTCCTTGTCTTGTGAGAGAGGTCGGCCAAGCTTGAGAGAGGGAGAGAAGTGGAGATAGAAAACTCTAAGTGTTTCTTGTCTTGTTCAATGAGAGGGTCGGCCAAGTTTGAGAGAGGGAGAGAGTGAAAGAGTGAATGAGATGGAAAGAGCCCTTTCCATCTTGTCTAGGGTTTCCTTGAGTAAGACTCCACCCTCATCAATGTGGAGTCTTCCCCATGAGTCTTTTGACCAAACAAGGGAATGCATGCCCTCCACATGGCACACACCACCCTCTCCAACGTTTTTTGGCTTGTGGTTTCCTTTTGGTGGCTAGTGGTTTGCATGAGATGGAACCCCCACCTCTCCTTTGACCAACCATGAGAATGCATGCCCTCCACCTAAGTTCTTTGTCTAACCAAGAGGGTCCGTGCCTCCACATGGCATACCACCCCCATCTCCAACGGTTTTGGCTTGGTGGTTTCCATGAGATGGAACTGCCACCTCTCCTTTGACCAACCATGAGGATGCATGCCCTCCACCAAAGTTCTTTGTCTAGCCAAGAGGGTGCATGCCCTCCACATGGCATACCACCCCCATCTCCAACGGTTTTGGCTTAGCTAGTGGTTTCCATGAGATGGAAACCACCCTCCTCTCTTTTGACTCACTCCATCTTTTCATTTTCCATGTGACTCATCCTGCAATAGCCCGAATTTTCGAAGCAATATATATTGGACATTTAATTATTTTAATTTGGAATTTGATGTGATGAAAATGCCAAATGGATCAATTTTGGGACAAGGGTCCAAGAATGGCCCAATCGGCCACAAATTGGATGAAATCCATTCAATGGGTCAATGAGAAGTAATTGGGTCAAAGATAGTCAATTTGAGTCAAAGTGGGCCCGATCACCATGTGGGACCCAATGGATCAAAATTGGTCCAAACCCTAAGGTAAAGGGGTAGAAAATAATCAGTTGGGCCGTGGGCCCAATGGTGGGCCAATTAATTTAAAAAGGGTGATTTGGAATTAAAACCCGTAAGTTAGTAATGAAATGAAATGGTATGACCAAATGGGGCCCACCTCCACCTCACCAATTGAGGTGGCGTGTGGACCAAGGAAAAAGTGGGACCAACCATCATGGTTGACTTGGTCAACCATGGATAAATTTAAGAAGACTAAGGTGGATTAAGGTAAATTAAATTGATTAAAATTATTGTAAAATTACCTAAGTTAAAATCAATGGAATTAAAATAACATGGCCAAGTGGGGCCCACCTCCACCCCATCAAGTGAAGTGGCGGGTGGGGTAGGTATAGATGGGGGCCGTCCACCATGGTTGACTTGGTCAACCATGGGTGGATTTATTAGATAGATAATTTAATGGAATTAAATTGGATGGAAATTAATTAACCTAAGTGAGGACTTAACTTAATTAATTAGGTTGATTAATTAGGGTCAACATAAACAAGTCAAAGAGGACATGGGAGCCATGCTTGGTGGTTGAGTCTCAACCACCACCACCCAAGTCAAGCTAGCCCATGCTTGGTGGGTGGGGAAATTAATGTGGAGTCTAGGTTACTCCACCCACCTCCATCTTCTTCCAAACTAATCCCTCTCATTTCACTCTATCTCTCCTGACACACAAAAACCGTCCCTCCATGTATCAAAAGAGAAGAAAAACTTAGAAGAAAATTTAGAAGAAAGAAGAAGAAAAGAGAAGGAAAGGATAAGTCTTGGGTCACCCCAAGATCAAGATCCTTGAAACATCTTCCTCATCCCCATAATCTTTCTCTCTCAACCTAAACCCCATCTACCTTAGCCGATCCAAACATGTCCCACCATTGATCAAGCTCATCTAGCTGATCAAACAAGGAGAGGAAGAAGAAAGGAGGCCAAGGAAGTTGACGGGAGCGATAAAGACCGGAGGAGTCGTCGGATCGTAAGTATGTTCTAAACAAGAAATTTAATTTTTAGAGTTTTAAGTTTTGGAATCCATTTCATTGGATTGGATGGTGGCCAAACCATCATAGGCTTTGAATTGAAAAATCCATCAAAAGGTAGGATAAGAAATGGATAAAAAATGGAGGAATGGATTAAGTAATGGATTAGGGATGGTTTGTAATTAAATTTTTAAACATGGGATTGTATAAAAAAAAATTGGAGGAAATTTTGGGCCATAGGGTTCGGCCATGTAGCATGGCCGAACCCCATGGTGGCAAATTAAATGATGGATGATGGAAGTATGGAAAAATATGGAGAAAAAGGTTAGGTTTCCTAAATGCTAAGTAATTGATGATTTTATTAAAATTAGAAGGTTTAAAATGGTGGAGAATGATTAATGATAATTAGTTTGCAAATGATTTAAGATAGGTGAATTTAAATAGGATAAAGGCATAGAATGGAATGGATGGATGACCATAGGGTTCGGTCATGTAGCATGACCGAACCCCATGGTGAATAATGAGTAATTTATTAAGATTATTAGGTTTAAAGATAATGGAGAAAAATGATAGATTTAAATGGATTTATTGAGTATAGAATGTGATGTTTAGATGGAATGAAAATGGTGATGTAAATGGATGATTTAAATCCAAATGGAGGTATGATATTTTAAAAGAAATCATGGAACTATAGGGTTCGGCCATACAAGGTGGCCGAACCCCATGGTTAGTGATCTATGGGGGTTAGAGCTCTTAGATGCTCAATGGTTAATGTTTTTCTAAAGTTTGAAAATTAGGAGTATAGTATGGGATTTTCAAATGGGTATTAAAGGATGAAAGTGGTGAATTAAACATTTATGAATTATAGAAGATGATGGAGGAAATGATAGTTTTTAAATGGATTTACAAAGTGTAGGATATAAGTTTTTTTTTTTTAAAAAAAAGGGCAAAATGAATGAAGGTTAGTGATTTTAAAATGGATTATTTTTGGGACAAAATTAATGGTCTTAAATGGCACCCATGAAGGTGAGCCATGAACCATGGGTTCGGCCATGGTGTATGGCCGAACCCTATGGTGATGATTTAGTGATTTTTAATGAAGGTAAAAAGAATGGAAAATGATGGAAAGAGATGACAAATTTAAATGGATTTATGAGTATGTAAGTGATGATTTAAAATGAGATGAAAAATGGGGACTTAAATGGATGTTTTAATTTCATTGGAGATTGGATTAAAGGGAGTAAAATGGGCCCAAGAAAATGAAGATAGGGTACCATGGGTTCGGCCATGGTGTATGGCCGAACCCATGATCCCTTTGTGGGCCACCTTTAGGGCAAAATGTGAAAGGACATATGGGGATTAAATGTTTTTCAAAATTAATTGGATAAGTGGCTGATTTTAGGTACATGATGTCATGGTTAGGGAATCACAAATGGGCCCAAGTTTATGGGTCAAATACGAATTCAAAATGTACATGGAAGAGGAGTGGCAAAATGGTAATTATAAGCCACTTTGAAGAACCATAGGTTCGGCCATGGTACATGGCCGAACCCTATGTGGATTAGACATGAAATCAAATGCATTTTTAAAGATTAATTGAAACGTATAGATGTTGCGTTTTAGGCTCGCTCACTGTAATATTTGAACTGGCCAAAAATCGGATCTATGTATATGATTTAACCAATGGATAATGGGCTAAGTTAAGGGCTAATTTTTGATAAAATGGTAACATAATTAATGGCCATCAATGGGTCTAAGTAGATGGATCAATTATGAACTTAATCATGGATAACATGTGGACTAATTCGGTAAATGTAATAAGGTATCGGGAGTCGCAAACGGTACGCGATCGGCGATCGGATTATCGAGCGGAAAACGTAACGGAACGCTACACGGTATTCGGTAGGATTCCTACCCTTTTGTAAGCGATGGATATGTGATGGTATTTTAGATTATTTTGATTTGGCTTATGATGGATTTATGATTATGATTTATCTTATGATGAGTTTTAAGTTATGAATCTTATGGATTATATTTTAACATTATGCATTATATGGCTATGTATGGTATATCAAAACTATGGTTTATCTATATACTACATAGCATAATGCACGTACATCTCATGCATGGCATGGGCGGGAAAATAATGAAACCAGAGTCCATGCTCCGTCGGGGCGACCTAGAATCAGACATGGGGATAGCCTGAGGGCTATAACCGGAGTCCATGCTCCGTCGGGGCGACCGAGAATCAGACATGGGGATAGCTCTTATGCTATAACCGGAGTCCATGCTCCGTCGCGGCGACCGAGAAGCAAACATGGGGATAATACATTGTATGATCATACGGATGATGGGTGGGACACATGACATAGGCACCCATGGCATAGCATTCATCACATGCTTATTTTTGTTATATGTTATTTTATCGGTATGTGTGTTATCACTAATCCATGTGCTAACCCTACTCGGAGTCCTACTGGGCGCGTTGACTAACGCCCTACTTCTACCCTAGCTGATGACGCAGGGGATGGCGGAAGCGGTGGACATGACAGGAGCCAAGCTTAGGAGCTTGGACAGCGCAGTCTTAGTTTACTTACGTTTATATTTTGGAGATGTAATTTTAAAGTAACTTAGCTTGTCGGGTTGTATAAGTTTATATTTCTTGCGATGGTTTGGACGTTACTTATGGACGATTACATTTTGTGATATAAATATGAACATAGGGGCATTTTGGTAATTCAATGTTGTATCTTTCCTTCTATCTAAAAACTGGTAGGATAGACTCTATTATCATGTTCCGCAATGATTACAATCCGCGAGCTTATTTCCTACGCGTGAACCATTTTCGTGGACTTAGTTCCGCACACGCTTGAGGTTGGCCAGTTAAGGGTCGGGCTTTAGAAGCTCGGACTTAACTCGCGTCGTGGCGTCCGCGCCCTCTCTCACACTTCTATTTAAAAAAAAAAAATAGACTCTGATTTTCAGAAAACGGGTGAAAAAGGGCGGGGCGTTACACATCCCCATTTGACTCACTCCATTTAAATGAAACTCACTCCTAACTCAAGCACTTGGATTTATTCTAAATTAACTTAGGTGATTTAATTAAATAATTTAATTCAACACCCTTCACTTGAACCTCTTTAATTCACCCATGAACTCACCCATGGTTGACCAAGTCAACCATGGTGGCCGGCCCCACATTTGATTATTCCACACGCCACCTCACTTGATGAGGTGGAGTTGGGTCCCACTTGGCTATGCCACGTGGATAATTCCTCATACTCTTGCCACCTCACTTGATGAGGTGGACCCCATGCCTTTGATCTTAATTGGGTCCATAACCTGATTAAATCTATTCCTTACCCATTTACCCTAATCATCAACCCATCTTGACCCATTGGGTCCCAATTGGGCATTTGACCCAATTGACCATCATTGACCCAATTAAATAGAATTAATCCTATCCATGCTCCATTGGACCATACTTGGGCCATTGCCTCAATTCTTATTCATTAAACATCCCTTCCATCTATAAATCTTAATTTTTCACAATTAAATCAAATAATAGCCAATATATTTATTGAATTGAAAATCTGAGCTATTACACTAGCTACTCAAATTACATTGTCCATGAATAACTTAGATAAAATGAAGCTAGATTATCCAAGCTCCTAAGCTTGGCTCCGATCGCGTCCTTTATTCTGTCCATTTCTTGTGTCATCATCTAGGGTAGAAGTAGGGCGTTAGACAACGCGCCCAGTAGGGTCAACACATGGGTTAGTATAAACAAAATCACTTAGATATAAATAATATCAAAACCATTCAAGTCAATGCCATGCGATGGGTGTCATATGCCATGAGCCCCACCCATCATCCATAACACAATCACATAGTATCCTCTTGATAGAAAATCCTCATCAAGGTATCCCCGCGAATGCCTTATCGGTCGCCCCGAACGGAGCGTAGACTCCGGTTACATCACATACATGATATCCTCTTGATGGAAAATCCTCATCAAGGTATCCCAATGAATGCCTTATCGGTCGCCCCGAACGGAGCGTGGACTTCGGTTACAAATCCATAGGAATCAATGTGGATTCCTCCCGACGGTTGTTTATCGGTCCCACCGAACGAAGCGTGGACTCCGTTTACAATTCAATTATGTATCCACAGGAATCTGTGTGGATTCCTCCCCACGGTTATTTATCGAAAATCCAAACGGATCGTGGACTCCCCTCATTGACCCAATTAAATAAATCTTACCAATTTATTTCAATTGAACCTTATCCATCACTCGTTGGGTCCTAATTTGGGCAATTGACCCAACCCTTACCCATCTAACGTCCATCTCCATTATTTAATTTCAAATTCCATTAATTCACAAATTAAATGGACAATTTCCATATATATTCATGAAACAAAAATCCAGGGTGTTACAATTATTTATGTTTAATGCGAAATTTAGGATGATTTGGAACCAACCTTAGACAAATTTTGGTTAAGATGATGGAATTTGGGAATTTAGGGGTTTTCCCCAAATTCATGGAATTTGATGTAAATCTATGAATTAACTCATTAAATTGGAACTGCTAGCCTCCTAATATGTGACCAATTACATGGAGAAGTAATACAAATGATTAGACTTGGAAATTAAGCACAAGTTAAGGATATGGAATTTGGGGATTTAGGGGTTTTCCCCAAATTCATGGAATTTGATGTAAACCTATTAATTAACTCATCAAATTGGAAATGCTAGCCTCTTAATAAATGACCAATTACATGGAGAAATACAAATGATTAGGCTTGGAAAATTAAGCCCAAGTTAAGGATATGGAATTTGGGGATTTAGGGGTTTTCCCCAAATTCATGGAATTTGATGTAAATCTATGAATTAATTGATCAAATTTGGAAATGTTAGCCTCCTAATATGTGACCAAGTACATGGAAAAGTAATACAAATGATTAAATTTAGAAATTAAGCCAAAGTTCATTCACAACAAAAACCCCCAATGGTGTGTGAAATTTACCATTGTTGTGCTAAAATAATCCAATTGCATGCTTAGGAATAGAGTTGAAAATGATTATGAGTGGAAGGAATGAGAAGAACGTGTAGAAAATCTAAGAAGGTATGAGAAATCTAATTTATCTAAGGCTAAGGAAATGTATGTTAGAATTTAGATTTTATCTAGAGTTAAGATTTGAAGTGGAAATTGGGGATTCTCAACCCTAAGCCTAAATAAGGTGTAATTTGAAAGAAAAGCACAAGAAAAGGCTTATGGTCTTTATTTCTAGAATTAGTTGGAAAGGAACTAAACTAGATTTGGATTCAAGAAGCAAAGTAGAAGTAATGAATTTTATTAAATAATATTATTAAGTTATTTATTCGAAGGTTATGATTTTTATATAAAATTATGCTTATGATGCATGGGTTGAATGAAGAGATTGAATGTGACCCCATTATTGGGCAAGAAAGTTCAAGACTCAACATCGGCACTAGAAACTTGGAATCAAGTAGGTTTTCCTACTCTTATTGATGTATCATGGTGAATATGTATTTCTAGTTTAAATTTCAATGTTTTGAGATTTGTTGAATGTGTGTTTTAAACATGGAGTTTGATTTATATGTATTTTCTTATTATGAAATGCAAATGGATTTAATATTAGCAATGGAGTTCTCATGCATATGAATCATGCATTCATGAGGGATGGGAATGCATGAGCATTACGAATATTTATCCTTATGAAAGGAATTGTGCAAAATAGACCTTTGGCACCGTCCATGTGACATGATATGGCATTAAGATGGGTTGAATGCTCCTGGATGTGAGACCCGAAACCCGCGCAGGATTGTATGGGTGATAGCACTCCCCCGGTAGTCCCGGTAGAAATGCTAAGTATTGGGAAGTAGCCCCCAGCCGAATGCCAAGGGAAAGCTACGGACATAAGAGGGCAGTGATAAAACTGTTGAATTGGGAAAAGCAAACTTTCCAATGCATGGGGCATGAAAGGGATTGCATAGACCTCATGGCACCCATGGCATGTCATTCATGATTATTTTATATACTAAGTTGGAAAGTATAATTTGATATTTGGTTATGAGATGTATTATGATTTCGAGATGTTTATTACTTGGTATTTACACATGACTTTGATTTTGATTTGAAATTTCAAATGGGGATGGGAGATGTTTTTATGAAATGTGAATTACAATGTATATACTATGATTTTTGTATGTCACATATTGGTACCCACACCGATGGGAATTCCTACTGGGCGTTGACTAAACCTACAAATTTTCCCCTTTTTAGAATCTAATGTAGGAAACGATAAGGACAATGAGGCTGGGCCGAATGCTAGTCAAGCATGATTGGAGATGAAAGCAAAGGACAAAGGTTTGGAGAATCACACATTTTGGCATTTTGGAGCTAGAAGACATTATCATTCTTTTTGGCTATACTTTGAGAACATGTAATTTTTGTAGGAGCTATATGATTGGAAGTGTAATTGATGATATATAAACTCCTAGATGATGATGTTAGACTTCTTTGTTATTTGACATTTAACTTATATGGGATTAATATGCTTTGCTTTGGATTGAGAATGACTATCATTCAAATGTATCAAATGATATGTATATGCTTCTGGCAGGTTTTATGTCAGTGTGTTACAAAAGTTAAAATGGACTCTGTCCATGCGCACACACTAGTTGGGCCAGTCGAGGGTCAGGTCTTCTGACTTGGACTTGACTAGCGTCGTGGCGCTCCGTCTCTCTCTCTTTCTCATTAAATACCACTATGATCCTAGTGGGGGAGGGAGGGACGCTACAGTTGGGCCAGGCCAAAGTCCAGTCCAGCAGGCCTAAGTTCAAGTTGATGAGCTCAAGTCCAAGGTGTTCATTTGAGGCCCAATTACACAAACCCAGTCCAAAAACCCTTATTCGAATTCACTACAAACCCCAAGTCCACACGCCCATAGCCTTGTCCATGTCCATATTAGCCACACCATCCATTTATCATCTTTAATCCAGACCATCTATTGCATTCATAAAATTACGTAAACCCTAGAGCCACCTTACTTAATCCAATCCTTACATATATCATCTTAGATTTTGGTCATCCATTTCATCATCCATATAGATCAACCTTTTGGTGCCGTTGTCGGGAAAATCAAAACAAATAAATAAATACATTGAGTACCATTAAAATTATATGATTTATGAAAGATTAGTATTTTTAGAATATTTCTATTTTAGGCGACTCATTAAAATTGGAAATTTTTATTTTTGGAAAGCCTAATTTTAGAAAGTTTCCTTCAATTAAATTTCTTGAAAATATCAATATTTTTTTATTAATCTATTTTTGGAAAGTTGCTAAATTTTGAAACTTCTATAATTAGAATTTTCTAACTTTTAGAGATCTTCTAATTTGTTAGTTTCCACCTTTAGGAAGAATTTTGATAATCTTGGAATTTTAATAACTTACTTTAGGAAATATTACTTTTGGAAAGTTTCCATTTTTAGAAAATCTCCAAACTTAGAAATTTTCTAGATTTAGAAATTTTATCTAAAGTTTGAAAGATATTGAAATCAAATCATGTATTAAAGTGGCGAAACCAATATTTAAATTTTTATGGTATTGTCTCATTTAAAATTCTTGATTAAGATGTAAATATTATGTGTTCTTCACTAGTTGTAGTTTAGGAAAACATATTTAGTTTAGGATCATGCATTCTTTGAATTAGAATCTACACCAAGGCTTGTATGTGTTGTTTTGTAGGTTTTTAAATGTGCACTTAAAAATTGCTGGAAAATATGCATATTTGGCTAAGGTGAGTGCCTATCACCTACTTTTGATTGTACTTTTCTCACGCATTCATATAGAATTTTTTTAGGATGTTCTTTTATTTTCTTAGAACATTTAAATTGTTCATGCATTTAGGATGTTAGTACTCATGCATTAGCGTAGATTTGATTTATTATTGTTTACATATTTGCTTGAATGTTGTGTGGTAAACATGATAGTAAAATTGTTCATGCATCTCCACTAATAAAATCAACTTAGGAACCATTAGGTTAGTTTTAGGGTTTCATGCTCATTAGGAACCTTTTCATTCTAAATCAATTTTTGTATCCAATAAATAGTTTATCTTCAAGAATAATGTCCAATGCTAGTTTTGTCACCAAGGTCGAGCATGTCTAAGGATAAGTTGGGACGAGATTTTGTTTGTGCTCCCCCACTTACCTAGCCATCTTGTGGTTAAACTCTCATTAGAGACTTAGATTATTTGGAAAGAAAATTAAGAGCAAGGTATAGTTTTTAGGATCCCTTTACCCAATAAAACTTTGATTGCAGTAATGCAATTCTAATTTTAGATTTTAGTCATATCTTGTGTTATATTTGGTTGAGCATGAATGATCATGTTTGTGTAAGCCTCGTTGGTTTAGTAATTCTGCCGATCGCTTGGTTCGAGTTACATTGCCCGTCAATTCACCGATCATTTCGTCCGGAGACCAGTCATGTTCAGTCACATAGACAGTCCTCCTACATCAACACCCTCAAAACAATCATCATCACCACCATCTACTCCATCACCTAGAATGGCCGAAGGACCTTGAAATGTGAAAACTCTTCAAGACTACATTTCATCGGTCATAGTTGATACACCTTCTAGTGTAGTCATCCCACCAAACAATGGAGCCTATGAACGTAAAACCAACTCACTTACATCTTTTACCTTCATTCCATGTCCTTGATCGTGAGGATCCATACTTACATGTCAAAGAATTCCTAGATATTTGTGCCACCATTAAAATTCAAAATGTCACTGAAGAATCTGTTAAACTTCGCCTATTTCCTTTTTCTCTCAAAGAAAAAATGAAGTCATGGTTGAACTCCTTGCATGCGAATTCCATCAGAACATGGGATCAACTTGTCAGTAAATTCTTGAATATTTTTTTTCCAATATCTAAAACAAACACCCTCAAAAAGGAAATCTCAAATTCTGCATAGGAAAGAGGGCGAACAATTCTCAAAATCATGGGAAAGATTCAAGGATACATTGAGCAAATGTCCTCATCATGATTTTGAAACTTGGAGACTCGTACAATTTTTCTATGATGACTTAACCACATCTAGCTGTACTTTGGTTGAGTCTATGAAAAATGGGGCATTTTTGGAGCAAAATGAAAAGGAATGATGGAATTTCTTGGAAAATTTAGCAGAAAATTCTCAGCGATGGGACTTTTCTAAAAGGGAGACTTCAATACAAACATCTAAGAGAGGAGGTTTTTCTGAAATTAGCATTGACTTTGAGGTTAAGCTTACAATTGCAAACCTAACGAAAAAGATAGATGCATTAGCAGTAACTCAAGTGATAAACCCACCAATAGGATTGAACAATGAGGTTTGGGCGTTGTGTTCGAACCTTGGACACACTGTCCCAAACTATCCATCCTCACTGTCAAATACTGAGTGCTCAACCAAGCAGGCCAATTCACTCAATAATTTTGGAAGATAGCAAGAAACCTCATTTTCTACCATATACAATCCTAACTAGCGAAAAGATCTAAATTTCTCTTGGCGGCAAAATCAACCTCTAAGCAATGGACACCCTCAATATCAAAATCAGCTCTACCAACCACCTCATAACCAGCCATTTCATCCATCCTAGCCAAATCAGTCTTATCAATCCTATCCATCTCAACGTAGACCTTCTTTTGAGGATACGTTGCATCAGTTTATGCAATCTACCTAACAAACTATGCACAAACTTGAAGCACACCTAAGTCAATTAGCCATTGCGATAGGAGACAGGGAGAAAAACAAATTTCCCAGTTAACCTGTTAGTGCCCTGGCTTGTTTTGTCACCTGTTTGTCAATTCCGTGACTTAGGTGAAGCAATGCCTTAATGGAAGAAACTCTAGACTCAAGAATCAGGTGTTGGTTGAGGTGTGAAGACTCAATGGATAACCGTGGATGGCAATCACGAAAGGTAATTGACAAAAGATGACGTTAGGTGGAACCCAAACATTAGGTGGACCATCCCTAGTCTTAGACATAACATCCGAATAATTAATCAATCCTAAAGTGTGTTTTGACATGAATCGGAACCCAACTTGGAAATATGAATTCACTATCATGGATGACACATCGTGTCGGCAATCCATTGTGATATGGCAGGATGATCAATCGTGGTCATAAGATCCATCGTCTGGATTGTCAAGGGTTCTGGATACAATGACTTGTCAAACACAGTTGGTATCAGGACGATATATTCGTGCTCACGATGTATTCCTGAGATAGGGCCGATCCAATCATGTCTACTATCAATCGCCATGGGCATTAGAACAAATCTGGACTGTCATTCATAGTCATGCCTGAAACAGCAGATCGTGCAGATGACCCTTCGTCTGGATACTGTGGCGACCAATCGCCCAAACGATCAATCACCTAGAGCCTAGCCTGAATATCGAGTGAAAAATACAATCAGGCTCGGGCCGATACTTTCGTCTGGTGGCGACCATTTATGCGATATAACACGATCAGTCAGTTGCACGACCCATTGCCAGTGCAGGGCAATAACTCATCGGGTGCACAAATTGTTGCCTGGGTTCAGATGAAGTTTGTCTTGACAAAGCGCTGTTATGATAGGATAACTTCAGGCCGATACGATCGCCAACCCACGATATGTTATCCGAACACGGACGATTAGTTGTGCACTGAGCCATCGCATGGTTACCATTTTATTACTATTATTGTACATTTAATAAGCAACAGTAGGGCTAGTGGACTGGATTTAAAACATGGATTATCGATCGCCAGTACACGATCGATCGTGTGTATCGGGGTAAGAAATTTTTTTATGTTGCCTATAAATACAAACTTCATTTTGGGAGTTGGTAGAGGAGTGAATGAAAACTAATTGAGTCATCTACCAATGAGGAAATCTCCCAAGGATCAAATGCTAAACCTCTAGGCTTATTCTCTCTTGGAAATTAAAAAATAAATGATTCAAGTATTCAATCCCTTGTGATTGAGTTTAAGAGAGAAGGATTAAGCCAAAGCTCTAGGATAGAGGTTGAGAACCCAATCTTCTAGAGTGTATACCCAAGGATTGTGATTGCTCTACACGGTGGATCTTCTTCAACGTCGGGATTGTCGAGCACACATTTGGTGGATCGTTTGGAAGCATACATCTACATTTGTAAAAATCTTTAAAGGCAAGTGCTTCCTTAGTTTGATTTTTCTTTAAAAATCATTATATTGTGGATTAAAAAGATAGTTCTTCTCTTGAACCACTATAAAAAATAGTAGGACAGGAATTGGGTGAAAGTCCCAATCACTTTGATAGGTGGAAGTCATATTCTATTGTGTTGACGTAATTCCAATACTTAGTGAGTTGGGAATAACTCAAGGTTGAGCGAGTCTCTACAATGGATATAGGTTGACTAACCGAACCACTATAAACCTTGTGTATTGATGCTTTGTGTGTGATTGTTTGATTGTCATTATTTCCGCACGATTTCACATTAACCAAGTAAAATTTGAAAAGGCATTAAAAGTTGTGATTAACCTATTCACACCCCCCCCCCCCCCCCCCCTCTAGGGTTAATCTGGTTCTAATTACTCAAGGGAACTTTCACAACCTATTCTCAATCCTAAGGGGCAGTATGAGGTTTCATCATCTAGACTGGAAGATGTAAAATCAATTACTACTTTAAGATCAGGAAAACAGGTTGATAACAAAGTGGAAATGCCTAAACAACAGGATGACCAGATTCCTGATCAATCCAAGCATGAGGATAATTCATCCCCTGTCCTAATTGTTCCGGAACACACTGCTAGAAAAATATATGTACCTAAGGCTCCATATCCTCAAAGGTTGAATACAAAGAAAGGAGTTTTTATGTGACATACTATAGGTATTCAAACATGTCAGTATCAATAACCCTCTACTGGATGCCATCAATCAAGTTCCCTCTTATGTCAAATTTCTCAAAGAACTTTATACAGCAAAAAAGAGAACCAATGTACCCACAAAGGAATTTCTAGAAAAATGCAAGTGCACTCATCCAGCAGCCATTTCCAATCAAACATAGGGACCTGAGTGCCCTACAATTATATCTGTAACACCCCGATTTTCTTAATGAAGTGGATAATTACTAAAATGACCCTGGTTTGTTAAATTAATTATTTTGAGATGTCAAATAAGAAAATGGTGGGGCCCATTGCTCAAATTAAGATCATGTGAGTACATTATAAATATCAAGTTTGATTGGATGGGTTATGTATATCAATTGGGTTGAAAATGGCTAAATGGGTCAAAGGGCCCAATTGGACCCAATGGGTCATAATGGATGATTTTGTAACGCCCCGCCCTTTCCGAGAATTTCAGAGTCTAATTTTTTTTTTTAAATAAACATCGGAAGAGAGCGGGCGGCGTCACGACGCGAGTTAAGTTCAGACTACCCAAGTCTGAACCTTAACTGGCCACCCATGTGTACATGGAATAGACCATGATAGTGAATCACACATGAAACTAACATCAACATGCGGAATAACCTAGATTAATTGCGGAATAGAAGGACGAGATAGCAAGTAACAGTCCTAAACATTACTTATCATAGATCAAGCATCCAAATGTTATCAACCTACTCAAACCATAGCAAGTAACGAATTATTACATGTCCAACAATAGTATTCAAAAGACAGTAATATAACGTAATCCAAATCCATCATTAAAGCAGTTAGGCTCAGCTCCCCTCCCGGTCAATGACCTTTCCTTTCCCTTTGCTTGTACCTGCAATCTCCTCTGAGGATAGAATTAGGGCGTTAGATCAACGCGCCCAGTAGGTTCCCGAATCAGGGCTACCACATGTTAGCATATAAAACATGCATATACATATCATAATACATGATCATCAAAACAGGTAAAAACAATGCTATGAAATATGCACATGCAATGGGCATCCCCCATCATGTACTTTCATAGCCATCACTTGACGTGCCTTGCACCGACAAGGTAAATTACAACACACCTTCATCTCTTCTATAAGCGATGTACATGTAATGAGCAACCCCCATCATGTACCATCGTAGCCATCACTTGACGTGCCTTGCACCGACAAGGTAAATTACAACAACATCTCTTCTATACAATATGTACATGCAATGGGCAACCCCCATCATGTACAATCGTAGCCATCACTGTAGAACTTCATTCATTATCCCATGACTATGCATGAGATGCCAATGCTTGTATGCCATTTGTTAATGCATAATATATCATTTGAAACACATATATTAAAACAAGAGTATCATAAGACAAACTGGTAAAAACCGTGGTTACAAGTAGGTAGGAAACCTACTGAAGAATCACTTCAGTAACTGATCTTTCTTTCGCGTCACCCGGTCACGACTCGCGCGTCGTTCGACCTCCGGTACCTTATCCATATATCAATCAGCAAGTCATAACTTATTCAATCACATCTACGACCCATCCACATCATGTGGGGTTCGGCCATGCCCATGGCCGAACATCATTAACTTAGAGTTTGTCATTTTATGGGATTCGGCCCTATACTTGGCCGAATCATGTGTTCCCACTCTTCCATCATCAAATGGTTCTCCATTACAATACTTTAAACCCTTTACAAAATCATGGGAATAATATCAAACACAAACTATGAACTTAGTCCATTTATTCCAAAAACAGCCCATGGGGTTCGGCCATGCACATGGCCGAACCCAATGGTTCTCTTGATCTGATTGATCCATCAATTACCCATAATTTGAATCAGTAATCTTAACCCTAATATTGACATGGTTCAGCCCTACATTGGCCAACCAATAACAACAAGTTAAACTTCACCAAATTACATCAAACACCATATTTTATATGGTTTTAAACTCATCAAAATCATCAAATACTAACATGGGGTTCGGCCATCCAAGGTGGCCGAACCTCATGTCTATGTTTTGTTCTTTCAAACATGTTCTTAGGTGTCATAGTATCAGTATAACTTTGCTGCCTTATTACCTCTCAAGACCATCCAACTAAGTTCATCAATTTGTCCAAATGACCATCAAACTTCGTGGGATTCGGCCATCCAAGATGGCCGATCCTGATGGTCCAATTCATCAATTTTAAAACCGTTGATTTAGACCCATGGTACCTTCAGTCCTTATATCATTCAGATCCATGTTTTTAACCCTGTTTAAAACATGCATTTGAGTCTCAATAAAACTCAAAAACAGTCCACCAAAAACTCCATGGTTTCCATGTTTCAAAATATGAAAACCAACCTAACTTTTACATGGGGTTCGGCCTCCATGGTGGCCGAACCCAATGGTCATCTTTACCATTTTAAAGCCTCTCTTAATCAAGGTTAAAACCTTGGTGTATTCGGCCATAACCATGGCCCAATTCACCCCCATTCATTCCATGTTATTAAACCAAATAACACATAAAATACTTACCAAATTTTCCAAGTTTTCTTCTTGTCTTTGATCCTTGATTTGTCCCTTTTATTTCTTCTTTCTTTCCTTAATTCCTTGCTGGTTTAGGCTTGATTAAACTGATGCCAAACCTCTGCTGTTCAGCCAGGAAAACGAATTGGAGAGAGCGAGAGAGAGATGGAATTCTTGGATTCTTTGGTGTGAAAACGGCCATGTATGGTTAGGTTTTCTTTTATAGTTTCAGCCCCCAACTCCCATTCATCCTCCCTCATTAATGTTGTTAAAAACGATGGGGCAAAGGGTGTTAACCAAGACACTCTTGGTGCCAAAACATTGTATCACATGGGAAATGAACCAATGCAACCCTTCATGAAGAGGTGCCGCCCAACCTTGGTGTCTTTTGGCTTTGCCAAAGCACCCTTTCATACCAATGGCTGAGATTAATTCAGATTAATTGTTGTGTGAGAATACAACTCATTTCCATCTCCTCTTGACTCACCTAACTCGGAATATTTTTATTCTAAACCAACTCATCCAACTCATCACTTTTAATGCACTAAGTTTGAGTCAACTCATTTCTTAAATCCAATTCATTTCAAATCAACCCAACTCAAGTTGAATTAACTCACACTTGAGTTCAATTGAGGGCCCACACGGTCATCAGTGGTCAAACTGGTCAACCCGACCCGTTGGGTCCCCCCTTTAGCTCCTTGACCCGTTTTTGACTCTATAACCCAATTATGGTATTTTGGTCATTTGTAAGTGGTTTTCTCATATGGATCATGCCTACCCATTTCTTCTCTACTTGATTTCCCATCAAATAGGCTTAACCCTATTTAATTTAAGCTTACACAATGGTCAAATCATCCATTTTGACCCATTGGGTCCAATTGAGCCCTTTGACCCATTTAGTCATTTCCTACCCAATTGATGTACATAACCCATCCAAATCAACTTGATATACATATAATGTGCTCATACGACCTTAATTTGAGCAATAGGTCCCAACATTTCTTATTTTGACATCACAAAATAATTAATTTAATAATTCAGGGGCATTTTCGTAATTTTCCATTTTATTGAAAAATTGGGGTGTTACAGATTTGACCACTGTGTAAGCTCAAATTAAATTGGGTCAAGCTGAACTAATTGGAAATCAAGTATAGCAAAAATGGGTAGGCTTGAAACATAAGTGAAAACCAATTAGAAATGGCAAAATCAGCCCATGAATGGGTCATGTTGTCAAAACGGGTCAAGGGACTAATTGGGGACCCAATGGGTCGGGTTGACTAGGTTGACAATGGATGACCATGTGGGCCCTCAATTGAACTCATGTGTAAGTTAATTCAGCTTGAGTTGGACTGATTTGGAATAAGTTTGATTTAAGAAATGAGTAGACTCAAACTTGGTGCATTAAAGATGTTGAGTTGGATGAGTGGAGTTAGAATAAAATTATCTTGAGTTAAGTGAGTCAAGAGGAGGTAGAAATGAGTTGTAATCTCACACAACACTTGATCAAACTCATCTCAGCCGTTGAGTGTGAAAGGGTGCTTTGGCAAAGCCAAAAGACACCAAGGTTGGGCGGCACCTATTCATGAATGGATGCATTGGTTCATCTCCAAAGAGATGCAACGTTTGGCACCAAGGGGTGTCTTGGTTAACACCCAACATCCCTTCGTTTTTGGCAAGAGTAGTGAGGGAGGATGAATGGGAGTTGGGGGCTGAAAACTACAAAAGGAGAATGTTACCTTTCTTGGCCGTTTTTCACACAAGGAAATCCAAGAATTCCCATCTCTCTCTCCCTCTCTTCTAGTTCATTTTCTTGACTGAACAACAGAGGTTTTGGCACCAGTTAATCAAGCATAAACCGGCACGGAATTAAGGAAAGAAAGAAGAAATAAAAGGGAGAAACCAAGGATCAAAAACAAAAAGAAAGCTTGGAAAATTTGGTAAGTATTTATGTGTTATTTTGGTTTAATAACATGGAACAAATGGGGTGTGTATTGGGCCATGGTTATGGCCAAATACACCAAGGTTTAACCTTGATTAATAGAGGTTTAAAACTGGTAAAGATGACCATTGGGTTCGGCCACCATGGAGGGCCGAACCCCATGTAAAAGATAGGTTGGTTTGATGTTTTGAAACATAGAAACCATGGAGTTTTTATGGACTGTTTTTGAGGTTTCTTTAAGATTCAAATGCATGTTTTAAAGAGGGTTAAAAACATGGATTTGAATGACATAAGGTCTGAAGTTAGCATGGGTCTAATCAGTGGATTAAAACTGATGAAATGGACCATTCGACTCGGCCATCTTGGATGGGCGAATCCCATGAAGTGTTATGGTCATTTAGACAAAGAGATGAACTTATTTGGATGATTTTGAGAGGTAAAAATGCAGCAATGTTATACTGATATTATATGTTTAAATGACATCTAGAAGTTTTTGATAGTTTTTGATGATGTTGGTGAGTTTAAAACCATATAAAATATGGTGTTTGACGTGATTTGTTGAAGTTTAACTTGCTGTTATTGGTTGGCCAACATAGGGCTGAACCATTTCAATATTAGGGTTAAGTTATGGATTCAAATCGTGGGTGGATGATGGACAAAATAAATCAATAGAACCATTGGGTTCGGCCATGTGCATGGCTGAACCCCATTGGGCTGTTTTTGGAATAAATGGACTAAGTTCATGGGTTGTGTTTGATATTATTCCCATGATTTTATAAAGGGTTTAAAGTATTGTAATGGAGAACCATTTGATGATGGAAGAGTGGGAATACAAGGTTCGGCCAAGTATAGGGCCGAACCCCATAAAATGACAAATTCTCAATTGATGATGTTCGGCCATGGGCATGGTCGAACCCCACATGATGTGGCTGGGTCTTAGATGTGAATGAACAAGTAAATGATAGTATGATTTACTGATTGTCATATGGTCAAGGTGATGGAAGTTGAACGACGTGCAAGTCGTGAGCAAGTGACGTTTAAAGAAAGAACAAACACCGAAGCTAATCTTCTGTAGGTTTCCTACCTACTTATAACCATTATTTATGATTGGGTTTTATTATGTTCTTATGAGATATGTCGTATTTGAATTACGTAACAAATGTGGTTTTGAATGATGAGTTAAGTATTTACAAATGACATACAATGCATAGACATCTCATGCATGGCATGGGATGATGATTGTGGAAATTGGAGCCCGCACTTCGTCGGAATATCCGAGATGCAACTGTGGGGCCTCCTTCAGCGGTACAAGTCACGCCAGGAGAATTGACAGGTGGTTATGGAAACCGGAGCCCGCACTCCGTCGGTATGCCCCAGATGTAACTGTGGGGCCTCCTTCGGCGGTGATATGTCACGCCAGGAGAATCTAACAGGTTGATATGAGACACGGCAAGTAAAGGCTATATGTATGTGTGATGGGGTGGGACTCATTACATTTGCATACATTCATAACATGTTTTCATTTGTTTTGATGATAAGATATTATGATATATGTGCATGTTTTTATATGCTAATCATGTGGTAGCCCTAATCGGAAACCTACTGGGCGCGTTGATCTAATGCCCTAATTCTATCCTTAGAGGATAATGAAGGATCAAGGAAAGGTAAAGAGCAGGTCGATGACAGGGAGGGGAGCTAAGCCTAAGCGCTTGAATGATGAACTGGATTACTTATTTACTGTCATTTGATTTATATTTTGATGGACATGTAATAAGTTAATACTTGCTATGGTTTGATTAGACTATTGACTATGGATGGTTGTTTTATCTTATTTATCAATTGAGGTTGTTACTTGCTATCTATTCATATTATTCCGCAGTTAGTCTAGTTTATTCCGCATGTTGTTGTTAGTTCCATGTATGTTTTATTATCATGGTCTAGTCCATGTACACATGGGTGGCCAGTTACGGTTCAGACTTGAGTAGTCTGAACTGAACTCGCGTCGTGACGTCCTCACTCTTGTTCACTCTGTGTTTCTTTCAAAAAAAATTTCAGACTCTGATTTTTAAGAAGGGCGAAAAGGGCGGGGCATTACAGTTGGTATCAGAGCGAAACGGGAAGTTGAATCATCGAAGTAAGATTAAGACGGTTTCATGTCTCACTGACGGATAAGAATCCCAACTGACCGACTCTTCGGAGTCCGCTGACTGGGGGCCGGATTAATTTACTTCGAGTGACTCAGATTGAATAATCAATCTGAGAACGACGATGAAGGATAGCAAAGTAAAGTACAGTCATCATAACTGGATATATCAAACATAGCAAAGTAGGATGCACTCCACTGAAACTCCCACACTGAAAAACAAAGTACATGATATTATGCATGATCAGATTCCCCTAAAAACCAAGAGTGGTTTATATAGAAATGTTGTTGAATATTCTTGTGTTCTACTGATGTGATACAGATATGTCGAGTAACGTGGAGTACTCGGAGTGGTACAGTGGAACTCCTAGCAATCCCATAGACTTGGTGTCTGCTTCTAACAACACCAACGTGGAAGTTAATGTGAACCTTCAAGAGGGACCTCCCGAGGAGGAGGAATGGAATCTAGCACCATTGGAAGAATTGAACTTAGCACCAATAGAGGAGGTGAATCTAGCACCATTACCGGAGTATCTTATGGAAGATATTCCTTGGTTAATGGAACCTCTCGAGGAAATCGAGGAGGATCTAGGATTCTTTCATGAGGATCCTATGAAGATACTCCTATAATATTGGAATCGGTAGGGGAGGTAGACCCTACGATACATGTGAGTTGTGTAATCAAGACGACCACAACTGTAGGTATTGTCCTCATCCTCTAGGCGTTGTTTGCCCGGTTTGTGTACTGCATGGGCATGGAGAGGCGAGGACTAATTGTCCTTATATTGGTGGACCTGGATTAATACCCTGCACAACATGTGAAGTATTGGGGCACAAAGCGATGACATGTCCTGATAACCGTTTCAAGTTCGCTGATGATGCAGGATCTTCTACGGAAGACTAGGCTAGAAGTAATATGTAGGGGTATTAAAAAGAGGGTTATTTTTGTAAGGGTGCATTTTGTTCCTTATAGGGTTTTGTTTAACCCTATCCACCCTTGTACAAAAATGAATTATGAATTTATATTAAGTATGCGATTTTATGAGTTTATGAGGATTTATGGCATTTAATGCATATTGTTGATGGAAACTAAGTCTATGGTGTTTCCATGAATTAGGAAGAAATGGTGCTACAGAAAAATGTGGTAAAGGATCCGAAGGGAAAAGAAAAAGTTTTACAAATCGGATTAGTGGAAGGGACTTAAAAAATGAAGACCCGTCAAGACGGTAAAAAGAAAGATGAGGTGTTCATATTCACACCACAAGGGAAGGTGGTACCTCAACGCAAGAAGGTGGTACATGAGAAGGTACCATCGGTACATGACAAAGAGCGGTCCGTTCATGACAAAGAGAGATCAGTTCATGAACGATCTCGCAATGAGGAAGAGCCTCACCATTCTCGGCGGGAAGAGGAGGAGAGTGATCCTACGTATCAACAGGACGAGGAGGAGGAATATGACTCGTCATATCGACGAGAGGAGGAAGAGAACAGCAACCTGACCGTACCCTATGTGCCTCCTGAACTGCACAGCTTGGTGCAAGCTGTAGTAACATCTGTCCTCCAACAACATATGAACGGAGGGGGAAGCACGAGTGAAAATAATGACCGTCACATGGTCAGAGATTTTCAACAATAGCGCCCACCTTACTTCAAGGGCAGAGAAGGGCCTGTCGGAGCCGAGAACTGGTTGGAGAAGATTTCTCACATACTGACTCTGTTGAATATCAAGAGTCATGCTCACAAAATTCTATTGGCCACTTCACAGCTGATAGATGATGCTGCCAAGTGGTGGAAAACAGTGGAGAAATAGTGGGCACTTGTGCCAGAAGGAGAAAGAATTGCTATGACCTGGGAGCAATTCTCAGCGACATTCTTAGAGCGCTACTTTCCTGAGGAAGAGAGAGAACGTCAGATTCAGGCCTTTATGACATTAGTGCAAGGCTCGATGACGGTGGCTGAGTATCATCAAGAATCTCTCAGCCTGTCAATTTATGCATTTTATGTTGTGGACACGGAATATCGGAGGGCTCACAAGTTCGAGAGTGGTTTACGGCCAAACATTAGGGCCAAAGTAACCGTATTCAAAGCAGACACGCTGGCAGAGGTAGTCAGCAGAGCTACCATTGTGGAGCAGGAATTGGCGGAGTATGTACGAGTTGACAACCGTAGGGCACCGGGTGGGAAGGGTACTTATCAACCCAACAAGAAGTTCCGATCGAACTTCAGCAGACCCTCGCCATCCGTTGGATCTACAGGGGGCTTTTGCCCCAACCAGCCTATTCAGTCTGTATCAGTTATTCCGGCATCTAGAGGAATTAGTAACTGTTTCCACTGTGATCAACCGGGTCACTACAAAAGGGACTGCCCAAAACTCAACAGGCTGTCATACTCCAGAGGATCATTCCATTCGCCAGCTAGACCGGTAAACTCCAGAGGTGGCAGAATGCAAAGTCGGGGAGGTCGAGGGCCTAACCTTTCTGGAGTTGGACGAGTGTTTTCTTTAGTACCACTAGAGGATGAGAATCACTCAGTTATACAAGGTATGGCAGTAGTGAGTAATTCTTATGCATATGAACTATTTGATTCAGGAGCTTCACATTCCTTCATAGCTGCATCATTTATAACTGCTACTGGTACTCTAGTTCAAAGATTAGCCAAAACACTCACAATTGTGTCCCCTATCGGATACTCGGCACTGGGACTTATATGCACTGCGGTTAACACTGAATTAGCTGGACTCAGATTTGAGTTCAATTATCTGGTGCTGGACATGTCTGAGTATGATATAATATTCGGCATGGATTGGTTGGCTAAGTTCCATGCCAACATCGATTGTTATTGCCGAAGAGTGACATTTTGGTCACCCGAGGGCAAGCAATACGTAGTTCGTACAGATAAACAGAGTGGATTACAGGAAGGGTTGAACCACGTGGTATTAAATAATATCACCATAAATAAAGCTCCAGTTACAGAACTTCCTGCAATTGTACAAGAATTTGCGGATGTGTTTCCAAAGGAACTCCCTGGTTTACCACCTATGAGGGAGATTAACTTTGAAATCAAGTTGTATCTTGGCACAGCACCAGTGTCGTTACCACACTATCAGATGGCACCAGCAGAGATGTCGGAGCTAAAGAAGCAGATCGATGAACTACTTAGGCTGGGTTGCATCTGGAACAGTACATCGTCATGGGGAACACCTGTGTTGTTTGTGAAGAAGAAGGACGGTTCACTTCGGATGTGTGTTGATTATCGGAAGCTGAATTAGCTAACAGTTCGGAACAAATACCCTCTACCCAGGATCGATGATTTATTCGATCAATTGAGGGGTTCTAGCCATTTTTCAAATTGATTTGATGTCTGGTTATCATCAAATACGGGTTAGGGAGGAAGATATAGAGAAGACAGCCTTTCGGACGCGGTATGGACTATTTGAATTCGTAGTCATGCCATTTGGACTTACAAATGCGCCCGCTGTGTTTATGGACTTAATGAACAGGATCCTCCGTCCATATTTGGATCAGTTTGTAATAGTATTCATTGACGATATCCTGATTTATTCCAAGAGTCAGGAAGATCATGCAGAGCATCTACGGATAGTTTTGAATACTTTGAGGCAGAATAAACTGCATGCCAAGGCCAGTAAGTGTGAGTTCTGGCTAACTCAAGTGAATTTCTTGGGACATGTTATATCTGAGGAAGGAATAACCGTGGATCCGGCTAAGGTGGCGGCAGTAAAAGACTGGAAAACGCCAAATAATGTAACCGAAATCCGCAGTTTCTTGGGATTGGCGGGCTATTATAGGAAATTTATCATGGATTTTTCCAAAATAGCGTCTCCGTTGAGTCGACTCACTCAGAAAGGAGTCAAGTATGAATGGACGGATCAGTGTAACCGGAGATTTGAAACGCTACAAAAAAAACTTACAAGAGCTCCTGTTTTAATTTTGCCGGAAAGGGGCAAAGGTTATGAAGTACAATGCGATGCTTCAGGAGAAGGACTAGGGTGTTCACTCATGCAAGATCAACGTGTGGTGGCATATGTGTCAAGACAGTTAAAAATACACGAACGTCTTTATCCCACACATGATCTGGAGCTAGCTGCAGTGGTCTTCGCACTCAAAAGTTGGAGACACTATCTTTACGGTGAAAATTTTGAGGTATTTTCTGATCATAAGAGTTTGAAATATTTATTTGATCAGAAGGAGCTCAATCTGAGGCAGCGTAGGTGGATGGAGTATCTGGCGGATTACGAATTCGAGCTTCGATACCATTGAGGCAAGGCAAACAAGGTGGCGGATGCCCTCAGCTGCCTATCACATACATCAGTAGCATGCTTGATCAGAACAGAATGGGAGATGTTGCACACCATTCGAGAGTTCAATCTTTATATCAACAACCGTGGAAGTATGTATAATTTTATCATACAGTCCAATATAGTCACCAAGATTGAACAAGAACAAAGAGCAGATCCGGAAATGGAGGAGATATGGGCTAAGATGTCCACTGGCATAGACATACCGGAATGGGAATTACGACCAGGACAAGGTCTATTATTCCAGGGAAGAGTATATGTGCCAAAGAGTTGTAGGAATAGCTACTGGTTGAGGCACATCAATCCAAGCTTTCCATTCATCCGGGCAGCACCAAAATGTATCATGATTTGAAAAAGGCACTACTGGTGGCACGGACTAAAAAGGGATGTGGCGGAATTTGTGGCACATTGTCTAACTTGTCAGCAAGTTAAGACTGAACATCAAAAGCCACCAGGGTTAGTCAAACCCTTATCAGTACCAGAATGGAAATGGGAGCACATTTCCATGGACTTTGTGACCGGATTACCGAGATCTTCAAAGGGCAATGATGCCATATGGGTTGTGGTAGACCGACTGACCAAGTCTGCGCATTTCATTCCTATTAAGATGACGGATTCATCTGAGACGTTGAGTCGGCGGTACATCAAGGAAATTATTCGACTTCATGGCATTCCCCGAACAATAATATCCGACAGAGATGGCCGGTTTACCGGCAGAGTGTGGCAAAGCATGCAGTCAGCCATGGGGACAGATTTATTGATTAGCACCGTTTTCCATCCACAGACTGATGGACAGTCAGAAAGGACGATACAAACCTTGGAAGACATGTTGAGAGCATGCATGTTAGATTTCAAGGGTGGATGGGAGGATCACTTGCCACTGGTGGAGTTCTCGTATAACAACAGCTATCAGGCAAGCCTTCAGATGGCTCCATACGAGGCATTATATGGTAGGCCTTGTAGAGCACCAGTATGCTGGACAGAGGCTGGTGAACCTGCATTGATTGGACCGGAACTAGTTACAGAGACTACCGCACAAATTAAGTTGATTCGTTAACACTTATTGACTGCACAGAGTCGGCAGAAGAGCTATGCTGACAAAAAAGAAGAAGATTTATGGAATTTGAAGTGGGAGACATGGTATTTCTAAAAGTCTCGCCACGGAAGGGACATATGAGGTTCGGAAAGAAAGGAAAACTGTCATCAAGATTTGTGGGACCGTTTTCCATCATGAGAAGAGTGGGGGAGGTGGCTTATCAGATAGCACTCCCATCACAATTAGCAGCTCTACACAATGTGTTTCACGTGTCGATGTTAAGGAAATATAATCCGGATCCGTCGCATGTTTTAAATGTCCAGGATATTGAAGTACAAAGCGACGTGACGTACATCGAGAAACCGGTCAGGATAGTGGAGACCGAACAAAGGGTGTTGCGAAATAGAACGATTCAGGTTTGTAAAAGTGGTATGGGACCGACATGGTGACGAAGAGGCCATATGGGAACTGGAATCGGAGATGAGAACAGCTCACCCCGAATTATTTATGTAAGTTAATTTAAGAACCCTACTTCACTCGATTTTCGGGATGAAAATTTTAAAAAGAGGGTTATATTGTAACACCCCGATTTTCTCAATGAAGTGGATAATTACAAAAATGCCCCTGGTTTATTAAATTAATTATTTTGAGATGTCAAATAAGGAAATGGTGGGGCCCATTGCTCAAATTAAGATCATGTGAGCACATTATAAATATCAAGTTTGATTGGATGGGTTATGTACATCAATTGGGTTGAAAATGGGTCAAAGGGCCCAATTGGACCCAATGGGTCATAATGGATGATTTGACCACTGTGTAAGCTCAAATTAAATTGGGTCAAGCTGAACTAATTGGAAATCAAGTATAGCAAAAATGGGTAGGCTTGAAACACAAGTGAAAACCAATTAGAAATGGCAAAATCAGCCCATGAATGGGTCATGTTGTCAAAACGGGTCAAGGGGCTGATTGGGGACCCAATGGGTCGAGTTGACTAGGTTGACCATGGATGACCATGTGGGCCCTCAATTGAACTCAAGTGTAAATTAATTCAGCTTGAGTTGGACTGATTTGGAATAAGTTTGATTTAAGAAATGAGTTGACTCAAACTTGGTGCATTAAAGATGTTGAGTTGGATGAGTGGAGTTAGAATAAAATTATCTTGAGTTAATTGATTCAAGAGGAGATAGAAATGTGTTGTAATCTCACACAACACTTGATCAAACTCATCTCAGCCGTTGAGTGTGAAAGGGTGCTTTGGCAAAGCCAAAAGACACCAAGGTTGGGCGGCACCTATTCATGAATGGATGCATTGGTTCATCTCCAAAGAGATGCAACGTTTGGCACCAAGGGGTGCAACGTTTGGCACCAAGGGATGTCTTGGTTAACACCCAACATCCCTTCGTTTTTCGTAAGAGTAATGAGGGAGGATGAATGGGAGTTGGGGGCTGAAAACTATAAAAGGAGAATGTTACCTTTCTTGGTCGTTTTTCACACAAGGAAATCCAAGAATTCCCATCTCTCTCTCCCTCTCTTCTAGTTCGTTTTCTTGGCTGAACAGCAGAGGTTTTGGCACCAGTTAATCAAGCATAAACCGGCAAGGAATTAAGGAAAGAAAGAAGAAATAAAAGGGAGAAACCAAGGATCAAAGACAAGAAGAAAGCTTGGAAAATTTGGTAAGTATTTATGTGTCATTTTGGTTTAATAACATGGAACAAATGGGGTGTGTATTGGGCCATGGTTATGGCCGAATACACCAAGGTTTTAACCTTGATTAATAGAGGTTTAAAAATGGTAAAGATGACCATTGGGTTCGGCCACCATGGAGGGCCGAACCCCATGTAAAAGATAGGTTGGTTTGATGTTTTGAAACATAGAAACCATGGAGTTTTTATGGATTGTTTTTGAGGTTTCTTTAAGATTCAAATGCATGTTTTTAAAGAGGGTTAAAAACATGGATTTGAATGACATAAGGACTAAAGTTAGCATGGGTCTAATCAGTGGATTAAAACTGATGAAATGGACCATTGGACTCGGCCAACTTGGATGGCCGAATCCCATGAAGTGTTATGGTCATTTAGACAAAGAGATGAACTTATTTGGATGATTTTGAGAGGTAAAAATGCAGCAATGTTATACTAATATTATATGTTTAAATGACATCTAGAACATGTTCGAAAGACCAAAACATGGACATAGGGTTCGACCACCTTGGATGGCCGAACCCCATGATAGTTTTTGATGATGTTGGTGAGTTTAACACCATATAAAATATGGTGTTTGACGTGATTTGTTGAAGTTTAACTTGCTGTTATTGGTTGGCCAACATAGGGCTGAACCATGTCAATATTAGGGTTAAGTTATGGATTCAAATCATGGGTGGATGATGGACAAAATAAATCAATAGAACCATTGGGCTGTTTTTGGAATAAATGGACTAAGTTCATGGGTTGTGTTTGATATTATTCCCATGATTTTATAAAGGGTTTAAAGTATTGTGATGGAGAACCATTTGATGATGGAAGAGTGGGAATACAAGGTTCGGACAAGTATAGGGCCGAACCCCATAAAATGACAAATTCTCAGTTAATGATGTTCGGCCATGGGCATGGCCGAACCCCACATGATGTGGTTGGGTCTTAGATGTGAATAAACAAGTAAATGATAGTATGATTTACTGATTGTCATATGGTCAAGGTGACGGAAGTTGAACGACGTGCAAGTCGTGAGCAAGTGACGTTTAAAGAAAGAACAAACACCGAAGCTAATCTTCGGTAGGTTTCCTACCTACTTGTAACCATTATTTATGATTGGGTTTTATTATGTTCTTATGAGATATGTCGTATTTGAATTACGTAACAAATGTGGTTTTGAATGATGAGTTAAGTATTTACAAATGACATACAATGCATAGACATCTCGTGCATGGCATGGGATGATGATTGTGGAAATTGGAGCCCGCACTCCGTCGGAATATCCGAGATGCAACTGTGGGGCCTCCTTCAGCGGTACAAGTCACGCCAGGAGAATTGACAGGTGGTTATGGAAACCGGAGCCCGCACTCCGTCGGTATGCCCCAGATGTAACTGTGGGGCCTCCTTCGGCGGTGATATGTCATGCAAGGAGAATCTAACAGGTTGATATGAGACACGGCAAGTAAAGGCTATATGTATGTGTGATGGGGTGGGACTCATTACATTTGCATACATTCATAGCATGTTTTCATATGTTTTGATAATCAGATATTATGATATATGTGCCTGTTTTTATATGCTAACCATGTGGTAGCCCTGATCGGGAACCTACTGGGCGCGTTGATCTAACGCCCTAATTCTATGCTTAGAGGATAATGCAGGATCAAGGAAAGGTAAAGAGCAGGTCGATGACCGGGAGGGGAGCCAAGCCTAAGCGCTTGAATGATGAACCGGATTACTTATTTACTGTCATTTGATTTATATTTTGATGGACATGTAATAAGTTAATACTTGCTATGGTTTGATTAGACTATTGACTATGGATGGTTGTTTTATCTTATTTATCAATTGAGACTGTTACTTGCTATCTATTCATATTATTCCGCAGTTAGTCTAGTTTATTCCACATGTTGTTGCTAGTTCCATGTGTGTTTTATTATCATGGTCTAGTCCATGTACACATGGGTGGCCAGTTAAGGTTCAGACTTTAGTAGTCTGAACTTAACTCGCGTCGTGACGCCCCCGCTCTTGTTCACTCTGTGTTTCTTTTAAAAGAAATTTTCAGACTCTGATTTTTAAGAAGGGCGAAAAGCGCGGGGCGTTACAATTTCATGCACCATTGGTACATACACAATTAACAGGGCCTTATTAGATCTTAGATAAAGTGACAGCCTACTGCCATACTATGTCTATGAGCAGTTAGGTTTAGTTGAATTAAAACCCACCCCTGTCACACTGCAATTAGCTGGTCGATCTATGAAAATCCCAAGAGGTGTGATAAAGGACGTTCTGGTGAAAGTCGACGATTTCCACTTTCTAGTCGATTTTGTGATATTAGATACTCAAACCACTCAAAACAAAAATGGGCACATTCTGATTATTCTTGGACAACCATTTGGAGATCTGACGACTGAACACAATGTGCTTGGTTTGTGTCGGCAACCACTATGCACGAATGATCCATGCGAGGTTAATATGATCCAGAGTTCTGTCAATGAATATTTTATTCATTTCATCTGTGATGACCCATTTGACAAGTCTATACACCTTTAGCCTAGATTTCAATGAAAACGGTACACAGGAAGTAAGCGTTGTATTTGATGCATCTCCGTTTGAGCAGAAAGTCATAAAATTCTAATCTCTCCCTGTTATTCCTTCTGTATTGGCTCCTTCTGTCAAGAAGCCATAGAAATTAGATCTCAAAACACTCCATGAATCTCTGAAATATTTTTATCTGGGACCATACGGCACTTTACCTATTATCATAGCTTTCGATTTAAATTCTGAGTAGGAGTCTAGAATCCTGGCTGTTTTAATAGATCACCGAGATGCTATTGGATGGTAAATTGCCGATCTCGTAAGAATTAGCCCCTCTGTGGTCATACATAAAATTTATTTGGAAGGGAACTCCAAGATATCTAGGGAACCACAGAGAAGACTAAATTCGGCAATGCAAGAAGTGGTGAGAGCAAAAATTTTAAAACTTCTCGAAACGGGTATCATTTACCCAATCTCTGAAAGTGCTTGTGTAAGTCCAATACAAGTTGTTCCGAAAGCATCTGACGTTACTGTAGTCAAGAGTGAGGATAATGAACTAATCCCAAACGCATTCAAACGGGTTGGAGATTTTGCATTGACTACTGGAAGCTGAACACTGTCACCAGAGAGGATCACTTCACTCTTCCGTTTCTTGATCAAATGCTTGAGCGTTTAGCCGGACATCCATTCTATTGTTTTCTTGATGGTTATTCCGATTATAACCAAATCTATGTTGCTCCTGAGGATTAGGAGAAAACCACCTTCACCTGTTCGTTTCGTACGTTCGCATATCATCGTATGCCATTTGGGTTGTGCAATGCACCTGTCACCTTTCAGCGGTGCATGATCAACATCTTTTCTGATATGGTAGAACACTTCCTAGAAGTCTTCATGGACGACTTCTCTATTTTTTTATCTACTTTTGACCAATGCCTGCACCATCTGACCCTTGTGTTAGTCAGGTGCAAAGAAAAGAACTTGGTACTAAGTTGGGAAAAATGCCACTTCATTGTAAAATCAGGCATAGTACCTAGGACACATTATCTCTAAAAAAGGAATCGAAGTAGATAAGCCAAGTCGATTTGATCTCTGATCTTCCAAGACCTGAAACTGTTAAATAGATCAGATCATTCTTAGGTCATACTGGATTTTGTATATGTTACATGCATTTATGTCATTTTCTAGTTTTGTAGGTATAAATGAAAAGTTCAGGAAAACAATCTTAAATAAGTGGATAATTGCTATTAGTCGATCTAGGTCAATGTCTAGAATAGTCCTAGATGGGTCTGGGGGGGTCAAGGTGGGGTGGTGTAATGGCCCGGAATTTGTAAATCAATATATAGGTGGATGTTATTTATTTTAATGGTGGAAATTGGAAATTTGATGGAATAAATGGTGAATGGATCAAGATATGGGCAAAGGCCCAAGTATGGCCCAATGGACTATGGATTATTTAAAGGGTCAATGATGGTCAATTGGGCCCAATACCCATGTGGGACCCAATGGATCAAGATGAGGTAAGCTCTAAGGTAAATGGGTAAGAGGAAAATGTAATTGGGCCATGGGCCCAATGGTGATCCAATAAGAGGAATGGATTGAATTGGAAATTAAATCATCTAAGTAAATGTTAATTGGACCTAAGTGACGTGGCCGAATGGGGCCCACCTCCACCTCCACCTAACCAAGTGAGGTGGCGTGTGGACCCAGAGATTGGTGGGGCCAGCCACCATGGTTGAATTAGTCAACCATGGGTGGAATAATGGAATTAGGTTAAGTAGGAATTAATTAACCTAAGTTAATTATCTAGTTAATTAATTAAATAAATTATTAAAATGAGGGTCAAATGGTCAAAAGGTGGAAAACCAAAAGAAATCTTATCTTAAGGCATCAAAAAACGTTGGCTAGTGTTGTTGGGTCAAAAAACATGGAAAATATCTTATGGTAGGTGGAGGAATTTGCCCAACTCAAATGAGATAAGCTTTATTTTTCTTCCCCATCTCTTATTCCATTCTCATTTTACTCTTCCCATTTTTCACTCTCCCATTGCTGTCCCACACTAGGAAGAGAAAGAAGAAAGAAGGCCAAGGAGTCCGATGGGAGCAAAGAAAGTCGGAGGAGACGACGGATTGTAAGTATTTTTTTTAAACAAGAGATTTGGATTTTTTTTTTTTAGGGTTTAAGATTTGGGATCCATTCTTGTTAAATTTGATGGTGGCCAAATGATCATAGGCCTTGGATCTCAAATCCATCAAATGGAAGGATGGAAAGATGGGCGAACCCTAAATGGGTAAATTAGGGTTAAGGAAAAATAAATGGATTAATGATGTAATGTATTTAAATTATTTAAGCATGGAATTATGTAAATTTGGAAGAAAATTATGGGCCATAGGGTTCGGCCATGTAGTATGGCCGAACCCCATGTTGGGTGATAGGTATGTATGATTTTTTTTAGGGTTTTAAGGTGGAGGATGATTTAGGGTTTGTATGTGTTTATTGATTAAATGTGGTAATTTTTTTAAAAGGGATATTGAATGAAAATCATGGAAAGATGGTTTATGTTTTTTTTTTAAGGTGCTAATGATTAAATATGGTGATTTGTAAAGGGTTGTTAAATGAAGAAATTCCTGGAAGGAATGATTAGGATTATTAGGGTTTCTAGTGATTAACTGTAGGAAATTTTTAAAGGGGTTTAAATGAGGAAATGCATGGGAGGTGTGAATGGTGTTGGTAGCCTTAAAAGCATGGGGAAACTTTGATGAATTTAATTAGGGTTTTAAGGTTTAAAGCCATGGAGAATGATTATGATTTTTAGGGTTGTAAATGATTAAATGTTGGAAAATTTAAAGGGGTTTAAATGAGGAAAAATCATGGAGTGGGTGAATGATTTTTGTGGCCTCAAGAGGTATAGAAAATGATGGATCATGAACCATGGGTTCGGCCATGGTGTATGGCCGAACCTTATGGTGATCAAATGGTGGATTTAATGGTTATGAATTATGGAAAAATAAATAGGGAATGTTGGTGGTGTTGATGGACCAATGTGAACCTAATGTTGATAGTTGGGATGGGAATGTGGTTAAGTTAATGGACTTAAGTGTGATTAAGGAATGATGAATCAAATGTATGGTTTAGGTTCTCTCAATGAGGGACTTATGATGAATCTTATGTGTAACCAAAGACCAAGGAAAATGGGGATTTGGTTAAGTAAAAAAAAAAAGGGGGGGGCTGATTTTTAATGAACCCAATGGTAGATCATTTTTGGCCTAAGACTAATGTGTATGTATATGTTTAAATGAATGGAGTTTAGGTTAAATTAAATGGCTGATGTAAGTGATCTTGTGATATGGGTGATGGGTCAATTATGGACCCAAGATGTGGCTAAGAATGATGATTTAATTGTAAGTCATTTTTATGGGCTAAGGAAGGGTGTATGTATGTGATTAATTAATGAAGGTTAAGTTGAGAAAAAGGGTTGTTTTAGTGATGTTATGGTATGATTAAATGGGTCATTAATGGATCAAATCTATGAATCAATTATGGACCAAGAAATGTATATGGTTAAGCGAATGTCTAATCATGGAAGAATAGTGGCAAAACCGTAATTATGGGCAAAAATGAAGGACCATGGGTTCGGCCATGGTACATGGCCGAACCCCATTGGGGATGAACTTGGACATGTGTGTATGGTTAAATACAGCCTAGGGGGCTGATTTTTTTAGACTCATATGATTAAAAGTATCTAATGGATTAAATGGGACCCACAAAACCTAAATAGTGACCGATTATTCGTATGGACTTGGAAATGATTAATGAGCTTAGAAATAGTTAAAAATATGAACTGATTATGTGTATGTAATAAGGTATTGGATATCGCAAGCAGTACGCGTGTAGGTAGCCGGATTATCGGACGGAAGCGAAAAAGGACGCTAGTCGGTATTCGGTAGGATTCCTACCTTTTTGTAAGCCATGGATTGAGTGATGGTTTCTTTGAATTATTTTGGAAATTATATGGTTTGTTTTAAGATGGGTTTTAGATTAAGTATTATGTGATGGTTTACCTTTGATTTATTTTGGTAATCATGTGATTATTTCAAGATGGGTTTTGGATTAAGTATTATGTGATAGTTTACCTTTGATTTATTTTGGTAATCATATGATTATTTCAAGATGGGTTTTGGTTTAAGTATTATGTGATGGTTTACCTTTGATCTATTTTGGTAATCATGTGATTGTTTTAAGATGGGTTTATCACTATGATTTATATATATTACATGGCATGTGGCATATACATCTCATGCATGACATGGGAGGGATATGGCATGGGAAGGATAAAATAAAACCGGAGTCCATGCTCCGTCGGGGCGACCGATAAACATGCATGGGGTTATTTCATATTTGTTATTATACCTTGATGAGGCTTTGCCATCAAGGGGGATATTGGTAATTATTATACCTTGATGATGGTTTTTCCATCAAGGGGGATATTTCATTATTATTATTATACCTTGACGAGGTTTTGCCGTCAAGAGGGATATTGGTAATTATTATACCTTGATGATGGTTTTTCCATCAAGGGGGATATTTCATTGTTATTATTATATCTTGACGAGGTTTTGCCGTCAAGGGGGGTGATTTGTGAATGTTTATATCTTGACGAGGTTTTTCTGTCAAGGGAGGTATGGCAGCATGATGGTATGGATAATGGGTGGGATACATGACATAAGACACCCATGGCATTGCATTCATTTTATGGTTTTCACTGTATTACTATTCATATGTTTTAATCCATGTGTTAGCCCTACTCGGAGTCCTACTGGGCACGTTGTCTAATGCCCTACTTCTACCCTAGTTGATGACGCAGGAGATGGAGGAAACGAAGGACGACACGGGAGCCAAGTGTAGGAGCTTGGGGAGGCGTGCTAGATAGTTTACTTATGATTATTTTGGAAAAATGTAAATTGAGTAATTTAGTTTGTCGGAATGTAATAATTTAGATTACTTACTATGTTTGGATTTTATTTTGGACATTATCATTTTAAAGTATGTTAGTTATTAAATGAATGTATCTTCCCTGCTATCTACAAATTGATAGGATAGACTCTGTTTTATTTCCGCACTTAGTTTAATTTTCTGCAAGCTTGCTTTCTACGTGTAAACCATTCTCCGTGGACTTCGTTCCACGCACACGTAGGGTTGGCCAGTTAAGGGCCGGGCTTTAGAAGCTCGGACTTAACTCGCGTCGTGACGTCTGCGCCCTTTGTCACTTTTATTTTTAAAAAAAAAATAGACTCTGATTTTGGTGAAAAGGGACGGGCGTTACAGGTCAAGTGGGGTGGGGTGGGGGGGGGGGGGGGGGGTGAATTTGACACTATACAGTTGGTCTTTATGAATTAATCCAATTTATCTCCCATTAGATTAGCATGCAAGTTTATTTTACCAATTGAGATAACATGCAACAATAAGTCTTCTCAAATAGATATACAATGGTAATATGAGATAAACCAAGTACGTAAGGTGAGGAGATGAGAAGAAGTGGGAGATAATGACACAAGTATTTTTACGTGATTCAAAAACTTGCCTATATCCACGCCTCAAGTACACCACTGAGGATTTCACTAAGTCTAAACAAATTACAACCTTTGATCTCTTCACGGGTAGAGATCGAACTGGTACAACACTTGATCTTCTTCAAGGGTGAAGATCAAACCGACACACCAAGAAAACACCTTTCTTGGATTTTATTTAGGGTTAGACAACCCCTTTACAATGTTTTCACAAATGAAAGAAAGTAGTAGTTTTGAGAAATACCAGAACACTAGCCTTTGATGATCGATGTAGCTTGTCGAGTGTTCTTTGATGATTTTCCTTTTTCTTGCCTTTGGTGTTGATTAAGTGCTTTAATGAATGCCAAACCAAAGTGGGAAGAGTCTAGGGATGAAATAAGGTTTGCTTATAAGGTCAATCTATCCCTTTGAAGATCTTCTTTATCACACAATCAATGTAGAGCTTAATATGCTCAAGATGTGCCAATGAGTGCCTTGATTGTGCTATAGAGGGATTATAAGAGCCTAATAAGGTTTAACTATGATTAGAAGCACCAATTATGCTTGGGACACTTGAGAGTAGTATGATAAAGATCAACTTGAAGTTGTTTGACATTGCCCATGAATAGATCTTGGTTTATATAGGCAAGTTGTTCCAAAACGAATTTCCAAAAAAGTGGGATCGTCCCACAAAAGTCGGATCGTCCCAGTTTCATAACGTTCGGATTTGAACGATCATATGCCAAAGGTCATATTGACCTACCAATGGTCATGTTGACTAAACGCAAACTTGGATTGATCTTAAAAAAAAGTGAGATCGTCCCAGTTCGTAATGCTTCATAAATTCGGATCGTCTAGGAAAAGTGGGATCGTCCCATTTTCCATATTCTAGAAGTCACCTTTTGATAATATATTGTAGTTTGGTGATTCTTTGGATAGAAATTGAAGAGTTCTTTGAATTGTTAACTCACAATCATATAAATTTAACTATGATCACATGTCATGATTGTGAGAAAAATTTAAGATAGAGACATTTGGTAAGCATGAGAGGAACTTCATATGGCCATTGATTATCTGATACAATTTAATATGTAATCATTTTTATCTAAGAGTCCTAAGGTCAGGGTCTGTCCTATGGTCCATATACCTATACATGGATGGGTATGTCATTGATGCTTAATCTTCTTTGGTTTTGGACTTCAAGCTTGATCATCCTTCCATGTTCTTCTAGAGGCTAAGTTTTGGACACAGTCATGGAATTGAAATATAGGCCAATTCAATGAATTACCAACTTAGGACATGCAGATTTAACTATTTGGCTGACAATCTCCCCGTTTGGCAATTTCGTGACAAAACCAGACTCAACATGATCAAAAAAAGAATATAGGCCCCAGAGAGACTGACTTGGACGAAGGCAAAAACTTTTACCAATATACATACAACTCTTGTAAATATAAAATTACAATTTAATACAAATACAAGGTTGCTTGAAGGCTTAAAGGATCCATATACCTGTGTATGGATGGCATTCATGAAGCTTGTATGTCATTGATGCTTTGCCTTCCAATCTTCTTTGCTTCTGGACGTCAAGCTTGATCTATCTTTGATGTTCTTCCAAAGGCTAAGTTCTGGACACAATCACGAAATTGACAATACAGGCCAATTCTGTAATAGCCCGGATTTTTAAATCAATACATATGTTGGCTAATTATGTATTTTAATGATTGAAATTTAGAATTTTGATGGAATGGATGGTAAATGGATCAAAATTTGGACAATGGTCCAATTATAGTCCAATGGGCCATGGATTGGAATAAGTTCACTTAATTGGGTAATGATGATTAATTGGGCCCATTGGTGATCCAAGTAGATGGAATGGATTGAAGTGATTAAAATTACCTAAGTTAGAATTGGAATTAATTAATTTAAATCACCCAAGTTGTTATGAATAAATCAAGAGAGCATAGCCAAGTGGGGCCCACCTCCACCTCATTAAGTGAGGTGGCGTGTGGACCAAGACTTAGGTGGGGCCGACCACCATGGTTGACTTGGTCAACCATGGATAAGTCAAAGGGAGTTAAGAAGGATCAAGGTAAAATAAGTGGAGTTAAATAAATTTAAATCACCTAAGTTAAGTGGGAATAAATCAAGATGGCATGATCTAGTGGGACCCACCTCCACCTCATCAAGTGAGGTGGTGTGTGGACCAAGGAATTGGTGGGGCCGGCCACCATGGTTGACTTGGTCAACCATGGGTGGATTCATGGAAAATTTAAGGGAAAATAAATGGAATTGAATTGTGTAATTAAGTAACCTAAGTTAAGAGTCAAATAAATCAAATGAATTACATTGTGTGGGTGAGTTCAAATGGGGTGAGTCAACTAGGAAATGGGTGAGTCAAATGGGTGAGTTCCATCTCATTTGACCCACCCAAACCACCCAACTTAGACACACCAAAACCGTTGGCCATTGTAGAGTGGTATGGCTAAGACAAGATCCATGAAATGAGGCCTAGCTTGAGCATGCATTGGCTCATGGTGGGTTGGTGGTTCCATCCCATCCCCAACCACCACCACTAGGGGACGCAAGGCCATGCACCCCTTAGCTTGGTCAAGGGACTCATGGGGAAGACTCCACCTTAATGAGGGTGGAGTCTAACCCAAGCAACCCACGTTGAGATGGGAAAAGACTAAGGTTTCATCATTTTCCATCTCTCCATCTCTCACTCCCTCTCCAAAACCGTCCCCCTCTCTTCCAAGACCAAAAGAAGAAAAGACTTAGAAGAAAACACCAAAGAGAAAGAAACTTAGAAGAAAGATGAACCAAGCTTGGCCGATCACACGTTCAAGACCCAAGACTTGAGATATCTTCCTTTCTCTCCTCCTCTCCCTCTCTCAAACCTACTATACCTTGGCCGAACCAAACATTGGAGATTGCATTGGATCAAGCCCACACCTTGGCCGAAGATCAAGGAGAAAAAGAAAGGAGAAGGGCTAAGGATCAAGAGGAGCAAGAGGAAACCGGAGGAGTCGCGGATCGGTAAGTGGTATTCAAACAATATTTTAAATTTTAAGGGTTATAGAAAGAGACCATGGAAAGTCTATTTCTTGGATTAAATGGTGGCCAAAAGTGTTATGGGCCATGGATCTAAAATCCATCCAAGAAAGGGGATGAAACATGGACAAACCCTAATAGGTAAGGTAGGCTATGAATAAAGGAATATTAAGGACATTATGTATATGGATTATGAATGCATGCATGGATGGGTAAAAGACCATGGTTCGACCATTGCATGGCCGAACCCTAAATGTTATGAATGCATGCAAAGGACCACATGCATGGCAAAAGTATGTTGGATGATCAGGATGTATGGTTTAGCCTTTGCATGGCCAAACCCTAGGGTTCTTATGTAAGAACCATTAAGTATCAAAACATGGAGATATGATTTTTTTGAAGGAATAATGGACCATAGGGTTCGGCCATGTTATATGGCCGAACCCCATGGAAGGAGATTAAGTAATACTTAAGGGGTTTTGTAACACCCCAATTTTTCAATGAAATGGAAAATTACGAAAATGCCCCTAAGTTATTAAATTAATTATTTTGTGATGTCAAAATAAGAAATGTTGGGGCTCATTGCTCAAATTAAGGTCATATGAGCACATTATATATATCAAGTTGATTTGGATGGGTTATGTACATCAATTGGGTTGGAAATGGCTAAATGGGTCAAAGGGCCCAATTGGACCCAATGGGTCAAAATGGATGATTTGACCATTGTGTAAGCATAAATTAAATGGGGTTAAGCCTATTTGATTAGAAATCAAGTGGAGAAGAAATGGGTAGGCTTGATCCATATGTGAAAACCATTTACAAATGACCAAAATACCATAATTGGGTCATGGAGTCAAAAACGGGTCAAGGAGCTAAAGGGGGACCCAATGGGTCGGGTTGACCAGTTTGACCACGGATGACCGTGTGGGCCCTCAATTGAACTCAAGTGTGAGTTAATTCAGCTTGAGTTAGGTTGATTTGAAATGAGTTGACTCAAACTTGGTGCATTAAAGATGATGAGTTGGATGAGTTGGTTTAGAATAAAAATATCATGAGTTAAGTGAGTCAAGAGGAGGTAGAAACGAGTTGTAATCTCACTCAACACCTTATCAAACTCATCACAGCCGTTGAGTGTGAAGGGGTACTTTGGCAAAGCCAAAAGACACCAAGGTTGGCGGCACCTTTTCATGAAGGGTTGCAATGGTTCATTCCCAAGTAATGCAATGTTTGGCACCAAGGGGTGCAACGTTTGGCACCAAGGGGTGTCTTGGTTGACATCCAACATCCCTTCGTTTTTGGCAAGAGTAAAGAGGGAAATAAATGGGTGTTGGGGGCTGAAACTACAAAAGGCAAAGGTTGCCTTTCTTGGCCGTTTTTGTCAAAGGAAACCCAAGTGTTCCCATCTCTTTCTCCCTCTCTCAACGTGTTCTTGGCTGGAACAGCAGAGGATTTTGGTACCAAATATTCAAACTTAAACCAGCAAGGAATTGAGGAAGAAAGGAAGAAATAAAATATAGGAAACAAGGATCAAAAGTCAAGAAGAAAGGCTTGGGAAAATTGGTAAGTATTTCATTGAGTTTTGTTGAAAAACATGGAACAAATAGGGTGTGGATTGGGCCATGATCATGGCCGATTACACCAATGATTAACCTTGATTAATGAGGTTTAGAAATGATTAAAATGACCATTGGGTTCAGCCACCATAGAGGGCCGAACCCCATGTAAAGAGATGGCTTGGTTTTCATGTTTTGAAACATGAAAACCATGGATTTTGTGGACTGTTTTGGGTTGTACTTAAAGATTCAAATGCATGTTTTAGAAAGGGTTAAAAACATGGATTTGAATGACATAAGGACTGAAGTTAATATGGGTTTAAACAGTATATTTAAATTGATATTATGGACCATTTGGATCGGCCATCTTGGATGTCCGAATCCCATGAAATGTTGTGGCCATTTGGACAAAGTGATTAACTTATTTCGATGGTTTTGAGAGGTAAAAATGCAGTATATACTGATTAATACTTGTCTAAATGAGGCTTAAAACATATACATAAGGACCAAGACATGGACATAGGGTTCGGCCACTTTGGATGGCCGAACCCCATGTTAGTTTTGATGATGTTGGTGAGTTTAAAACCATATAAAATATGGTGTTTGATGTGATTTGTGGAAGTTTTAACTTGTTGTTATTGGTTGGCCAACATAGGGCTGAACCATGTCATTATTAGGGTTAAGTTATGGATTCAAATCAGGGGTAAATCATGGACTAGTTGAACCAAGAAAACCATTGGGTTCGGCCATGTGTATGGCCGAACCCCATGGACTGTTTTTGGATGCCATGTTTGGATTGAATCCTATTGGAAACTATGATTTGTTTCATGCTTTTGATATAAGAATTACCTAGGTTGAGTTATGGATTTAATACTAAGTTGACCAACCATGATATAAGATGGAAAGTGGAGACAAAAACCAGATTGGTGAGGTACAAGGCACTTCAAGTGATGGCTATGAATGTACATGATGGGGGATGCTCATTGCATGTGCATACATTATAGCATTGTTTTACCTGTTTTGATGATCATGTATTATGATATGTATATGCATGTTTTATATGCTAACATGTGGTAGCCCTGATTCGGGAACCTACTGCGCGCGTTGATCTAACCCCCTAATTTTATCCTCAGAGGAGATTGCAGGTACAAGCAAAGGGAAAGGAAATGTCGTTAACTGGGAGGGGAGCCAAGCCTAAGTGCTTGAATGAAGGATTGAACTACTTTATATTACTGTCTTTTAAATACTTTTGTGGGACATGTAATAATTCACTACTTGCTATGGTTTGATTAGGTTGATAACATTTGGATGGTTGATCTATGATAAATAATGTTTAAGATTGTTACTTGCTATCTCGTCTTTCTATTCCGCAATTAATCGAGATTATTCCGCATGTTGATGTTAGTTCTATGTGTGATTCACTATCATGGTCTATTCCATGTACACATGGGTGGCCAGTTAAGGTTCAGACTTGGGTAGTCTGAACTTAACTCGCGTTGTGACGCCGCCCGCTCTCTTTCGATGTTTTATTATTACTTTAAAAAAAAAAAATTAGACTCTGAAATTATCGAAAAGGGCGGGGCGTTACAGGTTTAAAGGATAGAAACCATGGAATGATGATTAATGATGTTAAGGTTTTTAATGGTAAAATGTTAGCAAAATTTTAAGGGTTTTTAATGAGGGAAATCCATGGAGAAATGTTGATAATCACTTATGGTCTTACATGTTGCAAATAAAGGTGAGCCATGGACCATGGGTTCGGCCATGTTGTATGGCCAAACCCCATGGAGAGATTTTGGTGGATTAAATATTTTTGAACCATGGAGATAATGAGGAAATGTTGGTGGTTTTAATAGACCTTAAGTGTAGTTAATGTTAATCAAAAGTGATTATTTAAATGTATGATGGAACCCTCTCAAGAAGGGACCTTGTAGTGGACCAAATGTGATAAAAGATCCAAGAAAAAATGAGGAGAAGACATCATGGGTTCGGCCATGGTGTATGGCCGAACCCATGACCCATTTTTAGAGTCATTTATGGGTTTATGCATGTGTTTAAATGAATGGGAATTAGGTCAAGTAGATGGCTGATTTGTAATGTTTTTATGTCATGATTAGTGAATCATGCATGGATCCATGTTTATGGATCAGTTATGAACCCACGGATGTGAAAATAAAATGAGAGTTAGCCATAGAAAAGAAGAGTGGCAAAAATGTAATTATGGCCAAAATGAACCATGGGTTCGGCCATGGTGTATGGCCGAACCCCATGGGGGATTTTTGTGGACTTAGGGGCTTGTAATAATGATCTTATTTGCTGGATATTGAAACAAAGGGTTGCTGGTTTTTAGACTCACAAAATTAAAATGATCAAGGGATTAACATGGGACCCGAAATCAAGTGAGTGAGGTTCGACCATGGTGTATGGCCGAACCCCACTAAGGCATGTGTTAGGGACTTACGCAAGATTAAAACATGGGTTTAATTGTTGATGTGTAATAAGGTAAATGGGACATCGCAAGCGGTGCGCGATCGGTGACCGAATTGGTGGACGGAAATGCAAAGGAATACTAGTTGGTATTTGGTAGGATTCCTACCTTATTGTAAGCCATGGATTATATGTTTATGCATTGTTTTACTTGATTTATTTTGGTAATCAAATGATATGTTTTAAGATGGGATTTAAATGCTATGGTTTGAAATATTATTATATGGCATGTTGCACTTACATCTCATGCATAACATGGGAGGGATGAAATGGAACCGGAGTCCATGCTCCGTCGGGGCGACCGATAAACATACATGGGGATACTTTGCGTTTATTGTATACCTTGATGAGGCTTTGCCATCAAGGGGGATGCTTTATGTTGATTATATCTTGATGAGGCTTTTTCCATCAAAAGGGACATAGTATAATGATGATATGGATGATGGGTGGGACTCATGACATAAGACACCCATTGCATGGCATTGTATTAATTGCATGGTTTTGATATACTATTACCTATTTATTTGTTATCACTAATCCATGTGTTGGCCCTACTCGGAGTACCTACTGGGCGCATTGTCTAACGCCCTACTTCCACCTTAGATGATGATGCAGAAAACGGAGGAGATGAAGGACGCGACTGGGGCCAAGCGTAGGAGCTTGGAGGAGCGAGCTAGTTTATTTACTTAAGTTTATTTTGGAAATGTAATTTCAGTAACTTAGCTCGTTGGACTGTAATAACTTAGACTATTGCTATGGTTTGGACTTTTATTTTGGACATTATAATTTTGAGGTATTTTTAGTAATTTAAGTGATGTAATTCCTTGCTATCTAAAATTGGTAGGATAGACTCTATTATAACTCAGCATTTAGTTAATATTCCGTAAGCTTACTTTCTACGTGTGAACCGTTCTCGTGGACTTAGTTCCACGCACAAGTAGGGTTGGCCAGTTAAGGGCCGGGCTTTGGAAGCTCGGACTTAACTTACGTTGTGACGCCCCGCGCTCTTTGTCACTCTTTATTTCAAAAAAAAAAAAAAAATATATATATATATATATATACTCTGATTTTCGGCTAAGTAGCATAGTGAAAAGGGGCGAGCGTTACAAATTCAATGAATTACCAACTTAGGGAATGCAGATTTAACTATTTGGCAAACAATCTCACCCTTTGGCACTTTCGTGACAAAACCAGACACGACATGATCAAAGAAAGAATATAGGCCCTAGAGAGACCAACTGGACAAAGGCAAAGTCTTACAAATATACATACAACTCTTGTAAATATAAAATTAGAATTTAATACAAATACAAGATAGCTTGAAGGTTTGAAGCATCTTCTTTGGATGGTGTTTGTAAGATATGATCTTGTAAAAGCATAAGACATAGTTTGGTGGAAATTTCATTTCATTTTCCCTTTGGATGGTTCCCTCGGGAGCTAGATCAACACGATTGACCCTAGAGGGGCCGGGGGGCAGGGGGGGGGGGGGGGGGGTTGAATAGGTCAATCTTATATCGTTGGTCCTTTTTAGAATTATCTTGATTGATTAATTAAATGCAACAGATATAGCAATCAAGTATGTGTGTGTTATCAAATGTGATTAAGCAATCAACACAAGAAAGTAGCTCTAACACCACAAACAGAAGGACGCATGATATAAAGTGGTTCGGTTCGCCAACTTACATCACTGTTAGGACTCTCTCAACCGTGAGTTGACCCCAAATTTACTATGTGGGGACTTACACCCTCACAATTAAAGTAGGAAGTCCACCTCACTCAATATGTTGGGAATTCCACCCACAATTGTGCCAGAGACAACACTCTGAAGTTTCTTATATTGGTTCCGGAGCAAATCCCCCTTAATCCACTTTCGGATAAAAAGTTTTAAAAACAAATTAAAAACAAGAAGCACTTGCCTTCAAGCTCTTTCTCGCTCTGTGTGCTTCTTGAAGATCCCACCCACTGAGTACCGACGCTCCTCCTCGTGGCCATCGTAGAGCAACCACAATCTCAGGGTGAAAAGGAAACTAGTTTCATGTTTCCTAGTTTATGCCTTTCTCACTTGCAAACTCAATCAGTAGATTGGTTGTTTATGATCTTTCTTTCCTCCTCTTTTTTTGACTTTCAAACACAATCAAAAGATTGGTTGTTTATGATCTTTCTTTCCACAAGAGTGTTGATCGTTCCTTAAAATATATAACTCTTCTTAGCTCAAGGAAGATAGTAAAACGATCACCCAACACCCATATTTATAGAGGAGTCTTAACGGTCTTTCTGACTGTCCAAGACCGACAGGTCGGTGGCACGATGGGTCGGTGTTAATATTTATTATCGTTCAACTACCGACCGTTGCACATAAAATGCACTCCCAATGGCATAATTACTTCCCAGTCGACAGGTCAATGTCGCCGATGGGTCAATAGTCATGGCACCAATAGGTCGATCCATACGAGAGGCTTGGTCTGGGGCACAAACATGCTGGCAGTAGTTTCAAGTCTAGAAACCGGTTGCCCAGAACAACCTGTCTCTATTTATTGAGGGTCGGTCCTGTTACTCTTGATCAGTCTTAAAATACCGAGATGTCTGTTTTATTGAGAGCCCTCATGATTTCACAGTCTAGAACTCACATGTTTTATACCGATGAGTCATCGACCACGAGCAGTCATTTAAGTTCATCACCGAGGAGTCGACGCATACGAGACTCTCGGTCAGAGGCTTACCTAGATTGACAGTTCTTTGATCTAGAACATCTATCAATCTGGCTGACCAGTTCTTGACCACGATGGGTCGATCCTGTCTCCACCGAGGGGTCGGTGAGAACGACTGGTCGAGCTGACAGTGAACATAATTCATATTTCCAAGTTCACTGTCCATCAACCTCTCTTTGGCTTCTTTATGGACTTATCATTTGTTCAACTAGGTTTAGAGATAGTGCTCTCTAAAGTGTAGGTACCACCTTAGGTCATCTATGGCCAATTACTTGTTTTTGTGTCTGCCATACCGATGGGCTTTGAACTTGGTGGAGCATGATCTTCATTCTTGATCATCTTGGGTCTTCAATCTTCTTAGCAAGTGTTTCTTCCCGAGTCATGGAATTGACAAACAGGGACTCGGCAAGGCCGGGGCACTAACAATCTCCCCCTTTGTCAATTTTATGACAAAACTTAGAAGCTAACCCAATTACAAGCCCACCCTTATTACAACACATTTGAATACAAATATATTACATCATATGTACATATTCGAATGGACAACAAGACTATGGTCTTCACATATTCTTGTTGAGCTTGCTTCTTTTACATGTGTTTCCTGTTCAAGTACACAAGCAAACAACATTAGACAAATCATCTAGAGGTGTTAGCCCCAAAACATTAATATGCATCCATGGACTAAACAAGATAATCATTCATTCTCCCCCATACACTAATGATTTCCAAGCCAATAACATTACTCAGTGTTGAAAAGATTTTCTCCCCCAATCTTCTTGAGTTTGAACTCCCAAACTTTAACATAGACATCCTTCCCATGTCCATTGGCTTCATCATGGTTCTCTCTTTCTAAAGGCTTAAGCACTTCGATTTTATCTTACATTCCCTCATGCTTACAGCTTCAACTAATTTCTCCCCCATTTTGTCATATAATTGACAAAGGTTTATTAGATATCAGCAACACTTTTTCTATGCTTTATGCACTTAGTGATTAACAAAGTTCTACTGCAAGTCATGGTTCTCCCCCACTGCTTAATGTACTTCCTTGTGCAACAAGGCTTCTCTACTCAAGCTAAATCCAGTTTAGTGGATTTCTTCCATGGGACAAGCTCATTTACTTAGCTTCCCTAAAGTCTTATCACATTCTCCAAGCTATCTTTTGTCTCTTCTTTGACTTAACTCCCCATAAACTTAGCTTCCTGCACTATCATGACCAGTGACAATAGCTAATCAACACAAATTTTGTGCTCCCCCATTCTCCAAGGATCTCTGCCACCTTATCCCGATCTCTATATTCCTAACATGCCAATACAAAATGAACTCATTTAATCCTGCATGTTAATCTATTTAATAACACCATGTTAACCATAAACAAGAGATAGAAGGCATTCAAATACAGTAATACACACGTCATACTAAACAAAACCATATCATTTCATTAAAACAAAATGTGCATTCAGTACATATGGTTTTTGATAAGGAGGCATTGCGGATGCTTAGTCAAAATATCAAAAGTATAGGTTTTCCAAAAACAGAGAACATGAAAAACTACCCTAATCAGAGCCATCTCGAGGAGGTGCTGTAGGAGGAGAGGACGTGGTGTCTGGACCTTTGTCTGAGAGGGAGATAATAGAGACTAAATTCCTGACAGTTAACTGGATACTTTCCAGACTATTTTCAAGATAGTCCATTCTTCTTTCTAGTCTTAAGACCTCTCTTCTAGATTGACATTTTCTTGAGAAGGATATTCATATTATTTTTCCTTGTCAAAGTCTTTCCAAAAATCACCAAAGCTGGAACTATCCTATTCACTGTTGTCATTGGGGTTACCGATATAGTCTTCATTGAGTTTGACGACCATTCTCTTCTTCAGCATCTTCTTTCTTTACTTCACGTCGCTCTTCGACGAAGATGACACCTTTGTTAACGATGGACTCTTCTTCCTCCACTGGTTGGGTTTCTTGCTGATCCTGAACATACACATGATTTTCAGAGTTTGACCCAGGGCAAGAACGAGAGGTTGTTCTTTTGGTTCGTTTGGCCCATCGATTTGCACTACCGGTTTCTCCTCGTTCTACAGTGGTCTCGGGACGTGTTTGAGCTGACATCTTCTTAGCATGGTTTTTCTTAGAGGGGATCCTCAGCCAGTAGTTCAAAGGAGGACGAGGTGAAGAATGATCCTAACCTGATTTAGAAGAACCACAGAAACAGTGATTTTCTGGCTTCTGAGGACTGGAGGAACGAAAGCCTTATGGTTTCCGACTCGGAAATCTCTCCGAGAGGTCACATCGACTGGTCTAGGGCACGGGAGGAGAACGAGGGACGACAGTTTCGAATGAATTGTCGCTTTCACAGAAAGGGTCCCCTTTTAATTCAAACTTTCTGTCTTACTGACATGTCAGTTCCATCGATAGGTCGACCTTTTAGACAATTCCCCTTTTTTCAACAATGCTCGATTTAGTACAGTATCGACATGTCTGTCACACCGATCGATCTTATTCACCGACATGTTGATTATATCAAGAGGTTCCAGATTGCAGTGCAATCATCCCTTGATATGTGCAACTTGATGGAGTCCTATCCTAAGCAAGGTATACACAGATTTATTCCAATGCATAGACATGTCAAACATGACTCATCAAATCAATAAATATGTACATACACAAAAATTCACATTCCAAAACATACAATTCAAAAATATTTTGAATGGAATTTGTGGCTTTCCAAGTAGAATATGTACTATAGCCAGGAAAAGTATAACGCCCCGCCCTTTTTCACTATGCCGAAAGTTAGAGTCTATTTTTTTTTTTTATAATAAAAGAGTGAGAGAGAGCGGGACGTCACGACTCGAGCTAAGTCAGAGCTTCTAAAACCATATGTGTGCGTGGACCAAGTCTACTAAAATGGTTCACATGTACTCAAGTTAACATGCGGAATAAACATAACTACGGAATTATAATAGAATCCTAATTCTATTCCATTTTAGATAGCAAGGATGTCCATCACTTAATCATAATTATCTTAAGTTAAATATCCAAAGTCAACCATCCAAAACATAGCAAATATATCTACGTTATTACAATCTCGACTGCTAGTTACTCAAATACATTATCCATGAGTAACTTAAACAAAATGAAACTTAATCATCCAAGCTCCTAAGCTTGACCCCCATCACGTCCTCATTCAGTCCATTCCCTGTGTCATCAACTAGGGCAGAAGTGGGCGTTAGACAACGTGCCCAGTAAGTATTCTAATTAGGGTCAAACACATGGGTTAGTATAAAAATCCAGATAGTTAACATAATATCAAAACCATGTAAAAACAATGCCATGCCATGGTGTCATATGCAATGAGTCCCACCCATTGCCCATATCACAAACATAATATCCTGTTGATGGAATCTCCTCATCAAGGTATCCCCCACGGTTGCCTTACGGACGCCCGATGGAGCATGGACTCCGGTTACCTCTTGATGGATAATGCACATCAAGGTACCCCCACAATTTCTTACGGACGCCCCGACGGAGTGTGGTCTCCAGTTACATATCCTCCCTCCCATGCCATGCATGAGATGCAAATGAACACAGGCTATGTAATATTACAATCATAGCATTAAAACCTCATGTTTGAAACATATCATTTATACAAAATAACTCATCAAAATATGAACTAAAATCATCATACATAACCCATGGTTTCAAAGAAGTAGAATCCTTCCAATGGCCAGCTAAAGTGTCCTTGCGTTTTCATCCGAAAGCCGCTCACCGATCGTACACCGCTTGTGAGGTCACGTTACCTTATTACATATCAATCAATCAAACCCATGTTCCATTTGATTTCCAATCATGTCTAAATCCATAAACACCTTAGTGGGTTCGGCCATACAACATGGCCGGACCTCACTTACTTGATTTTGAGTCCAAGTTCATTCTCTCTATTGATTCATTAATAAATCACACATGAGTTAGTCATTTAGCCTTTCTAAAAACCTAAGTCCACAATTACATTCCCCATGGGGTTCGGCCATACACTATGGCCAGACCCATGGTCTTTCATTTTTTAACCATATTTACCTCTTTGCCATTATTTCCATCACCTCATGCTTAGGTCCAAGATGTAGATCACAACTAAACATTTTCCAACACTTAGGTCACTTATTCATACTAAATCCAAAAACATAATCCATGGGGTTCGGCCATACACCATGGCCGAACCCATGGTCCTCTTATTTCACCATTTGGCCATTCTTTCCTTTCATAGGCAATCACCTAATTTACTTATCCATACTTAGATCTATACATGATCCATAACCAAACATAGATCCACAAATGAATCCTCCACTTCTTAGTTTATTCATTCATTCATTTAATCATGTATAAATCTCCACATGACCCATTAAAATGGTCAATGGGGTTCGGCCATACACCATGGCTGAACCCATGATGTTTCATTTCTATGTTCTCCATTAAATCAATTACAATATTTAAGTCCATAAACCAAGGTCCCTCCATGGGTTTTAATCATACACTTAAGTCCATGAAAAATCCTTCATTTAAAACCCCAAAATCTGTAACGCCCTGCCCTTTTCGAGAATTTCAGAGTCTAATTTTTTTTTTAAATAATAATCAAACATTGGAAAAGAGCGGCGGCGTCACGACGCTAGTTAAGTTCAGACTACCCAAGTCTGAACCTTAACTGGCCACCCATGTGTACATGGACTAGACCATGATAATGAACCACACATGGAACTAACATCAACTTGCGAATAACCTAGATTAACTGCGGAATAGAAAGACTAGATAGCAAGTAACAGTCTCAAACATTAATTAACATAATTCAACCATCCAAAGTATTTATCCTAATCAAACCATAACAAATAACTACTTTATTACATGTCCATAATAAAGTATCAAATAACAACAATTATAAATTCATTCCAGCATTCAAGCACTCAGGCTTGGCTTAGCTCCCCTCCCGGTCAACGACCTTTTCTTTTCCTTTACTTGTACCTGCATTCTCCTCTGAGGATAGAATTAGGGCGTTAGATCAACGCGCCCAGTAGGTTCCCGATCAGGGCTACCACATGTTAGCATATAAAACATGCATATATATATCATAATACATGATCATCAAAAACAGGTAAAACAATGCTATGATGTATGCACATGCAATGAGCATCCCCCATCATGTACATTCATAACCATCACTTGACGTGCCTTGCACCGACAAGGTAAATTACAACACACTTTCATCACTTCATCACTGACTGATTCATATCACGTATGAGTCCTCCTGGCGGGACTCTCATCATCTAAGGAGACCATTGTGACTATGATCATCATGTTACTCTTCCTGGCGTGACTTGCACCGCCGAAGGAAGACGTAACCCATAAATTGCAACACTGTAGAACCTCATTCATCATCCCATGTTTATGCATGAGATACCAATGCTGTATGCCATTTGATAATGCATAATATATCATTTGAAACCACATAAAATAAACAAGAGTATCATAAGAAAACTGGGTGAAAAACTGTGGTTACAAGTAGGTAGGAAACCTACTGAAGAATCACTTCAGCGTCCGTTCTTTCTTAGGCTTTATCCGGTCACCGCTCGCAGTCGTGCACCGTCACAAAGATCCGTCACCTTATTCACATAAATCATGGATCAACTTTAATCCCTTACTTTATTTGATTCCCATTTTTTGAGTCTAAGTCCACAAATACCAACTCATGGTTGTGACCCTTATTTACAAACATGCCATTGCTACCAATACCTTGATTAAACTCTACAACCTTAACCGCAACCTTAACATGGTTCAGTCATGTTTTGGACGACCAAAACAGCAAACATAATTCCATCTTTAATCACATGCACATCCATAAAATGACCCATGAAAACAGTCCATGGGGTTCGGCCATACTCATGGCCGAACCCTTATGATGCTTTGCTCAATAATGTCCTTCATTTAAATACTAATTGGCTCTACCCCTTAGCCATGTTAAACCCATAGTTTAGCCATCCTATGGCCAACCCAAAATCAGTAACCATAACACATAAAAATCTCCACCATTTGGTATGGTTTTATCTCTCCAAAACCATACCAACTTATCAACCAATTTTATGGGGTTCGGCCATCCAATGTGGCCGAACCCTATGCCCATGTTTTGGACCCTTTTTCACTTACATTTCATGTCCATTAAATCATGTAAGAATCAACATAATATTATCGGATTTTACCTTTAAAAAACCATACAAAAACAGTCCATAAAAAGTCTATGGTTTACATGTTTCCCAACATGAAAACCAACCCTCTTTTACATGGGGTTTGTAATGGCCCGGAATTTGTAAATCAATATATATGGGTTATTATTTATTTTTAATGGTGGAAATTGGAAATCTAATGGAATAGATGATAAATGGATCAAAATATGGACAAAGGCCCAACTAGGGCCCAATGGACTGTGGATTGGATTTAAGTTTACTTAAAGGGTCAAAGATGGTCAATTGGGCCAAGGATGGTCAAATTGGGCCCAATACTCATTTGGGACCCAATGGATCAAGATGATGTAAGCTTTAAGGTAAATGGGTAAGATGAAAATGTAATTGGGCCCATGGGCCCAATGGTGATCCAATTGGAATGAATTGAATGGGTTTAATTCACTTAAGCTAATTTGAAGTTGACCAAGGTAACATGGTCCAATGGGACCCACCTCCACCTCACTAAGTGAGGTGGCATGTGGGCCAAGGATTGGTGGGGCCGGTCACCATGGTTGAATTGGTCAACCATGGGTGGATGCATAAAGGAGTTTAAACAAATGAATTAAGGTAAATGAGAAATAATTAACCTAATGTGCTAATTAATTAATTAATTAAATGATTAAAATATCCAAAAAGTGGGTCAAATGGTCAAATGGAAAAAACCCAAACAATCTTATTTTCAAACACCAAAGACGTTGGGCATGGTGGTGGTTATCTCAACCACCACCATAAAGCAAGAAAAATATCCTATGTGTTAGGTGGGAAGAATTAATGGTAGAATGTAACATAAGCAACCAAAGGAGATAAGATGGGTTTTCATCTTATCCCATCCTCACCTTTTCCATCGGTGCTCTTTCACTCTTCTCCTCTCTTGTTCTCTCCACCACCGTCCCTCACCTCCAAGGAAAGAAAGGAGAAGAAAGCCAAAGAGAGGAGAAGTGTAAGTACAAGCCTCCACCTCAAGATCAAAACTTGAGACCTTCCCTCCCCATCTCTCTCTCTCTCTCAATCTATCTCCATCATTGGCCGACCCAAGCTTGGAAGTTTTTCATCTTAATCAAGCCCATCTTGGCCGATCAAACAAGGAGAAGAAGAAGGTAAAAGGCTAAGGAAGCCGACAGGAGTGGCGGAAGTCTGAGGAGGCGTCGGATTGTAAGTATTTTCTTAAACAAGAAATTTTGGATTTTTAGGGTTTAAGATTTAGGATTCATTTTGTAAATTTCATCGTGGCCAAATGATTTTATGCCATGGATTTTAAATCCATCAATTTGAAAGATGGGAAGTGGAGGAAACCCTAATGGATAAATTAGGGTTAGGAAAAAAAAATGGATTAAGGGTTATGTAATTAATGTGTGAATTTTTTAGGGTTTTAAGGAATGAAGGACATTATGTAATTTAGATAATTAAGCATGGATGTGTATGTTTTGGAATCAAGGGCCATAGGGTTCGGCCATGTAGTATGGCCGAACCCCATGGTAAGTGAATTGTATTTGTTAGGGTTTTGTGAGAATGGAATCCATGAATAAATGTAAATGTGTTATGTAAAAAAGGGTACCCATGGATGATGGATCATGAACCATGGGTTCGGCCATGGTGTATGGCCGAACCCTATGGTGATCAAATGGTGAAATTGTGGAATGATGATGTATGTGAAGTAATGGAAAAATAATGGGGGAGTGTTAGTAGTTTGGATGAGTCAAAATGTATCAAATTTATGATAAAAAAGTTGATGATATTAAGTGATATTAAATTGCACAAGCATGCTTGTATTGTGAGTGCATGTGAATATACATGTATTGAATTCTTATTGTTGAGTGTATGAGGCGGTGAAATGAGGAAAGACTAATGCTTATGATGGAATCCATGGATGAATGTAAGTGTTTTTATGGTCTAAATGGCATAAAGGAATAGTGGACCATGAACCATGGGTTTGGCCATGGTGTATGGCCGAACCCTATGGTGGTGAAGTGGTGAATTTAATGGGTATGAAATTATGGAAGATATTAATGATTTTTTTGATGGCCTCAAGGGTGGTGGAGGAAGGTGATCCATGACCCATTTGTGGATTAAATTTGGTGTTATGTATGGGAGAAATGAATGAGGGTTAGAGTATTTAAATACCTAATTTTTCTAGTACAGTTATGTTATGGGTAATAATACATCAATGGACCCATTTTGGGAACCAATTAAGGCCTAAGATTAATGTGTATTTGTAGGTTAGGTTAATTAAGTGGTTAATTGCTAATGTTCTTATGTCATGGTTAATGAGACATTAATGGACCCATTTTTGTGAACCAATGGATAGGCTAAGATTAAAGTCTATGGATATGCTTTAGCTAATGGGGATTAGGTTAAGATATGGTTGTATCTCATGATTGGTAAGTGTATGGATCAATTATGAACAAAGGGAATGAGTGGATAATGGACTCATTGTGGTTTAGATGCATGATGTAAACCCCATGGAAAGATTTGATGAATTGGGTATTTTGAACCCATGATCCATTACCATTTAAAGGGTTAAGTATGGGGTTTTGTATGGGTTTAAAGGAATAAGGATTAGGTCAATAAATGACTAATTTTATGATCACATGATATGGTTGCTGGGTCATTAACGGACCTAAGTTATGGATCATTAATGGGTCTAAGTTATGGATCCATTATAGACCATAATGTATATGGAAGAGGGAATGAATTATCAATGGAAGGGTAATGGCAAAACCGTAAATATTGGCCAAAATGAGGAAAACCCACTAAGACATGATGTATGGGCTTAGAAACGGTTAAAACATGGACTAATTGTTAATATGTAATAAGGTACCGGACATCGCAAGCGGTACGGATCGGCGACCGGTCTATCGGGCGGAAACGAAAAAGAACGCTAGTCGGTATTTGGTAGGATTCCTACCTTTTTGTAAGCCATGGATTGAGTGATGGTTTCTTTGAATTAGTTTGAAAATTATATGGGTTGTTTTAAGATGGATTTTGGATTGAGTATCATGTGATGGTTTCCTTTGATTTATTTTGATAATCATGGCATTGTTTTAAGATGGGTTTTATGACTATGAGTTACATATATTACATGGCATATGGCATCTACATCTCATGCATGGCATGGGAGGGATATGACAGGGGAAGGATGAAATGAAACCGGAGTCCATGCTCCGTCGGGGCGACCGATAAACAAGCATGGGGATATTTCATATATGTATTATTATACCTTGATGAGGCTTTGCCATCAAAGGGGACCTTTGTAATTATGATACCTTGATGATGGTTTTCCATCAAGGGGGATATTGTATTTGTTGTTATACCTTGATGATGGTTCTTCCATCAAGGGGGATGCCTAGTATGGATCGGATCTTGATGAGGCTTTTCCATCAAGAGGGTCATGGCACGATGATGGCATGGATTTTATTTGGAACACTATGTATGGTTGAAAAAGGGACATTGTACAATGATGATGAGATTGATGGGTGGGATTCATGACATAGAACACCCATTGCATGACATTGCCCAAAGTGCATGGTTTTATTATAATATTATCTGCATGCTGTTATTACTAATCCATGTGCTAGCCCTACTCGGAGTCCTACTGGGCGTGTGGTCTAACGCCCTACTTCTACCCTAGCTAATGACGCAGGAAATGCCGGAGCAGAAAGACAAGACAGGAGCTAAGCTTAGGAGCTTGGGGAGGCAGACTGTTTGTTTTAATTAAGTTTATTTTGGTAAATGTGTATTTGTATAGTTTAGCTTGTCGGACTGTATAATTACTTGCTATATTCTGGTTTTGTTTTGGATACGATGATGTTGAGATGTTTTATTAGTTAGATGAATGTAATCTTCCCTGCTATCTAAAATTGGTAGGTTAGCCTCTATTATCATTCCGTGTTTTATGTAACGTTCCGCAAGCTTACTTATACGTGTGAACTGTTCCTCGTGGACTTCGTTCCACACACACGTAGGGTTGGCCAGTTAAGGGCCGGGCTCTAGAAGCTCGGACTTAACTCACGTCGTGACGTCCGCGCCCTTTGTCACTTTCAAAAAAAAAAAATAGACTCTGATTTTCGGTGAAAAGGGGCGGGCGTTACAGGGTTCGGCCCTCCGTGGTGGCCGAACCCATAATTATGTTTACTATTCTTAAACCTCCAATAAACATGTAATAAACAGTATATTAAAATCAGGTTTTACCTTTCAAATAAACATCCAAAAATTAGCCCAATTTCATAGGGTTCGGCCATACTCATTGACCGAACACCATGACCTTTGGTTTTGAACATTTAACCCTTTATCTTGGGTCTGAAACCAACATCCAAATCCATGTTTTAACCTCCTTAAAACATGCATTTTAAATCCAACAATAACATCTAATATCAGTCCCAAATTATATGGTTTTAATTTCTAAAAACTATAAAAAACAACCACTTCTTTTCCTTGCTTTTTAAGATCCTTATACCTTTCTTCTAGTGAGTCAACTAGTTCTTCTACACTAGGTGCATCATTTTCTGAAGAGTCAAGTGTAGGATTTACCTCATCTTCATTTGCCATGAAACAAATATTTGCCGTACGGTGTTTTGATGATTCACCATCCGATTTACTATCAGACTCCAACCATGCGGCTTTGAATGCTTTCTTTTTAAACTTCTTGTCATCTTTCTTCAATAGCGGACATTCGGCTTTGATGTGTCCCGTTTTGCCGCAATTAAAACAAGTGAGGGGCTCTTTCTTGCTTGAATCTCCCTTATAGCCATCCTTTTTGAACGGCTTCTTTCGAAATTGATTGCTTCTTCTCAAGAGACTCTTGAATTTACGAGTGATCATGACCAAGTCTTCATTTTCATCCTCACTATCTTCTTCTCTTCTTGATCAACATATGTCTCCTTTGGTGAGGCTTTAAATGCAAGAGACTTCTTTTCTTTGGCAATTTCCTTTCGACCATTCATGGAAATCTCATGGGTCATGAGAGATCCCAAGAGTTCATCAAATCCCAATATGGAGATATATTTTGCTTCTATTAACGCCGTTGACTTCGACTCCCAAGAATCTGGCAATGACCTAAGAATTTTCCTCACATTATCTTCGTTAGAATAAGTTTTTCCAAGAGCGTTAAGTTCATTTATAATCTTTGTGAATCTAGTAAACATGGAAGAAATGGATTCATTTGGCTCCATAGTGAATAGTTCATATGAGTGTACAAGCCTATGAATTTTTTATTTCTTCACTTGATTAGTGCCTTCATAGGTCACTAGAAGCTTATCCCAAATTTCCTTGGCCGATTTGCAAAATGAAACTCTATTAAATTCATTTCGGTCAAGAGCACAAAATAGAATGTTCATGGCTTGAGAGTTATATTGATTATGCCTATGATCATTCTCATCCCAAAGCTCTCTAGGTTTAGGAGCAAGGTCAATTAGTCCTTTTGGAACAAAAGGCCCAAATTCAATAGCTTCCCATATGTGATGGTCCATTGATTGTAAGAAAATCTGCATCCTAGTTTTCAAGAAATTGTAGTCACTTCCATTGAACAATGGAGGTCTATTAATTGAACAACCTTCACCATAAGAAGATCCCCCAAAGTTTGCCATTCGATCGATTTCTCAAATGGTTAAGTAATTCAGAGAATCTGAACTCTGATACCAATTGTTGCACAGAAATTGACCCTAGAGGGGGGGTGAATTGGGTCAATGTAAACTTTTTGGGTTTTCTATAATTTCACAATTTAAGAAAACTAAGATGCAAACAAGTAGTAAATAAATGCCAAAATATAAAAGAGGAGATGAGAAGATGGAGAGATTGAAGTGAGATTTTTACGAGGTTCGGCGTTCTTGCCTACGTCCTAGCCTCAAGTACACCACTTGAGGATTGAATGCACTAAACTTCTCCTTCAAGGGTGGAAAAGAAACCTATTACACAACTTGAAGGTGAAGACACCCTTCTCCTTCACAAGGGTTACACCAACCCTTCTCAAACTTTATCTCTCAATGAAATGTAGAAGATTACAATGTAAAGCTTAGGAGTAACTCTCAAATGTTTACAAATCTAGTTTTCTAAGAGTTACTCAAAAAGATGAACTGAAATGGCTCAAGATAAGATTGCAAGAGATGGGTTTTGAGCTAGAGTATGCTTGAGATTTGATTTCAATGGATTCCTCTTGATTTCAAGTAATTCAGCAGCCCATTTTCTCAAGGAAGCTTGGTTTTATAATTTTGTCATATTTAGAACCGTTGCCAGGCATTAAATGAAGCAAGGGCCCATTGGAAGAAGCATTTAATGTTCAAAAAATATTACCGTTTCGCGATTCAGTCGACTGAAGTGAAGATTCAGTCCACTGAAAATGTCCCGAAACATAAACAATTTATCTGTGAATAATTCAGCTGGCTGAATCTGAGAATTCAGTCGACTGAAATTGCAAGTCATGAAAATTCTGATTTTCAGTCGGCTGAAACATCATTTCAATCGACTGAAATCCCTGCACTGTGAACATTGAGCATTTCAGTCGACTGAAACCATTCCCAACTGAAAATAAAGTATTTCAGTCGGCTGAAAGATTGATTCAGTCGACTGAAATCCTATCTCCATCCAATCCATTATTTCAGTCGACTGAAACCTCTAGTTCAGTCGACTAAAATGACCTTAAAAATAATTTGTGCAATTTTGTTCTTTTTCAAATACATTTTATAGGTCTTGGGGACTTGGTCTTATCCTAGGATTCCATTTGTATGCATAAGGTAAAGCTGGGTATCCCAGGGTCCACTAAAGGGTGACTTGAGCCATGGTGTTCAAACACAATTGAGTAACTTTACATTTTGATCCTAACACTCATGACCAATACTAAGAACACAAGCTTGATCTTCAATCTTCAATACTTGTATCATTTTCCATTTGATCTTCAAAGATTGATGAACCATTCGATCTCTTCCATGATGATCATGATTGTATTAAAATTGATCTTCAATGATTTTGCCCTTTTTATTCTTTGACTATGTCTTTTTGTAAATGTGATACCTGTCTCATAGTGTAATATCATTTGAAATGTTAAATATCACACTTTAATTGTTTGTGATTATCAAAATACCCATATATCCTTGGGTTGAAACTTTGGGACTAACAGTTATGTGTGAACCGTTTTCATGGACTTAGTCCATGCACACATAGGGTTGCCAGTTAAGGGTCGAGCTTTAGAAGTTCGGACTTAGCTCGCGTCGTGACATCCCGCTCTCTATCACTCTTTTTAAAACAAAAAATAGACTCTGATTTTCAGAAAGCGAGTGAAAAAATGCTGGGCGTTACAAGACTGGGTTCCCATTTCGGCATGGTCCCTTACCCTAGAGAGGTTCCCCTCACTGTACGTCCTTTAACACAGATAGGAATTGAAAGAAGTCTTAGTTCATTTCGTCCATCTTCTGGATGCTCACCTGTAACGCCCCGCCCTTTCTGAGAATTTCAGAGTCTAATTTTTTTTTTAAAAAGTAATAATAGAACATCGGAAGAGAGCGGGCGGCGTCACGACGCGAGTTAAGTTCAGACTACCCAAGTCTGAACCTTAACTGGCCACCCATGTGTACATGGAATAGACCATGATAGTGAATCACACATGGAACTAAAATCAACATGCGGAATAATCAGACTAGATAACAAGTAACAGTCTTAAACTTTATTTATCATAGATCAAACATCCAAATGTTATCAACCTACTCAAACCATAGCAAGTAGTGAATTATTACATGTCCAACAAAAGTATACAAATGACAGTAATATTAAGTAATCCAATCCATCATTCAAGCACTTAGGCTTGGCTCCCCTCCCGGTCATCGACCTTCTTTTTCCCTTTACTTGTACCTGCAATCTCCTCTAAGGATAGAATTAGGGCGTTAGATCAACGCGCCCAGTAGGTTCCCGAATCAGGGCTACCACATGTTAGCATATAAAACATGCATATACATATCATAATATATGATCATCAAAACAGGTAAAACAATGCTATGATGTATGCACATGCAATGAGCCTCCCCCATCATGTACATCCATAGCCACCACTTGTCGTGCCATGCACCGACAAGATAAATCACAATACAACTTCCATCTCTTCATCACTAATTGATTCATATCACGTATTAGTCATCCTGGCGGGACTCTCTTCACCTAAGGAGACCATTGTGACTATGATCATCATGTTACTCTTCCTGGCGGAACTCTCATCGCCTAAGGAGGACGTAACCCTTAATTGTAACACTGTAGAACCTCATTCATCATCCCATGACCATGCATGAGATGCCAATGCCTGTATGCCATTTGTTAATGCATAATATATCATTTGAAACACTTATATTAAAACAAGAGTATCATAAGAAAACTGGGTAAAAACCGTGGTTACAAGTAGGTAGGAAACCTACTGAAGAATCCCTTCAGTAACTGATCTTTCTTTCGCGTCACCTGGTCACGACTCACACGTCGTTCGACTTTCGGTACCTTTTCCATATACCAATCAGCAAGTCATAACATCATTTACTTATTCAATCACATCTACGACCCATCCACATCATGTGGGGTTCGACCATGCCCTTGGCCGAACATCACCAACTTAGGATTTAACTTCCTACTTTATTTAATCAACTCTTAAACACTTAACCCTAAAAAAAATGACATGGTTCAGCCCTATGTTGGCCAACCAATAACAGCAAGTTAAACTTCCATAAATCACATCAAACACCATATTTTATATGGTTTAAAACTCACCAACATCATCAAAACTAACATGGGGTTCGGCCATCCAAAGTGGCCGAACCCTATGTCCATGTCTTGGTCCTTATGTATGTGTTTTAAATCCTCATTTAGACAAGTATTAATCAGTATATTTACTACTGCATTTTTACCTCTCAAAACCATCGAAATAAGTTAATCACTTTGTCCGAATGCACAACATTTCATGGGATTCGGCCATCCAAGATGGCCGATCCAAATGGTCCATAATATCAATTTAAATCTACTGTTTAAACCCATATTAACTTCAGTCTTCTTGTCATTCAGATCCATGTTTATCATCCCTTCTATAACATGTATTTGATTCTTAAATAAAAACCCAAAAACAGTCCACCAAAGCTCTATGGTTTCCATGTTTCAAACACCTTAAAACCAACCATCATTTGCATGGGGTTCGGCCCTCCATGGTGGCCTAACCCTATGACCTTTGGTTTTGCATTTCTTTATCATTCAACTAGGTCTAAATCAAACTCCTTATTTGTGATTTAACCTTTGTAAACATACACCTTTAATCATCTAAAACAGTCCATAAAATTCCATGGTTTCCATGTTTCAAAACATGAAAAACCACCCATCTTTTACATGGGGTTCGGCCCTCCATGGTGGCCGAACCCAATGGTTATTTTTACCATTTTAAATCCTTCATTTATCAAGGCTAAACATTGGTGTATTCGGCCATGACCATAGCCCAATACATACCTCACTTGTTTCATGTTATTAAACCAAAATAACACATGGATACTTACCAAATTTTCCAAACTTCCTTTCTTGCCTTTGATCCTTGGTTTCTCCCTTTTATTTCTTCTTTCTTTCCTTAATTCCTTGCTAGTTTATACTTGACTAACTGGTGCCAAAAACCTCTGCTGTTTAGCCAAGAAAATGAATTGGAGAGAGGGAGAGAGAGATGGGAATTCTTGGATTCCTTTGTGTGAAAAACGGCCATGTATGATAAGGTTTTTCTTTTATAGTTTCAGCCCCCCAACTCCCATTCATCCTCCCTCATTAATGTTGTTAAAAATGATGGGGCAAAGGGTGTTAACCAAGACACCTCTTGGTGCCAAACGTTGCACCCCTTGGTGCCAAACATTGTATCACATGGGAAATGAACCAATGCAACCCTTCATGAAAAGGTGCCGCCCAACCTTGGTGTCTTTTGGCTTTGCCAAAGCACCCTTTCATACCAACGGCTGAGATTGATTCTGATTAATTGTTGTGTGAGATTACAACTCATTTCCATCTCCTCTTGACTCACCTAACTCAGAATATTTTTATTCTAAACCAACTCATCCAACTCATCACTTTTAATGCACTAAGTTTGAGTCAACTCATTTCTTAAATCCAACTCATTTCAAATCAACCCAACTCAAGCTGAATTAACTCACACTTGAGTTCAATTGAGGGCCCACACGGTCATCCGTGGTCAAACTGGTCAACCCGACCCGTTGGGTCCCCCCTTTAGCTCCTTGACCTGTTTTTGACTCTATGACCCAATTATGGTATTTTGGTCATTTGTAAGTGGTTTTCTCATATGGATCATGCCTACCCATTTCTTCTCTACTTGATTTCCAATCAAATAGGCTTAACCCTATTTAATTTAAGCTTACACAATGGTCAAATCATCCATTTTGACCCATTGGGTCCAATTGAGCCCTTTGACCCATTTAGCCATTTCCAACCCAATTGATGTACATAACCCATCCAAATCAACTTGATATATATATAATGTGCTCATACGACCTTAATTTGAGCAATGGGCCCCAACATTTCTTATTTTGACATCACAAAATAATTAATTTAATAATTCAGGGGCATTTTCGTAATTTTCCATTTTATTGAAAAATTGGGGTGTTACATCACCCATTTCTGCTGCTTCTACTGATCGACGGAGTCGCAAGGCTACTTCTAGTCCGTCGCATTCAATTGATCGTAAGTATTTTGATGAGTAATTTGCCGAGCTTGAACAGCATCAGGAGTCTTTTCTGTCTGACATGAGGACACATCAAGATCGCCTCCTTTATCAACATCAGTAGCTCTCCATGTATGTGAGAACCTTGATCAGGCACATCTTCCACTCACTTCACCAGATTTCAGATTCATGCCGACGTAATGATGCTGTATTTCTTCCTTCTCCTCCTCGTGATTGAAGACTTCATGCTGGGATTATTTCTATTTTGTTTACTTTTGATATATTTTTGGTATTGTAACAATTAAACCCTTTACTTACTGTGACCATGATGCTTGTCTGTTCTGACTTAAGATTCACATGTGATATATCTTTGCATCTCTTATGTTCCTTTCAGATTCACTGTGATATATTTTTGCATCTCTTATGTTATTGTTTGACTCATCCTTGTCAATTATCTTGACAAAAAGGGGGAGTAAAATAATTGTGCTAATGTTGAGGGGGAGCATACAAGTCCCACCAATTTCTATCTATTTGTATGCAGGAAAATCATTAAATATTGCAGGCACATGTTAAGGGGGAGAAGTTTGTGATATTAGAGGGTTAAATATTATTGTAATTTTATATGTTAAGGAGTGACTTGTGTGCATATGTAATTTTGGGAAATTGGTGTAATAGGTAGATCTTAGATTTTGTCATGAAATTGACAAAGGGGGAGATTGTAAGTGCCCCTGTTCGTCCGAGTCACCCTTATTGTCAATTACGTGACTCAATTGGACCTTGCCTTGGAAGAATGTGAAGATCTACTGTGCATGGAAGAATCTACACCGAATATGTTATTGGCACACATGTAAGTGCACCTTAAGAGACCTTAGGCTAAGTCAAATACCTTAGAAGTCAATTGTTTATAAACTGGAAAATTAGAATATAATTGACTTTCAGCCTCGAGGCCTCGTGCAGTCTGTCTAGGCCTCGCAGACAGTCTTGTACTGAATCATATTTGGACAGCTGTAACTCATCTGACCTTGTGTCTTGCTGACTGAGTCTCTTACAGATTTAGGAAATTAAATCTATAATCCTTAATTGAGAATTTATTATGGAAATAAGGTATATCCTCATTTTGAAACTCCAAGTGCCACTTCACACAAATTTGAATTGAACCGTTGAGGAGACTCATCTTGGATAGCTGTTGTGTACAAATTTGGTAAGGCTCCTTAATCAATATGATTGATAATCATCAAGCTTTATCTCTCTATGTAAATCCTTGATTGATGACTGAAATAAAAGAACAGTCAATCATGCATAGGTGGCATCCTAATTGGCTGGTCATTAACTGTTTGACAAACAGAATAATTCATGCAGAATCTGTGCTGTCTTACCATATACCGCCACGAGGTCTCATAGAAATCCTCGAGGCCTCGTGGACGTGACTGGCCACAAAAACAAACACTGTCTTATTTATATATTAGAGCTGTTTGAAATAAGATATACAGAGAACCTCTTGCAAAAATAACAGTGTGACTAGAGAGATTAGCCACCTCCTCTTACACATTCTTCATCATCTTCTTATATAGATGTTTGGGTAATCAATACCCCCGTTTTGATGAAGCTTAAGGTTTTCCTTTAGGACCTTAAAACCAGTCATATTTCAGTCTTATACTGTTGTACCGATAATCACTCTGATGAATCAAACTGATGGAAGGAGCACACAGATCGAGTAAAGAAGAAAGCACTTAAAGAAGATTGGATAAGGCCCAAGGCAAGTGTTTCTTCTTTCTTTTATTTTAAAAATTGTAAAGTGGATTAGAACAGTGTGTTCGAACCACTCAAAAAAATAGGTGTAGAGGATTAGACCATTTGGGTTGAACCTCTATAAAAAACTAGGTTTTACTATTTGGATGTGAGACCCATACATAGTATATTTGGGATGACCCTAGAGATTGGGAAGTCTGACAGTGGACGTAGGTTTGTTGAAACCGAACCACTATAAAATATCTGTATTTATATGTGGCTGATGTTTTAACTTGATTGCTTGAACTCATTACTGTGTCACATACACACACATATATTGGATCGGGCATTTTTATTAACAGTGGTTAATTTGAAGGTGAAAGGAACTCATTGAATTTTCATACATTTAAAGTATAATTCGGTTGAGAAATTTTAAAAAGGAATTAAAATTGAAAACTGACTTATTCACTCCCCTCTAGGTCGTGCATTACTCTAGTAACGGAATTTCAAGTATCTCTTCAGATGATAGCAATTTCTTTTAAAATTCCCATCATTGTGGCAGAAATTGCACTTACCCTTTGAAAGGTTAGAGATACTTTTTTTTTCTAAACATCCCATGATGTATAGGTTCTTTGGTGGATGAGGCACCAAGATCAGACCTATCACCAAGTTGTCTACCTGTACCACGGATTCTTTTAAGCCTTTCATCTGCTTGGGTGGACTTATCTCGGAATTTTTCTTTATGAGTTTTTAAATCTTTAACTTCTAAAGACGGTTTTTAACATCTTCAAGAAGTTTGTTGTGATGCCATAAATTTTCGTCATCCTTGCAATTTATACTTATTTCTTCTTGAAGACTTTTATTACTCCCTTTTAGTTTAGAGTATTATTTTTCAGAGAGTTCCAGCTTAGAAGTTAGGAGAGATTTTTCAGTTTTTAAATCTTCCACTTGATTAGAGAGATTCAGGTTTTGTTTTTAACCTTGTTTAGTTTCTTAGCTAACCTCTCACTCTCAAGAAACAAGGCATTGTAGGAGGTCGAAGATTTTCATCTTCATCACTCTCTTCCTCTATTTCAACTAGGGGATTTTCTTGATCACATATGATAAAGGCTATGAGACCTTTTGATTGTCAACTTTTTGTTGTGTCTCATCATCTGAATCGCTCTCTGATTCAGAATTTTCCACATGGGTCACGCCCACGTTTATAACCCTCTTTATTTTATCTGAGGGACATTCATTCATGAAGTGTCATCTCCCCCCACAATTGAAGCAGGTCGGCTCTTTAGCCACCTCTCTCTCCTTCCCTTTTCCTCTATTTTTTTCTTGCCCTCTTGGGTAATTTCTACTCATTTCACCCTTACCCATTCTTCTTAACTTATTTCTTTTTACAATTTTTTTGTAAAATTTCTTGGTAAACATTGGCATTTCATCACTTGAGAGTTCATCTTCCGAATTTTTTTCTTTTTCTTTACTTTTCTTTTGTTTTAAAAAAGATTTCAAGGCAATGGATTTATCCCTTGGTTGTTCAAAGTGAAGTTCATAGGTTTGCAATGAACCAACCAAATCATCAATATTCATTAAGAACACATCCCTGTAGTCATCCATGGCTACTACTTTGGGTTTGAATCTTTCAGTAAGATTCCAGACAATTTTAGTACATACCTTGTCCGCCGGTATCCGTTCCCCTAAAGCATACATTTGATTTATAATTTTGTTTATCTTGGAATATAAATCCATGAAGACTTCATCCTCCCTCATTTTAAGAGTATCAAACTGATTTTGGAGGATCTGAAGTTTGGACCTCTTAACTATTGAGCTGCCTTCATGAATTCTTTCAAAAACTTTCCATGCCTCCTTTGTAGTTTTACAAGTCATTCTCCGCCAGTATTCACCGTCAGAAACTGCATAATTTAGTGCATTCATGGCTTTCCCATCTGCTGTTTGAGCAGCTCTCTCAGTAGGGGCCAAGAGGTAAAAGGCTTGGGTAAGTAGGGTTTGACTGGCGAATGACCTCGAGCTCTTCATTGGTTGGGATAAACTCCTCGTAAGGGAAACTGCTGGTTGGAAGATGATAGAGGGCCAACATGTCCGGGAGAGAGAAGCCTAACTCACCATGGGAAGTGCGGCACGTGTTAGTCTCCCAACACAAGGTTTCCAAGAAGACCTTTGTCACGTTAGAGACCATTAGACGTACACACTAGTGGGCCTTGGATACGGAGGTTGCTACGATTTTTTCTTCCATGGGTTCCTCCCATCCAGTCTTTATAATATCCCATACAGGTGAGTCGATGGAAACCAAGAAACTCCTCATTTTGCCCTTCCATGAGGCATAGTTTGTTCCATCGAAATAAGGAGGTTTAGATATTGCATGACTGTCTCCCATGGTGTTCTAGCTTGGATCTACATAGATGGTTAAATCCTTATAATGAGTAGTAGGCTCTGATACCAATTGAAAGTTCCCTCAGGAGCTAGAATAACACGATTGGCCCTAGAGAAGGGAGGTGAATAGGTCAATCTAATATCGTTGGTCCTTTTTAGAATTATCTTTATTAATTAATTAAATGCAACGGATATAACAATCAAGTATGTGTGTTAGCAAATGTGATTAAGCAATCAACACAAAAAAATAGTTCTAACACCACAAACAGAAGGATACACGATATAAAGTGGTTCGGTTCGCAAACCTACATCCACTGTTAGGACTGCTCAACCTTGAGTTATCCCCAAATTCGCTATGTGGGGGCTTACACCCTCACAGTTAGAGTATGAATTCCACCTCACTCAATCGGTTACGAATTGCACCGACCACTGTACTAGAGACAACGCTCTAGAGTTTTTTATAGTGGTTCCGGAGAAAATCCCCCTTAATCCACTTTCGGATAAAAAGTTTTAAAAACAAATTAAAACCAAGACGCACTTGCCTTAAAGCTCTTTCTCGCTGATGTGTGCTTCTTGAAGATCCCACCCACTGAGTGTCAACGCTCCTCCTAGTAGCCATCGTAGAGCAATCACAATCTCAGGGTGACAAGGAAATTGGTTTCATGTTTCCTAGTTTATGTCTTTCTCACTTGCAAACTCAATCAGTAGATTGGTTATTTATGATCTTTCTTTCCTCATCTCTTTCTCACTTTAAAAAACAATCAAAAGATTGGTCATTTATGACATTTCTTTCCACAAGAGTGTTGATCGTTCGTTAGAGTATACAACTCTTCTTAGGTCAAGGAAGATAGTAAAACGATCATCCAACACCCATTTTTATAGAGGAGTCTTTAAGATCTTTCTGACTATCCAGGACCAATAGGTCAGTGGCACCGATGGGTCGGTGTTTATATTTATTACCGTTCAACCACCCGACCGTTGCTCATTAAATGCACTCCCAACGGTATAATTACTTCCCAGTAGACAGGTCGGTGTCGCCGATGGGTCAACAGTCATGGCACCGATAGGTCGGTCCATACGAGAGCTCGGTCTGGGGCACAAACAAGCTAACTATAGTTTCTAGTCTAGAAAAAAGATACCCACAACGACTTGTCACCCTTTACCGAGGGATCGGTCCTGTTACTCTCGATTGGTCTTGAAATATTGAGATGTTTGTTTTATCGAGAGCCCTCATGAGTTCATAGTCCAGAACTCACAAGTTTTATACCGATGAGTAGTCGACCACGAGGGGTCGTTTAAGTTCATCATCAAGGGGTTGGTGCATACGAGACTCTCGGTTAGAGGCTTACCAAGAATGACAATTCTTTGATCCAGAACCTCTGTCAATCTGGCTGACCAATCCTTGACCACGATGGGTCGATCCTGTCTCTACTGAGGGGTCGGTGAAAACGACTGGTCGAGCTGACAGGTTCACTATCCGGCAACCTGTTTTAGGTTTCTTTGTGGATTTACTATTTGTTCAACTAAGTCTAGAGATAGTCCTCTCTAAGGTGTGGGTACCACCTAAGGTCATCTATGGCCAATTACTTATTTTTGTGATTGCCATACCGATGAGCTCTGTACTTGGTGGAGCATGATCTTCATTCTTAATCATCTTGGGTCTTCAAGCTTCTAAGCAACTACTTCTTCCCGAGTCATGGAATTGACAGACAGGGACTCGGCAAGGCCGGGGCACTAACAAATGCATATGGTTTTTAGATACTCCCCCTATCAAGGTGAATTATAATTCTCCCCCTATGTTTGTGATTCCTGTAACACCCCAATTTCTCAATAAAATGGATAATTACCAAAATGCCCCTGATGTGTTAAATTAATTATTTTGTGATGTTAAGTAATTAAATAGTGGGGCCCATTGCTCAAATTAAAATCATATGAGCATATTATGAATGTTAAGTTTGATTGGATGGTAATTTACATCAATTGGGTCAAAAATGGCTAAATGGGTCAAAGGGCCCAAATGGGACCCATCGGGTCTTACTAGATTATTTGACCATTTTGTGATTTTAAATTATATGGGGTTAAGCCTATTTGATTGGAAATCAAGTGGAGAAAAAATGGGTAGGCTTGACCCATATGTAAAAACCAATTGCAAATGACCAACATACCATAATTGGGTCATGGAGTCAAAAACGGGTCAAGGAGCTAAAGGTGGACCCAACGGGTCGTGTTGACTATGGTTGACCGTGTGGACCCTTAAGGGAGCTAAAATATGAGTTAAATCGTTTGAGTGGGACCGAAGTGAGTTGTAATTAGATCAAGTGGTGAGTCAACTCATGTGCATTAAATGAAATGCATTAAGTATGTGAGTTGGGTGAGTTGAGATGGAAATCTAAATGACCTTGAGTTCAAGTGAGTCAAAATGGAAATTAAAGGGACTGTAACTCATTGAGCTAAGTGGGAATTTGAAGTGGTGGCTTGGTCTCAAACCAACCAAAACAAGTCCCACACGTTGGGGACTTGTTTTGGTGATTTCCATGATGAATGTTAAATGCAAATGATAGGTTTGAGATGAGATGCATGGAAAGCTGAATGGTTGCATGGGTAGGTGCCAAGGGGTGCCTTGGATAGCACCCAAGACCCATCGTTTTATGCAAGAATTGATGAGGGAGTGGAGGGGTTTTGGGAGCTGAAATGCAAAAGGATTGAACCCCCATGTTTGGCCGATTTTCACATTGCAAAAGCCTTAGAATTCCCATCTCTTTCCCTCACTCAAGAACACACTTTCTTGGCCGAGTTTTACCTTGGTGATTTCACCATTGGTTCAAGCATATAATCAGCAAAGGAAGGGAGGCTAAGAAAGATAGGAAGCAAGGATCAAAAGGCAAGACAAGAAGCTTGAGAAATTTGGTAAGAATTCTTATGGATTTTGGTTTTAAAAATAAGTGTTAAGTTATGAATTTGGATGACATAATTTGGTCATGTATGGCTGAATTTTTCATAGGTTTAAACCATGGGAGATGGTGTCTAAAAAGGATTGGAAATGGACCATTGGGTTTGGCCACTTTGGATGGCCGAACCCCATGGAAACAAGTGGTTGATTTTGATGGTTTTTGGAAATTAAAACCATATAAGTTGGGACTGTTATTAGATGTTTGTGTTAGATTTAAAATGCATGTTTTAAGAAGGTTAAAACATGGATTTGGATGTTTGGTTCAGACCTAAGATAAATGGTTAAATGTTTCAAAACCAAAGGTCATGGTGTTCAGCCAATGAGCATGGCCGAACCCTATGAAATTGGGTTAGTTATTGGATGATGTTTGATTAGTAAAACTCGGTAATGATAAACTGTTTATTACATGATTGTTGGAGGTTTAAAAAAGTAAGAATAACCATTGGGTTCGGCCACCATGGAGGGCCGAACCCCATGTAAAAGATTGTTGGTTTTCATGTTGTGAAACATGGAAACCATGGACATTTATGGACTGTTTTTGGATGAATTTAATTAGATGGTTTCTAAGATGTATAAAGGCAGCAATATGATACTGATATTGCATGTTTAAATAACGCCTAAAGCATGTTTGAAAGACCAATTCATGGACATAGGGTTCGGCCAACTTGAATGGCCGAACCCCATGAAAGAGATTGATGATTGTTATAAATTTGGAGAGTTAGAAACCATGCAATATCATGGGGTTTCTATGGGATTTTAAATAGAAATATGTTTGCTATTTTTATGGCTAAGATGCATGATAAGTTATGAAAGATCATTAGAAAAATTGTATCCAAAGAACCATGAGGTTCGGCCATGTGAATGGCCAAACCCCATGGGTTGCTTTATGGTTTTTATTTGATTTACTTGGGGTTAGGGTTACTGTTATGGGTCAGCCTTTGGATGGCTGAACCATGAATTGATCATGGTTGAAATAGCATGTTAAGACCATGAGTAATCATGGAGATTATTGAGCCAAGGGAACCATTGGGTTTGGCCATGTATAGGACCGAACCCCATGGACCATTGCATGGGTTAAATAGGCTAAGCTTATGAGTAGTAATTGTTAATGGTTCCATGTTGATTTAAAAGGTTTAAAATATCCTAATGGAGAACCATATGGTAATGGATAAAAGAACCATTGGGTTTGGCCAAATGTATGGCCGAACCCCATGGAGTAAGTTTGGTGGATTAAAGGTTGGATGACTAAGGTGGATTAGCTATGGGATTTGGTCTTTGAACAAAAGTAAGCATTGGTTTAATTCCAATGGCAAAAACCGTAAATACTAGTCAAATGATAAAAATGAATAGAGAAGGATTAAAGGACTTAGAAGAAGGGCCAAACTCAAGTGGTATGGTTCGGCCATGGTGTATGGCCGAACCCTACCAAGACATGTTTGAAGTATGAAATGTTTATCAAATGAAAAAGAAGGATTAAACCCCACAAGATGGTATATGAGACCTAAACTTAACTAGGAATCAAGTAGATTAAATATTGATTTACTGTTACATGACAAGGTAACGGAACGTGAACGGCGGGCAAGTCGTGATCAAGTGAAAAAGAACAAACACTGAAGCGAATTTTCAGTAGGTTTCCTACCTACTTGTAACCACAGTTTTACCCCAGTTTTCTTATAAGACTCTTGTTTATTCTATGTGGTTTCAAATGTTATATTATGCATTAACAAATGGCATACAAGCATTGGCATCTCATGCATAGACATGGGATGATGAATGAGGTTCTACAGTGTTGCAAGTTATGAGTTACGTCCTCCTTAGGCGATGAGAGTCCCGCCAGGAGGAGTAACATGGTGATCATAGTCACAATGGTCTCCTTAGGCGATGAGAGTCCCGCCAGGAGGACTAATACGTGATATGAATCAGGTCAATGATGAAGAGATGGAAGTGTATTGTGATATACCTTGTCGGTGAGAGGCACGTCAAGTGATGGCTATAAATGTACATGATGGGGGGATCTCATTGCATGTGCATACTTCATAGCATTGTTTTACCTGTTTTTACTAATCATGTACTATGATATATATGCATGTTTTATATGCTAATCATGTGCTAGCCCTGATCGGGAACCTACTGGGCGCGTTGATCTAACTCCTAATTCTATCCTCAGAGGAGAATGCAAGTACAAGTAAAGGGAAAGGAAAGGTCGTTGACCGGGAGGGGAGCTAAGCCTAAGTGCTTGAATGTTGGACTGGACATCTTTTTATTACTGTCAATTGAACTATATTTTGTTGGACATGTAATAAGTTAATACTTACTATGGTTTGATTAGGTCAATAACTTTGGATGGTTGATATATGTTAATTAATGGTTGAGACTGCTACCTGCTATCTAGTCATTTTATTCCGCAGTTAATCTAGTTTATTCCGCATGTTGTTGTTAGTTCCATGTGTGATTCATTATCATGGTCTAGTCCATGTACACATGGGTGGCCAGTTAAGGTTCAGACTTGAGTAGTTTGAACTTAACTCGCGTCTTGACGCCGCCCGCTCTCTTCCGATGTTTATTATTATTTAAAAAAAAAACTAGACTCTCATTTCTCTAAAAGGGCGGGGCGTTACAATTCCCACAAATCATAGTGTGTTGTGTCTCCAAAATTCTCCCCTTTTTGTCACAAATAGACAAAGGGATGTAAAAAGAATTATTCATGGAGCAAGTGTATCTTTTCCCCTTTTTGTCATAACATTCTCCCCCTATTTTAGAGCATAAGCTTCTAGAATATTTCTCTTACTTTCTCCCCTTATATTTTGGAGAGTAAGAATGGATCTTTGAGTAAGCATGTATCTCGCCCTATATGATATTACTTCTACCACTTAAGAATGTTCATTTGTTTGTGATAAAAGTAACACTTTCATGGATATATTTATAATATTGTAAATGTGTAGGCATTGTTGTGCAAGTATCCCCATTCTTCCCTATTAATATCGAATAAAGTTAATAAACTTGGAAATTTATAGATATTTGGGAGTATATGATTAGCCTATAGGCATGGGGAATTGGAGAATGAGAGAGCATATTCTCAATTCAGTTGCAAATGATATCAAATAGATGTAATTCAGATTTAACTATGAGGCCCTTTTATGGTGATATTCAAGAAAATAAGAGGACCACTGTGGCTCATGTGGAGTGATCACAAGTGTATAAGGCATTTAACAAGGCATTCATGTATACAAGTGATTCAATTAACCATCCAACCAACTATTCATGAGCTCATAAAGGATGCATAAGTCCTTCAAGTGTTATGGAGAATATGAGTGAATCAATTCATGAATAATTGGTGGATTTGATCAAGGAAGCATACAGATAGTCATGAGAAGAATTAGCTCATTCCACACAAATTTCAAGCATATACAGTTCATTCAAGCATATGAGGAGCATACAAATGTGATTTGAGCATATAGGAGGTGTAATAATCAACCAATCATTTGTGAGAAAGTCCAAGTGATCATGTAAGTTTTGTAATGCCCTAGATTTTTCAATATAACAATATTTACGAGAATGCCATTGGATTTATGAATTAAAGGGTTATGATCGTAGATGAGAAAATGGTGGGATCCATTGTTCAAATAAGATCTAATGTAGGTGTTACGGGATTAAATTAAATTAAATGGGTAATGTACATTTATTCGGGTCAAAGAGGTTAAATGGGTCAAATGACCCAAATGGTACCCAATGGGTCATGAATGACATGATTAATCATTGAGTGAGCTCAAAGCTTAATTAGTTTAAGTTTCATTAAATATTTGAGTTGGTTTGAGTTGAAATAAATAATGGAGTTTAGTTGAGTTGAATTTATGAGTTGGGTTACATTAAATTGATGAGTTAAATGGGTTGAGTTGAGAAAGGTAAATTAATTGTAAATGAGTGAAGTATGTGAATGAGAGTGGAGTGTCTTAATTCTAATTTTAAAACAATGAAAAATGTTAGCTGCATGGTTATCCCATGCATGTAACTCCTAAGATAGAGATGAATGATAATGGCGTTATATGGGAGTTACATATGTGAGAAATGTATTTCAAATTCAAGTCTATGTGCATGTTGGAATGGCATGAGGGTTTATTCCATGCTTGGGTCTTCAAAGGGACAGCCAATAGATGGTTGGGTGGTCCAAAGATTAAAGATCAAAACCGTTGGGTTCAAGGAATTGCATCTCATAGATGAAACTCCCATTTGGGCAACTGATGATGAGTGGCAGTTACACAAGGTTTGTAAGGTCTCAGAATTCGGGAATTTATATAAATGTGAATATTAATTATTTTAATGATGGAAATTAGAAAATTGGTGGAGTAAATGGTAAATGGGCCAAAATTGGATAAAGGCCCAAGTGTGGCCCAATAGACTATGGTTTGGATTTAAATTTATTTAAATGGGTCAAGAATGGTCAAATTGGGTCAAATACCCATTTGGGACCCAATGGGTCAAGATGGTTAAGCTCTAAGGTAAATGGGCTAGTGGGAAATGTAATTGGGCCATGGGCCCAATGGTGATCCATTTAGAGTGGGCTTAATGAAATTTAATCACCCTAAGTAATTTGGAATTAAACAATGGTGGTGTGGCCAAGTGGGACCCACCTCCACCTCATCAAGTGAGGTGGCGAGTGGGCCAATGATTGGTGGGGCTGGCCACCATGGTTGACTTGGTCAACCATGGGTGGAATAATGGGAATTAGGTTAAATAAAAATGAATTAACCTAAGTTAATTACCAAATTAATTAAATACTTAAATTATTAAATTGGTGGCTAAATTGGTCAAATGGGAGACCAAGCTACCCCACCTCAAAGGCAAGACACGTTGGGCTTGGTGGTGGTTTAGATAACCACCACCATAAAGAGATTAAAATATCTTAAAATATCTTTGGTTGGTGAAAAATTAATGTAAAGTGTAAATGAGGTCATCAAATGGGGATAAGTTTGATTTTTTTTCTTTCTCATGTTCATTTTCACTAACTCCATCCCTCCCACTCCTCCATTGCCGTCCCATGTCCAAGTGAAGGAGAGGAAAAAAAAAAAAAAAAGAGAAGGAGCTCAAGGAGAGAAGAAAAAAAAATGGAATTTGGAGGGAGTTCACTCTAAGATTAAGGTCATCATCTTCCTCTCATCATCTTTTCCTCTTTTCATCTCTCAAATTCAAACCTAACATGGCCGATTTTAAGGTTGGGAGTTGCCACCCTTGATCAAAGATCTTGACCTATCAAAGATCAAGAGGAAGGAGAGAGGAGGCTACGGAGATCGACGGGAGGGCGGAAATCGGAGGAGACGTCGGATAGTGAGTATTTTTTTAAACAAGAAATTTTGGATTTGAGGGTTTAAGATTTAGGGCTTGTTTTTGTGAAATTTAATGGTGGATAGATAATTTTATGCTATGGATTTTAAATCCATCAAATGGAAGGAATGGAAAGTGGGTAAAACTCTAATGGAGAAAAAATTGGGGTTAGGGAAAAGAAACAAATAAATGTAGTATGTGCATTGTATAAATTATGGAATTGAGTATTGAATGGGGTGCTTGGAATAAGAATCATGGGCCATAGGGTTCGGCCATGCTGATGAAATTGGTTAGGGTTTAAAGGATGGAAGGCAATGAAGGTTTTTGATTAATGCATTTAGGGTTTTAATGAATGCATGGGAGTAATGTTTAAAATGGTTTTATGATGAAAATGTAAAAGGATTTTATGGCATTGGAAGACATAAAAGAGAATAAATTATGAACCATGGGTTCGGCCATGGTGTATGGCCGAACCCTAGGTTGTTGTGTGTGTGAAGTTAATTAGGGTTTTTTAAGGTTAAAGTCATGGAAAAATGGGAATAGTAATGGATTTAATATTTTGGTGAATGGAGATATTTTGGAGTAAGGAGTGATGAATCATGAACCATGGGTTCGGCCATGGTGTATGGCCGAATCCTATGGTGAACAATGGTGGATTTAATGGTTGTGATTTATGGAGAAATAAATGGGAAAATGTTAGTAGTTTTGATGGACCCAAAATATGTAATGATACCTTAAAATGGTGATTTAAATGCATGATGTAAACCTCTCATGGGAGGACTTGTGGTAGATCTAAAATGTAGTAAGGATCCAAGGAAAATGGGGAGCAAGACATCATGGGTTCGGCCATGGTGTGTGGCCGAACCCATGACCCATTTTGTAAGTTATTGTATGGGCTAAGGTTGGGTCCATGCTTGTATCTAGATGATGGAAAATTTGATTAAATTAAGTGGATGATTTAGGGATGTTAGGTCATGGTCAATGAATCATTAATGGACCTAAGTTAGGGACCTAAGTGGTGGATCAAGTTTGGACTTAATCATACCTAGATAAATGAGTACATAATCATGTGAAGGGGTAGTGGCAAAATGGTAATTATTGGCTAAATTGAAGAAAACCCACTAAGATATGATTTATGGGCTTGGAAATGGTAAAATATGGACTAATGTGGTAATTTAATAAGGTGTCGGATAGCGCAAGCGGTACGCGAGTTGGTAGCTGGATTGTCGGACGAATACGGGAAAAGGACGCCAGTCGGTAATCGGTAGGATTCCTACCTATTTGTAAGCCATGGATGTGTGATGGTATTTTTGTCATATTTTATTGATTTTGGTATTTATCTTATGATGGGTTTTTTTTTATAATTATGGATGCTATGTTTAAGATGGATTTTATTTAATGGCTATGAACTATGATTAAGGATATGCATTATAAATTAAGGCTATGTATGATATCTAAAGGTTATGAGTTATAAATATTACATAGCATAATGCATTACATCTCATGCATGGCATGGGCGGAAAAAATAAACAAACCGGTGTCCATGCTCCATCGGGGCGACCGTAAAGCAGGCATGGGGATATTTTGATAACCGGAGTCCATGCTCCATCGGGGCGACCGAGAAAAGGCATGGGGACACCTTGACGAGGCTTTGCCGTCAAGGGGGTATTTTACAGTGTGATATATCTTGACTAGATTTTGGTTCCGTCAAGAGGGATATAACATCATGATGGTAGAGATGACGGGTGGAATTCATAACATAGATACCCATGGCACGACATTCATGTTATACTTTCATTATATGACAATTTACCAGCTTTCAATGGGTTATTATCTGTATGCTGTTATTACTAATCCATGTGCTACCCTACTCGGAGTCCTACTGGGCACGTGTTCTAACGCCCTACTTCTACCCTAGCTGACGATGCAGGAGATGGCGGAACGGAAGGGCGAGACGGAAGCCAAGCTTAGGAGCTTGGGGAGGCGGATTAATTATTTTGTTTTATGTTTATTTTGGAAAAGATGTATTTGTATAGTTAGCTTGTCGGAAATATAATAATTTAGGTAGTTTGCTATGTTTAGGTATTATTTTGGATAATACAGTATAATGGCACTTTCGTAATTAATTGGGTATTTCTTCCCTGCTATCTGAAGAACTGGTAGGATAGTTCTATTATCATCCGCAGTTATTTTTATGTTCCGCGAGCTTACTTTCTACGCGTGAACCGTACTCGTGGACTTATGTTCCACGCAAGCGTAGGGTTGGCCAGTTAAGGGCCGAGCTTTAGAAGCTAGGAACTTAACTCGCGTCGTGACGTTCGTGCCCTTTGTCACTTTAAAAAAAAAAAAATAGACTCTGGTTTCCGGTGAAAAGGGGCGGGCATTACAAGGTTAACCAAGGGCTAGCCGTTGGAGCCTATGAGAGTTTCATTTCAAAATGAAACTCTCACATGCAATGGTAATGAAGGATGGATAATGTGAGGAATGCATATAGCAAGATGGTCTTGGAAAGCCGTTGGACACCTTGGGAGTTTCATCTCAAGGATGAAACCCCAAGGAAGGTATTAAACAAATGGGAGTTACAAAGTGTGTTCACATTTGGAGAGGTGATGGAGAAGGGTTGCATCTAGGGCAGCCAAGAGCCAAAACCGTTGGTGTAACGCCCCGCCCTTTTCGAGATTCAGAGTCTATTGTTTTTAAAAAAAATTAAAACCGGAACAAGGGTGGAGAGACGTCACGATGCGAGTTAAGTTCGGACTTCCAAAGTCCGACCTTAACTGGCCACCCATGTGTACATGGACTAAACCCATGATAACAATCCACACATGGAACTAAACAAGTTATGCGGAATAAACTAGACTAACTGCGGAATTAAACTGAATAGATAGCAAGTACAAGTCTCAATTATTAAAATAACTTAATCCAAACATCCATTGTCAATATCATAAACAAACCATAGCACAGTTAACTAGCTATTACATGTCCATAAACTGTAACTCAGAAGACAGTAATAAATAAATCCCAATCATCAATCAAGCACTTAAGCCTGGTTCCCCTCCTGGTCCTCGACCTTCTCTTTCCCCTTCCTTGTTCCTGCATTATCCTCTAAGGATACAATTAGGGCGTTAGATCAACGCGCCCAGTAGGTTCCCGATCAGGGCTACCACATGGTTAGTTTATAAAACATATATATATATATATATATATTATATATATATATATATATATATATATATATACATGATCATCAAATAAAACATCTGAAAAAAATGCCATGTATGTAAGTGCATATGTAATGAGTCCCACCCATTACAAGTATACATAGCCATCACTTGACGGAATTCTCACGTCAAGGAAATCCAGAGTAATCCACATTTCCTCTGAACAGAAGTCTAATATCAAAGTAAACCAGAGTAATCCACATTTCCTCTGGATAGGATTCTTATGTCAAGGTATTTCACAGTGTAATCCATAGTATTCCTCATTTCCTATGGATTGGCCTCCTGTTTCCCAAAGTCATCACCCCATGCCATGCATGAGATGTCATTGCATTATATATATCATTTGTAAATACATATCACATCATTCAAAACCAATTGGAAACCTAATATCATTAACAACATATCTCATTAAAACATGATAACACCAAATCATGATAGTGGTTACAAGTAGGTAGGGAAACCTACTGAAACTTTGCTTAAGTGTCCGTTCCTTTTTGAGCTTCACTCGGTCACGACTCGCATGTCGTTCAACTCTCGTCACCTTGTGATGTAACAATAAGTAAATCATACTATCATTTAAATGTCCATTCACATATAAGACCCAAAAACATCTTGTGGGGTTCGGCCATACCATGGCCAAACCTTACCCACTTTAGATTTGATCTCCCTTTCTTTTAATCAATACCAAAATGCCTTTTATTACCTAATATAACTTGGTAGGGTTCGGCCATACAACATGGCCAAACCATACCACTTTGGTTTGACCCTTTTGTAAGTCCTTTGATCAATCCCTTCATTTGACTTGTATTCACAGATTTGCCATTGGTCTAACCAATGTCTAATCTTGTTCATAATCAAAGTCCATAAAAGTAATCTACCTTAGTGGGGTTCGGCCATACAACATGGCCGAACCTCACCACTTTGTTTTTGATCCTTTACACCTTTCATACATCAATCTTCATTTTGATTTTTAACCAATCCAATTACAAGTTAGCCACTAGGTCTACTAAATGACCACTAGTTATTTCCATGAAATTGATTCATAATACCAAAACCATGGTCCATGGGGTTCGGCCATACATATGGCCGAACCCTATGGCTTTCACATTTGAATCTCTTTGTCATAACTTAGCCATAAAACACCATGGTTCGGCCATGAAATGGCCGACCCATGCCTTGTCCAAATGTTCACTTAGAACCCTTTTTAAACACTTCATATTGTTCTATGATCTTCAAGTTTGAAACCCTTCAATTTAACAAAACAGCCCATATAACTCATCATCCTTTCCATCCTTTAAATCCATATAAAATGGTCTATGGGGTTCGGCCATACCCATGGCCGAACCCTATGGTTCACTTGGTTCAATACTCTCCATGATTACTCATGGTTTTGGCATGCTAATTTAACCATGATCAATACATGGTTCATCCATATATTGGCCGACCCAATATACACACTTTATCTTCATTTTTAAACATCTTGACTCCATTTAAATAACATAACAACCCTCCATCATTGGTATGGTTTTTATCCTTCCAAAAACCATACCAAAATATCAAACAACTCATGGGGTTCGGCCATCCAAGGTGGCCGAACCCTATGCCCATGATTTGGACCTTTTTAGCTTACATCTTATGTCCATTAAACATGTACAATCTCCATGTTTTTGCATGGTTTTTAGCCTTCAAAACCATCAATCTAACCAAATAATTTCATGGGGTTCGGCCATCCAAGGTGGCCGAACCCAATGATCCAATTTATCATTTTTAAACCACCATTATCCAAGGTTTAAACCTTGATGCATTCGGCCATACCCATGGCCCAAAACATGTTCCATTTGTCCCATCTTATTAAAAAAAATTCAATGGAAATACTTACCAAATTCCTTTGTTTCTCTCTTGCCTTTGATCTTTACTTCCTTCCCTTTTGTTTCCTTTCTTCTTCCTTAGCCCCTAGCCGGATGTATGCTTGATCAATTGGTGAAGACACCACTAGCTGGTTCGGCCAAGGAGGGGTGTTCTTGAGAGAGGGAAAAAGATGAGAATACCAAGCTTTTGCAATGACCAATTCGGCCAAGTGATGGTGTTGATTGCTTTTGTTAAACAGCCCCACTCCTTCTCATTAATCCTCATAAGTTCTTGCTCAAACCAAGGAAGCATTTGGTGCCAACCAAGGCACCCCTTGGCACAACCAACGCACCCATTGAGATGGAGAGACCCCTCCATCTTATCTCATCAATGCCGTCCCAACCATGGTGACCCTTGGCTTGGCCAAGGCACCTCTTCACTCCCAACGTGTGGGACTTGCTGCCTTGGTGAGTTTTGGGATCAAGACCACTCCTCATATTCCATTAAACTCACTTGAACTCAAGGTCCCTTTAATTTCCAACTCAACTCACCCAACTCACTACATTAAATGACACTCATGTAATGCATTTGAGACCCAACTCAACCTGATTTAACTCACAATTGAGCTCACTTGAGGGTCCACACGGTCAACCATGGTCCACATGGTCAACACGACCCATTGGGTCCCCATTTAACTTATTGACCCAATTAACGCCTAGACCCAATTATGAGTGTTTTAACCCCTTTTAATGTGGTTTACCCATTTGTATCAAGCCTACCCATTTATGCTCCACATAATTTCCAATCAATCCAGCTTAACCCCATTAAATTTGGGCTCACCCAATGGTCAAACAAGTCCATTATGACCCATTGGGTCCCAATTGAGTCCTTTGACCCAATTAACCATTTTGACCCAATTTGATGTTCATTACCCATTCATGATAAATTGACCCTTATACTATGTTCATAAGGTCATAATTTGAACAATGGGCCCCACCATTTTCTCATTTACAATCATATTTATTAAATTCACCAATCTAGTGCCATTTTCGTAATTATTCATAATATTGAGAAATCGGGGTGTTACAATATAACCCTCTTTTTAAAATTTTCGTCCCGAAAATCAAGCGAAGTAGGGTTCCAAAATAAATTACATAAACAACTTGGGGTGAGCTGTCCTCATCTTCGATTCAAGTTCCCATGTGGCTTCTTCAACACCGTGTCGGTCCCATACCACTTTGACGAACTGAATCGCTCTGTTTCGTAACACCCTTTGCTCAGTCTCCAAAATTCTGACCGGTTTCTCGACATACGTCACGTCGCTTTGTACTTCGATTTCTTGTACATTCAACACGTGGGACGGGTCGGCATTGTACATCCTCAGCATCGATACATGAAATACATCATGTAGAGATGCCAATTGTGGAGGATGTGTCAGTTGATACGCTACATCCCCCATCCTTCTTATGATGGGAAACGGTCCCACAAATCTTGGAGACAGTTTTCCCTTCTTTCCGAACCTCATGTGTCCTTTCCGTGGCGAGACTTTTAAGAATACCATGTCTCCCACTTCAAACTCCAGAAACCGTCTTCTTTTATCTGCGTAACTCTTTTACCGACTCTGCTCAGTCAATAAGAGCAGTCATATTAACTGGATTTGTGCCGTAGTCTCTGCGACTAGCTCAGGTCTAATCAGTGCAGGCTCACCAGCCTCTGTCTAGCACACTGGTGATCTACACGGCCTACCATATAAGGCATCGAACGGAACCATCTGAAGGCTTGCCTGATAACTGTTATTATACAAGATTTCTACCAGTGGCAAGTGATCTTCCCATCCACCCTTGAATTGTAGCATGCATGCTCTCAGCATGTCCTCCAGTACTTGTATAGTCCTTTCCGATTTTCCATCAATCTGTGGATGAAACGCAGTGCTATTCAGTAATTCTGTTCTCATAGCTGACTGCATGCTCTGCCGGTGAATCGGCCATCTTTGTCAGATACTATTGTACGGGGAATTCCTTGTAGCCGAATGATTTCCTTGATATATCGCCAACCCAAAGTCTCCGATGAATCCGTCATTTTGATAGGTGTAAAATGCGCAGACTTGGTCAATCGGTCTACTACGACCCAAATGGCATTGTTGCCCTTTGAGGATCTCGGCAACCGCGTCACAAAATCCATGGAAATGTGCTCCCATTTCCATTCTGGTATTGCTAAGGGTTTAAGTAACCCTGGTGGCTTCTGATGTTCCGTCTTAACTTGCTGGCAAATTAAGCAATGAGCCACAAACTTTGTAACATCTTTCTTGAGTCTATGCCACCAATAATGTCTCTTCAGGTCGTGATACATCTTGGTGCTGCCGGGATGAATGGAGAGCTTGGTTTGATGTGCCTCAATCAATAGCTCTCTCCTACAGCGTTTTGGCACATATACTCTTCCCCGGAATAAAAGACCCTGTCCTGGTCGTAATTCCCATTCCGGTACAGCTATGCCAGTAGACATCTTGGCCCATATCTCCTTACTTCCGGATCTCCTCGTTGCTCTTGTTCGACCTTAGTAACCATGTTGGACCGTATAATCAAATTGTACATGGTCCCATGGTTATTGAGATAGAGTTTAAACTCTCGAATGGTATTCAACATCTCCCATTCCGTTCTAATCAAGCATGTCACTGATGCGTGTGATATGAGGCTCAGAGCATCCGCCACCTTGTTTGCCTTACCTGGATGATACCGAATCGCGAACTCATAATCCGCCAGATACTCCATCCATCTGTGCTGCCTCAGGTTGAGTTCTTTCTGATCAAACAAGTATTTCAAACTCTTATGATCAGAAAACACTTCAAATTTCTCGCCATAGAGATGATGTCTCCAACTTTTGAGAGCAAAAACTACTGCGGCTAATTCCAGATTGTGTGTAGGATAGAGACGTTCGTGTGTTTTTAACTGTCTTGATCCATACGCCACCAAGCGATTACTTTGACTGAGCATACACCCCAGTCCTTCTCCTAAAGCATCACAATATACCTCGTAATTCCTGCCACTTACCGGCAAAATTAAGACAGGTGCAGTAGTAAGTTTCATCTTCAATTCTTCAAATCTCTGATCGCACAATTTTGACCATTCATATTTGACTCCTTTCTGAGTGAGTCGAGTCAATGGAGACGCTATTTTGGAAAAATCGATGATAAATTTCCGATAATAACCCGCCAATCTTAAGAAACTGCGGATCTCGGTTACGTTCTTTGGTGCTTTCCAATCTTTCACTGCCGCCACCTTAGCTGGATCAACAGCTATACCTTCTTCGGATATAACATGCCCCAAGAAATTAACCTCGGATAGCCAAAATTCGCATTTGCTTGCCTTGGTATATAACTTGTTCTTTCTCAGGGTATCCAAAACTATCCATATGTGCTCAGCATGATCCTCTTGGCTCTTGGAATAGATTAGGATATCGTCAATGAACACAATAACGATCTGATCGAGATACGGACAGAAGATCCTGTTCATTAAATCCATGAACACCGCCGGTGCATTTGTGAGTCCAAATGGCATGACTACAAACTCGTACAGTCCATACCGAGTCCTGAAGGCGGTCTTCTCTATATCTTCCTCCCTAACCCGGATTTGATGATATTCGGACATCAAATCAATTTTTGAAAAGTAGCTGGAGCCATTCAATTGATCGAATAAGTCATCGATCCTAGGTAAAGGGTACTTGTTCTGGACCGTTAGCTGATTCAACTTCCGGTAGTCCACACACATCCGGAGTGAACCGTCCTTCTTCTTTACAAATAATACTGGAGCTCCCCATGACGATGTTGTTTCGGATGCAACCCAGCCTGAGCAGTTCATCAATCTGCTTCTTTAGCTCAGATATCTCTGCTGGCCATCCGATAGTGTGGTAGAGACACTAGTAAAGTACCAGGATACAGCTTGATTTCGAAGTTGATCTCCCTCATAGGCGGTAAACCAAGGAGTTCCTTTGGAAACACATCTGCAAATTCTTTTACAACTGCCGAAAGTTCAGTAATTGGAGCTTTATTTATGATGGTATTATTCAATACCACGTGGTTCAACCCTTCCTACAGTCCACTCTGTTTGTCTGCACGAACTACGTATTGTTTTCCCTTGGGTGACCAAAATGTCACTTTTCGGCGATAACAATCAATGTTGGCCTGGAACTTAGCCAACCAATCCATGCCGAAGATTATATCGTACTCAGTCATGTCGAGTATAGATAATTGAACTCAATTTGAGTCCATCTAGTTCAGTATTAACTGCGGTGCATATAAGTCCCAATGCAGAGTCTCCGACAGGGGACACAATTGTGAGTGTTTTGGCTAATCTTTGAACTAGAGTACCGGTAGCAGTTATAAATGATGCAGCTATGAAGGAATGTGAAGCTCCTGAATCAAATAGTGCATATGCATAAGAACTACTCACTACTGCCATACCTTGTATCACTGACTGATCCTCACCCTCTGGGGGTACTAGAGAAAATACTCGTCCAGCTCCAGTAGGATTAGGCCCTCGTCCTCCCCGATTGTGCATCCTGCCTCCCCGAGAGTTAGCTGGTCTGGCCGGTGGTCGGAATGATCCTCGGGAGTAAGAAAGTTGGTTGAGTTTTGGACAATCTTTCTTAAAGTGACCAGGCTGATCACAATGAAAGCAGGTGCTCCCTCCTCTCGAAGCCTGAGTGACTGCTACAGATTGAGAGGGCTGGTTGGGGCGAAAGCCCCCAGTAGATCCAACAGATGGTGAGGGTCTGCTGAAGTTCGGTCGGAACTTCTTGTTAGGCTGATACGTACCCCTCCCACTCGGTGCTCGACGGTTGTCAACTCGTGTAAACTCAGCCAATTCCTGCTCCACAAGTGGCCTTACTGAACACTTCCGCCAACGTGGCTGCCTTGAACACTGTCACTCTGGCCCTAATGTTTGGCCGTAGACCACTCTCGAACTTACGAGCCCGCCGATACTCCGTGTCCACAATATAAAATGCATAAATTGATAGGCTGAGAAATTCCTGATGGTACTCAGCTACTGTCATCAAGCCTTGCACTAATGACAAATGGATCTGGCGTTCCTTTTCTTCCTCCGGGAAGTAGTGATCTAGAAACGTCGCTGAGAATTGCTCCCAGGTCATAGCGGTCCTTTCCCTTTCTGGCACAAGTGCCTGCTGTTTCTCCACTATCTCCCACCACTTACCATCGTCATCTATCAGCTGTGATGTGGCCAGTAGAATCTTGTGTGCATGACTCTTGATATTCAGCAGAGTCAATACTTGGGAGATTTTCTTCAACCAGTTCTCCACTCCAACAGGCCCTTCTCTCCCCTTGAAGTAAGGTGGGCGCTGTTGTTGGAAGTCTCTGACCATGTTCCGGTCATTAGTCTCATTCGTGCTTCCACTTCCATTCATATGTTGTTAGAGGACAGAAGTAACTACTGCTTGTACCAAGCTCTGTAGTTCATGCGGCACATGTTGTATAGTCACGTTGCTGTTGATGTTTCTTTCTTCCTCCCGTCGATATGAAGGGTCACTATCGTCTTCTTCTCGCCGAGAATGATGCGACTCTTCCACATGTACTGATTTTTCATGAACTGATTTCCTTCACATGTTGAGATAACTCCTCTTCATGTGGAGTAAATGGTATCTCTTTTTCCTTTCCTTTATCATCTTGTCGAGTCTTTCTTTTTGGAGCTGTCTCGCCAAAGCCAATCTGTAATACTTTTCCTTTCCCTTCTGATTTTGTAGGGTCTTTCTCGTTGGAGCCATTTCTTTCTAATTCATGGAAACATTATTGGCTTAGTTTTTCTCGTAACATACATTAAATGCTATAAATGCTCATAGAATCATAAAATTGCATATTTTATATATATTCATATTTCATCTTTGTACAAGGGTTGGTAGGGCTAAGACAAACCCTACAAATAACAAAATGTACCCACAACCCTTACAAAATAACACTCTTTTTAATGACCTTTCTTACTACTTCTTAGCCTAGTCTTCCGTAAAAGATCCTACATCGTCCTCAAACATATAGAAACTATCAGGGCATGTCATTGACATGTGACCCAGTACTCCACATGTCAAGCAGGGTATTAACCCAGGTCCTCCAATATAAGGACAATTAGTCGTTGCTTCTCCGTGCCCATGCAGTCCACAAACCGGGCAACAACCTCAAGAGGGTGGGGGCAGTATGTGCAGCTGTACCCATCCTAGTTGCACAACTCGCACATATAGTCAGGGTCTATCTCCCCCACCACCTCTCTTATCGCTGGATAATCTTCCATAAGCTCTCCTGGAAGAGGTGCTAAATCCTCTTCAATTTCCTCGAGAGGTTCCATTATCCAAGGAATATCTCCCATAAGATCCTCCGGAAAAAGTGCTAGGTTCACCCCATCTTCCTCGGGTAATACCTCTTAATTGTCCATGTTAACTTCCACATTGGAGTTGTTGGAAGCATACACCAAATCTACAAGATTGCTAGGGGTTCCGCTGTACAACTCCGTATACTGCACGTTACTCAACATATTGTATCATATCAATAGAACACAAGAATATTCAACAACAATTCTAAATAAACCACTCTTCGTTTTGGGGGAATTTGTTATGCATAATATCATGTACTTTGTTTGGGAATCATCACTCTTTGTTTTCTTTTGTTTTGGGGAAATCTCTAAATTCCTGTTGTTTGTTTCTCAAAGTAGGGATATCAGGGGAGTGCATCCTACTTTGCTATGTTTGATATGTCCAGTTATGTTGACTGTACTTTACTTTGCTCTCTTTCATTGTCGTTCTCAATTGATTGTTCAGTCTGAGTCACTCGAAGTAAATTAATCCGGTCCCCAATCAGCGGACTCCGAAGAGTCGGTCAGTTGGGATTCTTATCTGTCAATGAGACATGAAACCGTCTTAATCTTACTTCGATGATTCAACTTCCCGTTTCGCTCTGATACCAACTGTAACGCCCCGCCCTTTCCGAGATTCAGAGTCTAATTTTTTTTTTTTAAATTAAAATCGGAACAAAGGCGGAGAGACGTCACGACGCGAGTTAAGTTCGGACTTCCAAAGTCCGACCCTTAACTGGCCACCCATGTGTACATGGACTAAGCCCATGATAACAATCCACACATGGAACTAAACAAGTTATGCGGAATAAACTAGAGTAACTGCGAAATTAAACTGAATAATAACAAGTACAAGTCTCAATTATTAAAATAACTTAATCCAAACATCCATTGTCAATATCATAAACAAACCATAGCAAAGTTAACTAGCTATTACATGTCCTAAAACTGTAACTCATAAGACAGTAATAAATAAATCCCAATCATCAATCAAGCACTTAAGCCTGGCTCCCCTCCTAGTCCTCGACCTTCTCTTTCCCCTTCCTTGTTCCTGTATTATCCTCTAAGGATAGAATTAGGGCGTTAGATCAACCCACCCAGTAAGTTCCCGATCAAGGCTACCATATGGTTTGTTTATGATATTGACAATGGATGTTTGGATTAAGTTATTTTAATAATTGAGACTTGTACTTGCTATCTATTCAGTTTAATTCCGCAGTTAGTCTAGTTTATTCCGCATAACTTGTTTAGTTCCATGTGTGGATCGTTATCATGGGTTTAGTCCATGCATACATGGGTGGCCAGTTAAGGGTCGGACTTTGGAAGTCCGAACTTAACTCGCGCCGTGACGTCTCTCCACCCTTGTCCGGTTTTAATTCAAAAAAATAAAAAAATAATTAAACTCTGAATCTCGGAAAGGGCTGGGCGTTACAGTTGGAGGGTTTCATCTCAAGGATGAAACTCCCAAATGAAATAAGTTATGGAAGTAAATGGAGGAGAGTTACAAGTGGTGCCTTAGGCTGAATTTCATTAGCCAAAGGAGCTTTTTACTCTCTCTCTCTCTCTCTCTCTCTCTCTCCTTGGACGGTTTTCATCTCACAAGACAAAGATTATTGGCTGATTTTATCTCATACCAATCAGTCCTTGGTTGATCCTTTCACCAAGACAAAATTCATCAAAGGAGTTTGGCAACAAGGCTTATCACTCTCATCCAAGATCAAAGTTCTTTCTCTCTCTCTCTCTCTCTCTCTCTCTCTCTCTCAAATCTATACCATGGCCAAACTATTCCAAGGAGGTTGCAGCAAGGTTAGTCTCAGCTAAGAGAACAAAAAGGAAGAAGGAAGGCTAAGGATCTAAGAGGAGCAAAAGGAACGGAAGAACAAGCAAAGATCAAATCGGTGGAGTCGCGGAAACGGTAGGTGTTCTATAATTTTTGTTAAGTAAGATAACCAAAGAAACATGATCAGTACATGGTATGTCCAAATCTTAAAAAGGGATGTACAAAAACCGTCGAGTATGAAAAGGAGATGATTAGGTTTGGCCATGATGTATGGCCAAACCCATCAAAGGGTATGATCATGGTTATGAAGTTTAAAGGAATAAGTAAAGGAACCATAGGGTTTGGCCATGAGTATGGCCGAACCCCATGGAAGAAAATGAATGGATAATGATATGCAAAAAGGATAAGAAATGGATCATAGGATTCAGCCACTTGTGATGGCCGAACCCCATGAAAAGACTTGGTGAATTTTTAGGGTGTTTGAGAGATAAAATCCATATTATGTAATGAAGGTTTTAAAGGGTTTTAAAAATGAGATAAGGTTATTGTTTTGGGTTGGCCATTGGATGGCTGAACCATGTAATTATCTTGGCTAAAGTGTAGAGCCTAATTTGTATATAATTGATGGAATCATTGAGTTAAAAGAACCATAGGGTTCGGTCAGTAATATGGCCGAACCCCATGGACTGTTTTGATGGATAATCGGATTAAGCTTATGATGGAAATTATGTAATAGTTATATGCTTTGATTTAAGAATTATATATGTTTATCTATGGACTTAGTATAGGTAAATAATCAGCCATCATGGATGATGGAAAGAGGAACAAAAACCAGTTTGGTGAACTTCAGCCATGAAGTATGGCCGAACCCCACTAATGGTCATTGGTGGCCTTAGTGTGTAGTTAATAATGTGATTGAAGATGTATGTAAGAATGATTTAAAGGACCAAATCAAGTGGTGAGGTTCGACCATGTTGTATGGCCGAACCCCACCAAGGTGGATTAGTTATGGTTATTAGTTTTAAGGAAAATTAAACAAGGGTTAGTCTAGTGGCACAATTGTAATTATGGAGTGAAATAATCATAGGATTTGAAAGATGGGCCAAAATCAAAGTGGTAAGGTTCGGCCATGTTGTATGGCCGAACCCTACCAAGGTACATTTGGAGGATTAGGTTATTTGGATAAATAAAAGAGAGACCAAAGTTTAAGTGGGTGAGGTTCGGCCATGGGTATGGCCGAGCCCCACAAAGTGGTTTTTGGGACTTAGGCTAAGTTGGAATCATATGGTTAAATGTTTGATTTGTTGTTATATAAATAGGGCCACGGGACTTGCTTGAACGGTGTACGAGTTGTGAACGGGTGACGGTTTAAAAGAATGGTCAACGTAAGTGAACATTGTGTAGGTTTCCTACCTTTTTGAACCACACTCATACTTGATGTTTTATCGTAATTTTGATGAATTATGTACTAAGTTATTATGTTTTAAAGTGGTTTTATATGTTAAGTTGTGTTTACAAATGGCATGAAATCATGGACACCTCATGCATGGCATGGGGTGGTAATTATGGAAACCGGAGGCCACACTCCGTCTGGGCGTCCGAAAGACCACTGTGGGGTACCTTGATGATGAGAATCTCATCAAGAGGAATCCGGAGGCCACACTCCGTTGGGGCGTCCGAAAGACCACTGTGGGGTACCTTGACGATGAGAATCCCGTCAAGAGGAAGCTATGTATATTTCTGATGGGTGGGACTCATTACATGTACATTACATACATAGCATTGTTTTATGAGATTTTGTTCAACATGTATTATTATATTATTTGCATGATTTGATACTAACCTTGTGGTAGCCTTAATCGGAAACACCTACTGGGCGCGTTGATCTAACGCCCTATCGCTATCCTTAGTGGATGATGCAGGAAAGGGGAAGAACGAGGATCGTGAAGGAAACCAAGCCTAGAAGCTTGGGCTTTGAATGGACTTTTAATGGATTGACTTATGGACTTTTTATATGGACAATGTAATTTGATAGTTAGCTGATGTCGGCATATAATAATGTAGTTAAATAGTTACTATGGTTTGGTTTATTTTGGATGGTTTGGAATGAATGGTAGTCTAAGGTTATTTTAGTAATTTTGGAGAATATGATTATGTGATTTGCTATCTAAAGATGTAAAATGGAGTAGTCTTAGGATCTATTATAACCCGCAGTTAGATTAAGATTAAGTTTATTCCGCAAATCTTATTTGTACCATGTGTGGATCAGTTCTTATGGACTTAGTTCATACGCACATGGCTTGGCCAGTTAAGGGTCGGACTTTAGAAGTCCGAACTTAGCTCGCATCGTGACATTCCCCCCCGATCACTTGTTTATTAATATTAAAAAAAAAAAAAACTCTGATTATTATGGTGAAAAGGGCGGGGTGTTACAAGTTTCATGAGGATATTCAAATATCAACCATCTTGTTAGAATATGCAGCTCATAACTAAACCATGTTATATTTTTCTTGCTCATTTTGGTATGACTGTATATCTTAGTGCAAGCTTGAAATTACCCATGCTCCTGTATGCATACTTGCAATTTGTATGTAAACATGTTATCCCACTATGGCAACTTGTGGGTTGATTTTAAGAGATATATCAATCAGCCAAGTTGTCATTGCACATACCAATTCATAGCATTTGCATCTCATATTTGAATTTCATACAGCATAATAGGTTCAAGTAGTGATAGTTCTTTGGGATGTAGTAGATCTCCCATTACTTGGGTATGACACTTAGCAAGTAAACATAGAAGATATTTTAGCTTTCCTCTTTTCTTCATGCTTTCTTTCAAATTGGTTGCCTGTGCATTTCATAGAGCATGTCAAGGTTAAATCCTATGAAGAGAAACATGTTGCATAAAAGTGCTCAAGTAATCAATGTCGACAAGAATGTATCAAGTATGGAAGAACATGAGAACTTTTATGATTAATTTCACTCGACTTTTAGGGTTTTCATGTAAATTGATTAGTCTATATCCATCTATGAGAGTCTAGATTAAATCAATATCTTAGATTTTAAAGTGGTGAAGTTAATTACTAAATTCTGGAAGAGAGAACATGCAATTCGAGAAGCAAAGCTTGAAATTCAAGATCATGGGCTAGAGACCCACTTCAATTGGGCCAAGTTAAGCTTCACAGGCCATCATTGAGCCACGCCACAAGCAGTCCATGCGCATATCAAAATGGGCCAGGCCAATGTGCACTTCAAGTCCAACAAAGGCCCAAGTCCTCAAGCTCAAGTCCAAGAACCACTGTAGGCCCGTGTGCTCATTTATAGGTCCAAAACCCATGTCCATAACCCATTCACACGCCCAAAGCCTTATCCATCTCATTGTCATCACACCATCCATTCTCGATCTTCAATCTTGACCATTCATCTCATGCATCAAAATTAAGTAAACCCTAGAGCCACCTACCAAATCCAAACCATATATCCATCATCTTGGATCTAGACCATCCGACCCACCTATCATCTAGGTTAACCATAGAATCTTAACCTACCATTGTCATATCATTTTCATCATTCATCTCATCCATCCATTAGTAGGCCATTAGATTTAGGTCCATTTCATCATAGCTGTTCATCCATAAAACCTTACATCTAGATTAACTTGCATCCCAAGCAATCCCATATCCACTCCACACAATTTTTTCCATCTCAATCCACTCCATATCCCCACACGGTTTTGCCACATCAACACAACACCTTCACACGATTTTAGCACTAAAATTTCTCCATGAACTTAGACCAAAACCCATTCATATTCACTCCAAGATCCATTATTTTCTCCAACTTCCTCTCCAAGCAACCTAAAATCTCTCATTGAATCTTTCCAACCATACACGATTTTCCCATATCCTGTACACCTCATTCGAAATCTCCATCTAGTCAACCCTCCATGTCATCTACTTCATCTCATCCACTCGTTCATTCTAACTTTAAATCATATCCATTCATTGCATTGCATTGCATTAAAACCCTAAACACATGTAAAATTCGCCCATGCCCTATCTTTTCTCCTAAATCCCATTTTTCTCTCCAAATTCCTATCTTCTCTCATTCTCTGCTTAGCCACTAAACCACCCTCTCCCCAAATTCGTGTATGCCTTGTAATCCTCGCCTTTTGCATCTTTAAATCTCCTCCATCCACTTCTAAATGAGATCCAATCTAAGCAATCCTCTCACAACTTAATCCAAATTTAATCCCAACCGTCCATTCCAACCCTGAGCCTATAAATAGAGCACCATGGTACACCATAGAATTCGAATTTGACCAGGAATTCAAGAGGACCAGAGGCTTGAGAGAAAAGGCAAGAAGATAGAAGCCCCACACGATTTTACAAGTGAGAGTTGTAATTTTCGTTTTTGTTTTTTTGTATGCCTGTACTGAATTCTTCCATGTAATAAATACAAAATGTTCCTTTATGTAACGCCCCGCCCTTTTTCACTCGATGAACATCAGAGTATATTTTTTTTTTAAATAAAGGTTGAGAGAGAGAGGGGAAACGTCACGATGCGAGTTAAGTCCGAGTTTCCAAAACTCGACCCTTAACTAGCCACCTTTATGTGTGCGTGGACCAAGTCCACCAAAACATTTCACACACTATAAAAATATTTGCGGAATTATTATATGAATAAAATATTATCCATATCCATGCCATTAATATGCAAGGAAGCCAATCACCATTTAAATAACTGAATTTAAATATCCAAAATACCATCATTACAAGGGTCGTATGAGGCTAAGTGGAGAAAGTAATATGGGCATGAAGTAGATTTGACACACGGAGTAATCGTGTGGAGGCTAGAAATATTGGATCTAGTGAGTCTGCACAAATCAAATTCGATCTTATAGATTTTTCACACTCTCATGCGCATATCACATACGATTGAATGGAATCACACTCTCCTAAATTCGTGTGCAAGCCCAAAAGTCCCACATTGTTTAATTTTATTATAAATAGAGGCCATGGATACATAGAAAAATCGAATTTGAGCAAAGAACAAAGGTGTGCTAAAGACAGGAGCCTGAGAAGACTGAAAGGAAAAGGAATATTCGAATTTTGTTTGAGTTATTGTATTTTTTATTTGATGTCTTTGATGCAAAACTCCAAAGTGTTGTAATTTTAATTTCCAATTTAATTGAATGAAATTCATGGTAGCTTCTTTAGATTTATGGTTTTCCAATTGTTAAATATTTTATGGTGATTGCGTTCGATTTTATAAATTCTAGATCTATGCCATTGCTTTAATTAAATTGGTTTAATTGGTTAGATTTTAGATTTAGATGATGATACTCTAACTTTTAGATTTGATTTCTAAAACTGGAATGCAACTAATTTAAGTCATATTTGTAAAAATTAGAATTTGATTTTTATATTTAGATTATATCTAAAGATCTATATCTTCTTAATCACAACGTTTCAATTTCATATATTTTGTTTTTGCATATATTTTGTTATTTCTTTGTGGGATCGACATTGCACTCTTAACGCTATAATATTAAATGGTTCGTGTGCTTTGAAGAAAATTTAAGACACAACATGGAACAAAACATCCTCTTGTCAACTCTTGGATGTATAGCCCCACCCCACTCTAGAAGTTTTAGCCAACCTGCCCTCTTTATATGGCGCAGGACATTGGATTTCTAGAAAATCACTGGATCAGTTGTGCTTTCAATGTCCAGTTTTGCAAATACCTCATACGACTTAAGAGGCATGAGAAGGGATGTTTCTTCATCCTTTTATTATTATTCTTCTACCTCAATTTCTTCTTCTCCATCATTACCTTCTTTTTCCTCTTCATTTCCTACTTGTACATCCTCATCCTCATTTTCTTGATCATCCCTTTGGATTCCCCTGTAACGCCCAGCCCTTTTTCACTATGCTGAAAATCAGAGTCTATTTTTTTTTTTTTTGTAAATAGAAGATGAGAGAGAGCGGGACGCCACGACGCGAGCTAAGTCTGAGCTTCTAAAGCCCGACCCTTAACTGGCCAACCATACGTGTGCATAGACTAAGTCTACGATTATGGTTCACACGCAATAAGTTCATCCAGAATAAATCTTAACTGGAATTATAATAGAACCTAATTCTATCCATTTTAGATAGCAAAGTAGTCCGTCACATAACCATAATTGTCTTAAGTTAAATATCCAAAATTAAACATTCAAACCATATCAAAATATCTAAGTTATTATATGCCCAAATGCTAGCTACTCGAATTACATAGTCCATGAGTAACTTAAACAAAATACAATTAAACACATTCAAGCTCCTATGCTTGGCTCCGATCACGTCCATCATTCCCTTCAATTCCTGTGTCATCCACTAGGGTAGAAGTAGGGTGTTAGACAACGCGCCCAGTAGGTATTCCAAATAGGGTTAACACATGGTTAGTACCAAAATCATATATATATATATAATCACAAAACCATAAAAAACAATGCCAGGCCATGGTGTCATATGCAATGAGTCCCACCCATCACAAACACATGTATCCTCTTGACAAAATTCTCCTCATCAACGTATCCCCACAGTTGCCTTATCGAAACGGCCCAACGGAGTGTGTTCTCCGGTTACTTCTTGATGGATAATGCACATCAAGGTCTTCCCACGGATGCCTTACGGTCGCCCCCGACGGAGCGTGGCCTCCGGTTACCAATCATCCCTCCCATGCCATGCATGAGATGTAAATGTTCATATGCTATGTAAAAGTATAAATCATAGCATAAAACTTCCATATTTGAAACATAACATTTGATACAAAATAACTCATCAAAAACATGAACTAAAATCATATTACATGTTCCATGGTTTCAAAGAGGTAGAATCCTACCAATGACCACTATAGTGTCCTTGCGTTTTCGTCCGGAAACCGTTCACGATCGTACACCCTTTGTGAGTCCCGTTACCTTATAACATGTCAATTAATAAATCCCATGTTCCATTTGATTTACAATCATGTCTAAGTCCATAAACACATCTTTGTGGGGTTCAGACATACAACATGGCCGAACCTCACCCACTTGAATTTGGGTCCCTCTTTTTATTTATTAACCAATCCACATAAATTTAACCATCTAAGAAACCCTAAGTCCACAAATATTCTTTAGTGGGGTTCGGCCATACAACATGGCCGAACCTCACTCCCGTGGTTTTGTGCCCTTCTTTTCAATCCTTTGATCTTTTAAATTAAGTCCAAGGTCATGCCATCTTTGATTCATACATCTAATCACTTATACCATAATTATTTAACATTGATAACAACCTACGTCCACCAAACATTCCCCATGGGGTTCGACCATACACCATGGCCAAACCCATGGTCCATCATTTTCACTTATTTACAACTTTGTCATTATTCTATCCATGGCTAAACATTTCATTCATTTAAACATGCCTAAGTCCATAATTGATCCACAAACATAGAACCTTTAATGATTTCTAATCATGATTAAATCTCTGAATGGCCCATTAAAATGGTCCATGGGGTTCGGCCATACACCATGGCCGAACCCATGATGTCTCATTTCCATGTTCTCCATTAAATCAATTACAATATTTACGTCCATAAACCAAGGTCCCTCCATGGGGGTCTAACTATACATTTAGGTTCATCCTTTTAAAATTACCAACTATCCATCATTCTCTCTCCATGGGGTTCGGCCATACAACATGGCCGAACCCTATGGTTCATCATTTCCATTAAAACACATCATACATCCATGATTGATCCTTTGATGGTTCTCATACATACAGCCATTTAAACCCTTTAAAACCTTTTAAAATCATACACATATATCTATGATTTTCATCCTTCAAAATCCATTAAAAATAACCAATGTCCTTCCATGGGGTTCGGCCATACAACATGGCCGAACCCTATGGTTCATCATCTTCTCTTAAAATCACTTAGACCCATATAAATTCCTTAATACCTTTCCATGGCATTCGGCCATACAACATGGACGAACCCTACGGTTCATTATAGAGTCTTTAGCCATAATAAAATTAGGGTTCGGCCATGCAATGGCCGAACCATGTCCTTGACTATCTTTTCTTACTTATGCAAACTTATTCATGTACTTACCGATTCCGCGACTCCTCCGGTTTCTTTCACTCCTTCTTGTTCCTTTGATCTTCTTCTTCTTTAGCCTCTTCTTCCTCCTTGATCCTTAGCCGAAATTGATCTCGATAAAATCTCTTGGAGTGGTTCGGCCAAGAGGTATAGATTTGAGAGAGAGAGAGAGAAGGAGAGAAAATTTGAGATAAAATTCTAAGTCCTTGTCTTGAGAGGGAATCGGCCTTGAGTGAGAGCTTGAGAGAGAGAGAATCTAAGATGCAACCTCTTAGTCTTTTCTTGTTTAATGAAATTCAGCCAAAGTGGTGTTCTTCGGTGACACCCCTTTGTAACTCCCATGCCCCTTCACTTCCCTCCTTAATGATCCATTTGGAAGTTTCATCCATGAGATGAAACACTCCCACCGTTTGGCTCTTGGGTTTCCATCTTGAGATGGAACACCCCCCCCCCCAATGCTTCCAACGTGTGCTATGGTTATACCTTGAGTAACCTCCACAACCCTTCACCTCCCTCATCAATGATCTATTTGGAGTTTCATCCCATGAGATGAAACTCCCATCTCCAACGTGTATGCCTTGTGTAGGCTTGTGTAACATCACAAAACCGTCCACCTCCCATTAGTGATACATTTGGAGTTTCATCCCATGAGATGAAATTCCCATCTCCAACGTGTATGCCTTGAGTAGGCTAGTGTAACATCACAAAACCGTCCACCTCCCATTAATGATACATTTGGAGTTTCATCCCATGAGATGAAACTCCTATCTCCAACGTATATGCCTTGACTTGGGTCTCATGAGATGTATCTCTCCACCTACTCCACTCACTTAAGTTCAAGGTCCCATTAACTTCCCATCCAACTCACCATAACTCAATTATTTTTCATTCTTTTAAACTCAACTCACTTAACTCACTTAAAATCAACTCAATTACATAATTTCATTTCCAACTTAATTCAGCCCCAATTAAATAAGCTTGAACTCACTTGGTGGTCAACCAAGTCAACCACGACCCATTGGGTCCCAATTGGGCATTTTTACCCAATTGACAATTTGTAACGCCCCGCCCTTTTTCACTCGCTTTCCAAAAATTAGACTTTATTTTTTTTTTAAATAAACAAAGAGTGATAGAGAGCGGGACGTCATGACGCGAGCTAAGTCCGAGCTTCCAAAGCCCGACCTTTAACTGGCCAACCATGCGTGTGCGTGGACCAAGTCCACTAAAATGGTTCACACGTACTCAAGTTAACTTGCAGAAAAAAAACATGTATGCGGAATTACAATAGGATAACAATCCTATTCCATTTTAGATAGCAAAGTTGTCTAACACTTAACCATAATTATCATAACTTAAATATCCAAACATTAATCATCCAATCCATAGCAATTATACCTACGTTATTATAATTTCGAATGCTAGTTATTCAAATACATAGTTCATGAATAACTTAAGCAAAATATAACTTAATCATCCAAGCTCCTAAGCTTGGCTCCAATCACGTCCTCATTTCGTTCTCTTCCTATGTCATTCAGTAGGGTAGAAGTAGGGCGTTAGACAAAACGCCCAGTAGGTATTCCAATTAGGGCTAGCACATGGGTCAGTATATAAAATCCAGATATAATATACCATATCATATTTGTAAAGCATCATATCGAAAACAGTGTATGATAATAGAGATCCAATCATACAGATAAAAACTAGAAGCCTTGCATGATAATAAAGATCATAATCATGCCGATTCAATGACATGCCATGCTATCATATGCAATTTGTCCCACCCATCACAAACACATAGTAACCTCTTGATGGAAACTCCTCTTCAAGGTATCCCCCAAGATTGTTTTACGGACGCCCCGACGGAGTGTGGATCTCCGGTTAAAATACCCCTCACTTTACGGAAGCCCCGACGGAGTGTGGATCTCCAGTTAAAATACCCCTGACGACTTACGGACGCCCGACGGAGCGTGGGTCTCTGGTTATATTCCATCCCTCCCATGCCATGCATGAGATGCAAATGCCAACATGCTATAGAATATTACAAAACATAGCATGAAAATCCCATAATTGCAACATATTGTTTAATACGAAAATATCTTATCAAACATGAATTAAAATCATCATAAGTACATAATACATATCCATGCTTTCAATGACGTAGGAATCATACCAAGACAACTAAAGTGTCCTTGAGCTTTAAACATGCAACCGTTCAAGATCACGCACCGTTTGTGTGGTCCCGTCACTTTGTTCAAACCATACCAAAATCAATCTAAGTTATTACAATTCCAAAATATCAGTTATCTCAATACATCATTCCAAAATCAAGCTAAGTAACATAATAATGAATCTGCCCAAGCACCTATGCTTGGTTCGCTTCACGTCCCAAGTCCTTTTCATTCCCTGTTCCATCATGTAACACCCCGAATTTTTAAGTTATTAATATATATGAAAATAACTCATTTAATTTGTAAATTATTAGATATGGACCTTAGATGGGTAAAGTGTTGGGTCATATGGTCTTTCCTTGGTTAAAAGTGAAACTAGGAGATTGCCAAATAAAGAAGTTGCATGTGTGACATTGCATATCCAAGATATGCGCATGTGTTAGAGTATCTCTAAAAAGGATCTTTTCCCTTGATTAAGAGTGATACTAGGGGAATTACTAAATAAAGAAGGTTGCTTGGCCACATGGGAGATTTGCATATCCATGAGGAGGTGCTAAAAGGTGTCTATTTCCTTGGATAAAAACGACATTAGGCAACTACTAAATATAGAAGGGTCTTGGTAACTTCTGTGTATATTACATTGGCTGAAAAGGAGGAATGGTAATTGCTACTTCAGCAAGTTAGGACCGAGTGGAATTTTATAAAAGAAAGGCATCAAGGGCGCACGGCACACAAACAACATCAAGAAGGGATTGACGTTGGTGTCCTCTGACAAGAAGGTGTTCTCGGCTGTGTGAAAGATCAAGGAGGACAAGAGGCTAAGGAAGAAAAGGACTGGAAGAGCAAGAACAAGCGAAGGAAAACCGGAGGAGTCGTGGAACCGGTTACTATTTTGATAATTTTGTTTAAAGAAAGGAACCATAGGGTTCGGCCATGGTGTATGGCCGAACCCCATGGACGAAAATGAAGAGATGAATGTTGAGGTTTAATGAAAAAGGATAAACCATAGGGTTCGGCCATGTTGTATGGCCGAACCCCATGGAAGGACTTTGGTGATTTTTAATGGAAGTTTGGAGGATGAAAATCATAGAGTTAAGCTTATGGTTTTAAAAGGCTTTACAAGGTTTGGATGAACCCCATAGAGGTGTGTTGGTAACGATTATGGATTTTTGAAGGATGAACTCCGTGGAAAATTATTCATATTTTTAAAAGGTTTTACATGGAGAATATAGAACTGGTTACATGTACTTTAGATCATGGAAGATCAAGGATGAATGATTTTTAAAGAGAAGATTATGAACCATAGGGTTTGGCCATGGTGCATGGCCGAACCCTACTAGGGTTTATTTTATGGAAGATAGTTATTGATTTAGAAAGAAATTAATGATGGACTTTTGGATCAAAAAGGAAGGAACCTTGATTATGGATTCAAGGATGGTAATTGCTACAATTGGAATTTAGACATCATGGGTTCGGCCATGGTGTATGGTTGAACCCCATGAATCAATTCTATGGGTCAATTTTAGATTTATTATTGTGAATAAATTAAGGAGGAGGATGGAACAATGATATCATGGGTTCGGCCATGATGTATGGCCGAACCCCATCAACCAACTTAATGGGTCATTTGGGTGTTTATATCACTGATAATGGATCGTTTATGGAGGGTTTTATTTATGGTTCTATGGTTGTGGATCATTGGTGGATCCATGTATGTAATGTTTAAATTATGGAACCTAAACACAAGTTGTTGGAGGTAATGGCAATATTGTAATATAGGCTAAAAATGAAAGATCATGGGTTCGGCTATGGTGTATGGCCGAACCCCATGAGGAACGTTTTGATTATGGATTTGAACAATGGCAATGATGTAAATAAGTGTGAAAATGATAGACCATGGGTTTGGCCATGGTGTATGGCCGAACCCCATGGGGAAGGTTTATGGACTTGGACATTATTGTAAATCAAATGGGACATGGTTTGATTGATTGATATATTATAAAGTAACGGGACCTCACAAGGTGTGTACGATCGTGAGCGGTTACCAGACGAAAGCGCAAGGACACGTTAGTGGTCTTTGGTAGGATATGTTACCGGAGGGGCCACAATCCGTCGGGGCGTCCGAAAAACCTATGTGGGATACCTTGATGTGCTTTTCCATCAAGAAGAAACCAGAGGGGCCACACTCCGTCGGGGCGTCCTAAAGACCTATGTGGGGGTACTTATATGTACATGTGATGGGTGGGAGTCATTGCATTTGACATCATGACATGGCATGGTTTATATGGTTTTTGACATTATGATATTATCGTGTATGCTTTGTACTAACCATGTGTTAGCCTTAATTGGAATACCTACTGGGCGTGTTGTTCTAACGACCTACTTCTACCCTAGTGGATGATACAGGAAACGAGGGGAACGATGAACCCGAAAAGGGCCAAGCACAGGAGCTTGGATGCTTTTGGTTTATATTTTGATTAAGTTACTTATGGAATTGTATTTTGAGTAACTAGACTTCGGACATGTAATAATTTAGATGATTTGCTATGGTTGGATGTTTATTAGGATAATTATGTTATGTTAATTATGATTAAGGACTTGACGTACTTTGCTATCTAAATTGGAATAGAACTAGGTTCTATTATAATTCCGCAGTTGCAATGCCCCGCCCTTTCCGAGAATTTCAGAGTCTATTTTTTTTTTAAAGTAATAATAAAACATCGAAAGAGAGCGGGCGGCGTCACGACGCGAGTTAAGTTCAGTCTACCCAAGTCTGAACCTTAACTGGCCACCCATGTGTACATGGAATAGACCATGATTATGAATCACACATGGAACTAACATCAACATGCGGAAAAACCTAGATTAACTGCGGAATAATATGAAAAGATAGCCAGTACCAGTCTCAATTAGTAATTACATAAATCAACCATCCATTGTTAATATCCTAAGCAAACCATAGCAAGTAACTACTTTATTACATGTCCATAATAAATAATCAAATAACAGCAATTATAAATTCATTCCAGCATTCAAGCGCTTAGGCTTAGCTTAGCTCCCCTCCCGGTCAACGACCTTTTCTTTTCCTTTACTTGTACCTGCGCCCAGTAGGTTTCCGAATCAGGGCTACCACAAGTTAGCTTATAAAACATGCATATACATATCATAATACATGATCATCAAAACATGTAAAACAATGCTATGAAGTATGCACATGCAATGAGCATCCCCCATCACGTGCATTCATAGCCATCACTTGACGTGCCTTTCACCGACAAGGTAAATTACAACACGCTTTCATCTCTTCATCATTGACTGATTCATATCACGTATGAGTCCTCTGGCGGGACTCTCATCGCCTAAGGAGACCATTGTGACTATGATCATCATGTTACTCCTCCTGGTGTGACTTGCAACACCGAGGATGGACGTAACTCATAACTTGAAACACTGTAGAACCTCATTCATAATCCCATGTCCATGCATGAGATGCCAATGCCTGTATGCCATTTGTTAATGCATAATATATCATTTGAAACACATATAATAAAACAAGAATCTCATAAGAAAACTGGGGTAAATCTGTGGTTACAAGTAGGTAGGAAACCTACTGAAGAATCACTTCAGCGTCCGTTCTTTCTTAGGCTTTATCCGGTCACCGCTCGCAGTCGTACACCATCAGAGAGATCCGTCACCTTATTCACATAAATCATGGGCCAACTTTAATCCCTTACTTTATTTGATTCCCATTTTTGAGTCTAAGTCCACCAATTCATGATTGAGTCTCTAACTGATCATAAACCTATGTTCATTAATGATCTTTAACCACGTTACAAGATTATCATAAATCAGCCCTTAACTTAGCCTATTTTTCCATTGATTAAAACACATAAATACTTTAATCCATAACTGGTCCATACACTTAGATCCATTAATGACTTACCGATCAGATCATTTAAATTAGTCATTTTAATTTAACATAACCACCATTTATCCTACCGGATTAACAGCGACCACTGAAAATACTCAAAACCGTACTCTTCAATTCAGTCGACTGAATCAGGAGGACTGAATCAGGAGTTAAGTCGACTGAATCACAGATTCAGTCGGCTGACTTTCAATCAGATTGTCGGGGGACGCTGTTGTTGAAAGTCCCTGACCATATTTCGGTCCTGTGATTCATTGGAGGTTGCGCTTCCATTGCCGTTCTGATGTTGTTGTAGAACGGAAGTGACAACTGCCTGTACTAGGCTCTACAGCTCAGGAGGTACTTCAGGAATGTTCACACTATTCTGTCCCTCTTCCTGGTGTGGGTTTTGTCCTTCTTCCTGGTGTGGGTTTTGTACATCTTCCTCCTGATATAGTTTTTGTTAGGTGTTTATTCTTCTTGGACGCATTTTCCTAAGTCATTGAAACATTGCTTGACTTAGTTTTCTCATAAGTTTTATGTTTACATAGTTGGGGAAATTGCCTAATCATCATCTTGTATTTCTTGTTTTGGAGAATTTTCCTATGTATCACATATTGTTTCTCATTTTGGGGAAATCCTGATGCTTCTTGTTTTGGGGAACTATGTCCTATTTTGTTATGTTTGATAAATCCATAATTATCGTGATTGTCCTTCCCTTTATTCTTCTCATCAAGTGTTGTTCTTAGATTGAATGCTTACAGTCTGATTTGCAACAAAGTAAATTAATCCGGCCCCCGTGCAGTGGACTCCGAAGAGTCGGTCAATTAGGATTCTTATCTTGTCAATGAGACATGATACCGTATTAATCTTACCTTGCAAGATTCAACACTTCCGGTTTTTCTTTGATACCAACTGTAACGCCTCACCCTTTTTCACTCGACGAACATTAGAGTATATTTTTTTTCAAAAAAAATAAAGAGTGAGAGAGAGCGGGGAAGCGTCACGATAGGAGTTAAGTCCGAGTTTCCAAAACCCGACCCTTAACTGGCCACCTTTACGTGTGCGTGGACCAAGTCCACCAAAAAATTTCACACGCTATAAAAAAATTTACAGAACTATTAGATGAATAAAATACTATCCATATCCACGCCATTAATAAGCAACTAAGCCAATCACCATTTAAATAACTAAATTTAAATATCCAAAATACCATCAAACCATAGCAAAATAAATCTAAGTTACAATCCCTAAATATCAATTATCTCAATACATCATTCCAAAATCACGCTAAGTAACATAAGAATGAATCTACCAAAGCTCCTATGCTTGGCTCTCTTCACATCCCAGGTCCTTTTCATTCCTTGTTCCATCATCTAAAGGGTAGAAGTAGGGCGCGCCCAGTAGGAATTCCAAATAGGGTTATGTATACATAGGATCAATATAAAATCAAGATAAGTGCATCATAACAAAACTGTAAAACAACTCGCAGTACTAAAAACAGTGTATGATACTCATATCAAAATCATGCCAATGTATGTGTCCTGTCATGGGTGTCATATGCCAATGATCTCCAACCTAACTTCCATATCCAACCATGACACAAATCACATCAATAGTTTCCTTGATAAACAAAACCATATCCAGGTGTTCCCTTGGCTAATTACTTCCATAGTGTTTTGTGATGTACCACTAGGTCACTGTTATACCTCCCCACATACGTTAATCGGAATTACCGAATGGAGTGTAGACTCCTCCCCACATATGTTAACCGAAATCACCGAATGGAGTGTGAACTCCTCCCCACATATGTTAATTGAAATTACCGAATGGAGTGTGGACTCCTCCCCACATATGTTAATCAGAATTATCGAATGCAGTGTGGACTCCTCCCTTGTGTTCCCTCCCATGCCATGCATGAGATAATGAGTGCAAGAATGCCAATTTCATATCAAATTACATAATATCATTGAAATTCAGTTCATAAAACACAACCATTTGTTTAACCAAAGTAAATCATCATATATGGAAATAAAACCAGTACATGTATATAATCCACAATGTCTTAATAAGGTAGGAATCCTACCAAAGTCCAGTATACTACCCTCGATGTTTTTGTGAAGATCATGTTCAACGTTCACGTTTAAACTAATTGCACACCCTTTTACGAAATCTCTTTACCTTAATGAATTCAATCACATACATATGTCAATTTGATTATCCATATAATTCCCATTATCCCTTACATCCTTCTAGATAAGCTGAAGTCCTCTGCCTTACCCAAAGACTTTCAGTCGACTAAATACAATATTCAGTCAGCTGAAATCCAACTCGGAACTGATTTAACCTTGACTCGTAACCTTTCAATCGACTAAATCACAGATTCAGTCGGCTGACTCTGAGTCAAACCCTCTGTATTCTCGGTCAATATCCTTTCAGTCGAATGAATCACAAATTCAGTCGGCTGACTTTGGATCAGATTAACTGTGTGTTCGGCCAGTATAGATTCAGTCGGCTGAATCATCAACCAACAGTTTACGTGTTTTGTAAGTCTACATTCAGTCGACTGAATCATAGGTTCGGTCGGCTGAAACACGCGAGACCTTTTTACTTATTCGGTACATTTATTTTCAGTCGACTGAATCGTAAATTCAGTTAGCGGAAACTCAATATATCCCTTATATTTTAATCCAGTCCATGTTTAGTCAACTAAATCACAAGATTCAATAGGCTGAAACTCCCAGAAACACTTTTCTGTTTCGGCCAACTTCAGGTCAGTCGACTAAATCCCAGATTCAGTCGGCTAAAACTCCCAGAAACTCTTTGCCTTCTTCGGCCAGAACTAGTTCAGTCGACTGAATCCCAGATTCAGTTGACTAACTGTTTGTCAGTCTCTTTTGTTTACATATTTGACTCGACCCTTCTTCATGAAACTCACTCCTAATATTATTTAAACATAAATAATATCATACATGTAACTCTTAGTGAGTTTACTCTACCCTCTAGGCAAAGCTAGAGTCCTTTTCATTATTCTTTCAATCCTTTTATAACTTGAATTTGGACCTCAACTTTGTGTCCAACACATATCCGTTCTTCAAATGGATATCGAATTCCATGGACGTATGATTATTTGGCCAGTCCTTTCAACCAATCTGGAACCCATAGATTCGGCCACTACATGGCCAAGCTATGGTTTCTTTAAACTTATTTCTATGTTACTAAGCTTTAACATACTTTATTTTGCCGTCTCCTTCTTTTCTTTAAGATCTGAATTCCTTCCTTAGTCCTTCTCCTTCCTTGGTTCTTCACTGATCCTCTAAGTGTAGAGATGGAGAGAGAGAGAGAGAGAGAGAACACTCTTGGTTGCAAGATGAAGTGGTCGGCCAAGGGGTGTGAAGTGCCCCTTAGGCTGGTGTCTCTTTGTAACAGCTCATGCCCTTTCATTTTCCCATTTAAGTTTGGTCTAACCAAGGAGACCCTTGACCTTCCATCGTGTTCCTTGAGTTCCATCCATTGAGATGGAAACTCTCCATCTCCCACTTAACTCACCTTGAGATGGAAGTCTCCTCAACTTCCATCTTAACTCATACTCAACTCGAGCCTTATTTACTCAATTGAACTCATTCATGGTTGACCAAGTCAACCATGACTTAGCCGATCATGTATGTGGTGATGGCACGTGGGTCCCATCCTTGCCATGTTACTTACATGCCACCTCACTAGATGAGGTGGATTTAATGCATTAGGTCTTAATTTGATAGTTGACCCAATTAAATTAACCCTACCAATTTACCTTAACATCAGCTCATCTATGACCCATTGGGTAATTGACCCATTTAATTACATTTACCCAATTACTTTCAAATCAAATCCTATCTAATATCCATTGGGTCTTAATTGGGTTATTGACCCAACTCCTTACCCATCTGAGGTCCATTTCAACCATTAATCTTAAATTCAATTAATTTGTAATTCAAAATAGACCAAATCCAATATATTATAAGTGATGAAAATCCGGGGTGTTACACTTTAGAACCCTGAAGCATCCAATTTTCAAATCTCTTTGATGATTGTTTAGATTCGATTTTAAAGTTTGTATTCTTTATTTCATTAATTGGACGTGAAATAGTTAGAACTTAGGTTATAAGTGTTGAATCTAAATTAATAAGGCCCGATTGTTAAATTAAAGTCAATGAATTCTTAACTTTGATGATGGACATGAATTGATATTTGGACTTTTACGTGAATTTCAGATCTAGGTTTTGTATTTGTTTATATATTTTTTTGGTGAGCGATCTATTCCAACAACCACCCTTTACATTCTGCACTTTTAAATTTTATCATTTACTTTACTTGAAATTTTATTTCCAGTCTTTTATTATGTTAGTTCCATTGTTTGTTTGTTGTATTTTTATTGTTCAATGTATTTTCATGTTCTTATTTGAAGTCTTGTATGTTCATGTACTCTATTCTTTAATTCTTTGTATCCAAAAATTCTCTCTCTCAAATATTCTTTAATTAAGGTTGGAGGTATGATCTTTTGATCTTAAAACATGTGATTTTAAATTAAGATGAGACTACATATTCATGTTTCACCAATTTAATAAAACGAAGATGGATTTGTTTCTCTACTTGTTAAATTCATAAGTTAGATAATAATGGTGTTAACTTTGACTTTCTAAGATCTAAATTAAAATTGTAATTCCATGTATTAGATTTCTTAAGATTATATCTTTTTAAAGGTACCAATTTAATTGAAGTATATATTTTGTGCATTTCGTTCGGGTTCGACCCCGCACTCATCTATACATGGTTCGTGCACTTGCGAGGTCTATAAATGTAAAATTTGCACATCAACAATTTTACAAGAGGTTTATCGAAGGATTCAGGGACATATCGTGATCTCTCTGTCGACTCCTGACCAAGGATGCTATTTTCAATTTTGACGGAAAAAATGTGTCATAGCCTTTTAAAAATTGAAAACCGCTTTGACTTTCGCTTCGATAATGTAACACCCCGCCCTTTTCACTAGAAATCAGAGTCTATTTTTTCTTAAAATAATAATAAACAAGTGATAATAGTGGAGTGTCACGACACGAGCAAAGTCCGGACTTCTAAAGTCCGACCCTTAACTGACCAACCCTATGTGTGCATGGACTAAGTCCATGAAAACGGTTCACACATAGTCACTTATTAACATTGCGGATTATAACAAAGATTGCGGATTATAATAGAACCTAACTCTAGTCCAAGCATAGGAGCTTGGATATATGAATGGATTTTATTTATTATATTTTGTTAAGTTACCATGGACATGTAATAACTTAGATATTATTGCTATGGTTTGGAATGCTTTGATTGAATGATTAAGTTAAGGTAATTTTGGATAAATGACTAAGTACTTTGCTATCTAAAAGAAATGGACTAGAGTTAGGTTCTATTATAATCCGCAATCTTTGTTATAATCCGCAATGTTATTAAGTGACTATGTGTGAACCGTTTTCATAGACTTAGTCCATGCACACGTAGGGTTGGCCAGTTAAGGGTCGGACTTTAGAAGTCCGGACTTAGCTCGCGTCGTGACACTCCGCTCTTATCACTTGTTTATTATTATTTAAAAAAAAATAGACTCTGATTTCGAGTGAAAAGGGCGGGGTGTTATAAATAATACAGCCACTTAATTGGTCTATTCCATTTGAAATCATGTGCGATGCCTCAGATTACGCCATAGGAGCCATGTTAGGACAAATGATGAACAAACTGTCTTATGTTAGTTATTATGCGAGAAAAACTCTGAATGATGCTCAACTCCACTATTCCGCCACGTAAAAAGACTTGTTAGCTGTCGTATTTGCATTAGAAAAATTTCAATCCTATCTAGTGGATTCAAAGATCATTGCTATTCAGATCACTCCGCACTTAAGCATCTTCTTTTCAAGAAAGATGCTAAGTTCCGCCTGATCAGATGGATACTCTTGCTACAAGAATTTGACATAGAAATTCGGGACAAGAAAGGTTCTGAGAATGTGGTAGCAGACCATTTGTCTAGATTGATAACTGAATTCACAAATGATAACCGTCCTATCATTAAATCCTTTCCCGATGAACAACTCATGTTAGTGTCCCAAGTACCATGGTTTGCAGATACTGTCAATTATCTTATTACCACTCAACTGCCTTCACATTGGACTAGGCAAGATAGATTCATGTTTCTGGCACATGTCAAAAGTTTCATTTGGGATGATCCATATCTATTTAAACATTGTGCGGACCAAATTATTCGTCATTGTGTCCCTGAAGAAGAACAACAAAGCGTCATAAGTTTCTGTCATGACCAAACTTGTGGGGACCATTTCAATGAGAGAAAGACAACTACAAATATCTTGCAGTGTGGATTTTATTGGCCCTCCATGTTTCGTGATACCCATACCTCCTGTACTTCAAGTGATAGATGTCAAAGACTAGGTGATATATCTTGTCGAGATATAATGCCTTTAAACCCCATCTTAACCGTTGAACTTTTTTATGTTTGAGGCATCGATTTCATGGGACCATTCCCTAACTCTTTTGGCAATCTATACATCCTTGTAGGAGTTGACTACGTATCAAAGTGGGTCGAAGCGGTGGCATGAAAAATAAATGATCAAAATGTCGTCATCCGTTTCTTGAAAGAAAACATTTTCTCTAAATGTGGTGTTCCACGAACCATCATTAGTGATGGAGGGAAGCACTTATGTAATCGCCCATTTGAAAAGTTGATGAAATCATATGGGGTGATGCATAAGGTCGCTACTCCATATCACCCGCAAGCAAGTGGACAAGTCAATCCAACTCCGAAAGACTAATCTTCCAGACTCGCTGATGCACTATGGGCATATCAAACTATTTTTAAAACACCCATAGGAATATAACCCTATCATTTGGTTTATGGGAAAACCTGTCATCTTCTAGTTGAGATAGAGCACAAATGCTATTGGGCTATCAAGCATTTCAATTTTGCTCTATATGCGGCTGGACAACACAGAAAACTCCAACTAGCTGAGTTAGAAGAAAGAAGAAATGAAGCTTATGACACAGCAGATAGTACAAAGACCAAATGAAAGTGTTTCATGACAAACACATTCTTAGGAATGTGTTTGCTGTTGGTCAAAAGGACTTGTTCTACAATTCTCGATTGCATCTCTTCCCTAGGAAATTGAAATCTAAAGGGTTTGGTCCGTTCATTGTTACATCTGTATTCCCACATGGAGCAATTCAGATCAAGCATCCTAAGAGTGACCATGTTTTCAAAGTCAATGGTCATCGATTGAAACCATTCTTACAGCATCACAATCCCGAGGCAGAAGTCAAAGTATTGTTCATTAATCCAATCTACCAGGATTGATAAGCAATCATCTATTTTACCCATACCCATTTTCCCACATCCCCATTGCCATTTTACCCATGCCCATTTAACCACACCCATACATCAGTCCCCATTACCCATCTACCCATCCTACCCACCTGTTTATGTCTATGTCCGTTTGAGTCTTTAGTTTCTATTTTTAGTTGAGTCGGTCTAGCCTAGGAAATGTTTATCATTTCATTCACATCCCAAGGTACATCTAAACCGCGATTGTTCATTTCTAAAATATTTCTTCTTTTACACCTGGCCTGTGTAGATTGGGGAACATTGAGGACAATGTTCAATTTAAGTTTGGAGGTACTTAAGTCATAAAGTCATTTATCATTCATCTTAAAAAAATCTTTAGGGAAGAGTAAGTTCAAACTGAGACCCCTTAAAAAAGAATTTCAGCATCCATCATCCATCTTTGTCTTTGTGACTAGCAGGCCTTAAAAAACTGGATAGAAGTCATGCATGTAGACAGTCGAGTTTTAGTCTTCGCATTGTATCTATCTAGAACACAAGTTCCCCAAGGCTTGTGTAGGAAAATCATTTCCTCAGCTATGAGGGTGAGGAAGATAGAAATCCAAGAGGAGCAACCCGAACCTCTTTGTGGTCGAAGCACTTTGGCTGTAAAAAGGAAAGCTAAGAGGCTAGCAATATTTCACAAATGTGGACGTAGAAATTGTAGTGGAATAATATCTGATCAAGGATTTTGATGTGTGACAGCAGCAAAGCATAGACCCATAAGCATGAATAGAGATATTCTTTTGGATGTAGTCAAAAGTAGAGTAAGTCCAAAAAGACAGAGACTCCTTGAACTCTAAAGAACTGTTTATTTTCACTTATCGGCCTATAAACGTCTTGACAATCTGACGTTAAACGAGTCATAATCTTTGTTTAGCACTGAAAAATGACTATTTTACATGGACTAAGTAGCCCTTTATTTGTGTATATTAGACATGTTTAATGTTATTTTTGGAAAGTGTGTAATTTACCACTCATTTTGGAACTTATTGTAAAAATCGTCTTCATTCAAATCTAGCTATGAGAGTCTGGATTAGGATAATTAATTTTGAGAGTTGTATTGTAAAAGTGGTAAATTCACAACACTACGAAAATGGACCCACTAATCCAGCTTGAAGTCCAAGCCTGCATATGAAATTCATGTGTCAAGGGCCAAAGCCCAGACTTGATGGAAGTCCAAGCCCAATCTACAAATTGAAGTCCAAGTGAAAAAACTCAAGGTAGGGCCCAGTGAAATTCGCATGGAGCAGAAAAGTGCCAAGTGTCCTCTCAAAAAAACAACAGATAAAATTTGCATGGATTATGGAGTGTTGTGAAAGTCATGCTGATGTGGAATAGAGAGATTGATGGAGAAAATATTGTAATGTATCTAGCTACTATAAAGGATAAATTCGAATGGAGAAAGTCAAGGAGATTTGGATTTGTAAAAAAGATGGAAAAAATATTTGGAGGAAAAACTTGTGGAGAAAACCTCTCCTAAAGATATACATGCCCAAGGAAAGGAGTGCCACTTTTGTAAAGCTCGTGTGAAGCCTTGTGGAGGAAGAAATGGAGAAAAAAATGGGATTTGGATTAACCAGAGAGAAAATTTTGAAAAACAAGTTTTGACACAACTTTGGTATTTTGAGTATAACTTTCCACTCCGATATCTGATCACGCTGATTCTTATTGCGTTGGAAGGAAGACTTCAAGGGCTACAACTTTGTTTTACACGAAATGTATGATTCGGATGTACCGGTCAAAATTGAGATGCAAGATGGTAAATGTTTAGAAAAATGGGATTTGCCCTATACTTTCCAAACCAATCCAAAATCTCTAAAATCATGGAGTCTTATCTGCAAAATTTGCCCATGGCTTGGAAGAGAAAGTAAAATTCGAATTTGGATAATTAAAGGAGAGAAAATCATGGAAGGAGACTTTTAAAGAAAGTTTTGGAGAAAGAATTTTGGAAAGAGAATTATGGAGAAATTTTGTCCAAGCTTTAGCTAATCCCATCTCTTTTGAGCACTATAAATAAAGGGGTTCAAGCATTTAGAATTCGAATTTGGACTCTCGGAATCAAAGCTAGGTGTGGACCAAAGGAAGAGAAAAAATAAGAGAAGGAAAATCGAGCATAAGGGTTAGTGATTTGATTTGTAGTTTATTTTCCAATATTCTTATATTCAATTTCAAGATTTGTAATTTAAATACCATGATTAATAATAAGATTCAAAATGCAATGAAATATTAGTTGTTGGTTTTCCAATTGATTTATGTTTGTGCTATGTTTATTTTTATTTTCTAGAATTAACTCCGTGGATGAATTTATTGTGTGAACAAGAATTTTTGGTTGATCCTCTATTTTCATTTCTATGGCTCTTATTTTAAGAGTGTGATGAAATATTTAGAATTAATATAAAGGCCTATTTTTATCATCCAATTAGAAGGTCCATTTTTGGGTGATCCCATGTTTTGATTTCTAAGGCTCTTATGTGTAAGAGTGTGATGAAAATTTAAAGTTGAGAGGGGACCTAACTTTATCATTCAAATCTAAGGTTCATTTTGTGATGAGTACTTTAATGAAATCTAAAATAATTTTAAACATTAATACAGATATAGTCAGTTTACGTGAGCTCTCGATTCTAGGCTTTAGTCTTATTATTAATATTTGGAAATTAATGCCATCTTGATTGCTTGAGACCAATTCCATTGTATCATATGTATTTCATATTGTTTCTTTAATCCTTTGGTTTATTTTTAATTTTTATATTCTTTGATTCTTTAAATTTTTTTTATTCTTTTATTTTTTTAATTCATTCTTCTCCAAACTTCAAAATCTGAAAAATAACTAGGATTGAAATTAAATGGGTGGATTTTAATTAAACCTATGTTAGATATAGAATTGTTTCTATGTTTTCTGAACTAATTCACCAACACTAGTTTCAATTAGAACTTTTAAATTAAATAATTAACAAATAAATGTTAATACTTAGGATATATTTTCTTTAATTCCGTTGGGTTCAACCTCGCTATCACATTGCTATACTATGAATGGTTCATGAGCTTGCGAGTAAAATAAATGTAGAACTTTTTATTTCATAACAATCTTGCTTAGACAAAAATATACAGAATCATTTTTTCAGAGAAGAGTAAGTGAGGACTGAAACTTCTTGGGGCTTAAACACTGTAATTTTAGTTTAAGAGATATTATCTGCATCTTGACGATCTGTAGTAAAAAGAGTCACATTTTTAACATTAAAACATGAATAAAAATCTTTGTATCATACTTTTCCAAAAGATTTTTATGTGATTTATACTTGGAAACATCTGTACACAGCCATATTAAGTTTAGTCTGAAAAAGAAAAATGTTTATGAATCGAGTGATCACTAGAGGAATACTAGTAGAGACTTATACCTAGTGAGCTTTAGAGCCATTTGATTTTTATGAGGGTTATAAATTTACTTTTATTTTCCTTAACGTGCATTAAGTCATTGTTGATCTCATTATTCTTCAATCTTGGTCATATTATTGAGAACGCCATTAAATTTGGGTTCTTAAACTTGAAATTTTTCTGAATTTATTTGAAGTAACAAAATTACCGTATGAAGCTTAAGATATGATATAGGTCATTTTTGGATCCTTTCAGCCATCAAGTTTACCTATTTTGGTCAATCTATTGTGATAGTTCCCCAGTTAAGCCTTATATAGCCTATTTTATTGACTATCCATGTCTACCATACTGAACTCCAGTTGTGGACTTTTAAGCCCTGTTGAAATATCTGTGACCTATTCTACTCTCAGAAAAATGTCAGCGATGAAAAATTGTAAAGCCCGCCCCTTTTCACTATAACATCAGAGTCATTTTTTTTTTTTTTTAATAAAAGAGTGACAAAGGGCGCGGACGTCACGACGCGAGTTAAGTCCGAGCTTTAAAGCCCGGCCCTTAACTGGGCAACCCTACGTATGCGTGGAACGAAGTCCACAAGAACGATTCACACGTAGACGTGAGCTCGCGGAATATGACTTAATGCGGAATATTGTAATAAAGACTATCCTACCAGTTTTCAGATAGCAGGGAAGATTTCATCATTTAATTACTAAAAAGCCATAATATCATGTATCTATAATAAGATCCAAATCATAGCAATAAGTCTAAAACATTACATTTCCGACAAGCTAAACTATACAAATACACATTTCCCAAAATAAACTTAAACAAAATAATTAGTCCGCCTTCCCAAGTTCCTAAGCTTGACTCCCGTCCCGTCCTTCTGCTCCGGTATTTCCTGCGTCATCAGCTAGGGTAGAAGTAGGGCGTTAGACCACGCGCCCAGTAGGACTCCGAGTAGGGCTAGCACATGGATTAGTAATAACCGATACATATGAAATCATATAAAGAAAACGATAAGATGAATGTCATGCCATGGGTGCATCATGTCATGTGTCCCACCCATCATCCCTACCATCACAATGTCATATCCCTCTTGACGGGAAAAACCTCGTCAAGAGATCCCCATGCTTGCTTCTCGGTCGCCCCGACGGAGCATGGACTCCGGTTATAGCCTATCAAGCTATCCCCATGAATGCTTCTCGGTGGCCCCGACGGAGCATGGACTAGTTTGTTTATTTTTTTCCGCCCATGCCATGCATGAGATGTAGTGCATTATGCTATGCTATATATATATAACTCATAGCATTAATATAGAATTCATAGCCTTGCATCATACTATGTATATAAATCATAACCATTAAAACCCAACATAAAACCTATCATACAAATAAATCATCACCATTAAAACCCACCATAAAAACATATCATATAATTACCAAAAATAAGTCAAGAACCATCACATAGCAACTAATCCACGGCTTACAAAAAGGTAGGAATCCTACCGAATACCGACTCGTATCTTTGTTTCGTTTTCGTCCGATAATTCAGCTACCGACACGCGTACCGTTCGCGATATCCAATACCTTATTACATACACAAATCAGTCCAAGTTTTAACCATTTCTAAGCCTATAAATCATTTCCAAGTCCATATGAAAAACCGGTCACTATTTAGGTTTTGTGGGTCCCATTTCATCTATTAAAACCTTTAATCCCATAATTCTTAAAAATTGGCCACCGTAGGTTTGATCGATCACTTATAAGGTTATTACATTAGAGCCCCTAAGTCCATGATCAATCTCCATGGAATTCTTGAATTTGGCCATTAATTACGGTTTTGGCACTACCTCATTTTCCATGATTAATCACTCATTTATCCATACATGATTAAGTCTAAAATTGATCCATAACTTAGATTTATTAGTGACCTATCAACCATTACATGAACCCATTAAAGATAAGTCCTTAACTTAACCAAATCCCAATCAATTTAAACACATTCATACTCCAACCTAACCCATCAAAAGACTCATAAATGGGCCATGGGTTCGGCCATACACCATGGCCGAACCCATGGTGTCCTTTTCCCATCTTTTTTCTTGGGTCCATTGTTCACATTTGAATTTATCACAAGTCCCTCCATAAGGGGATTTCACCATTCATTTAGATCACCCATTTGATCAACATTGGTTTTTTTTTCTCTTGGGTTCATCAAAACTACTAACATTCCCATTTATTTTCCATTATTCACAACCCTTCATTCCATCATTTGATCACCATAGGGTTCGGCCATACACCATGGCCGAACCGTGGCACATGATCTATCATTCATTGCTCCAAAATATCTACATTCACCAAAATATTAAATCCATCAATCTTCCCATTTTCCATGGCTTTTTAAACCCGTTTAAAATTTGTAACACATTACCATAGGGTTTGGCCATACACCATGGCCGAACCCATGGTTCAAGGTTCACTCCATCCATGCCTTTCAAGGCCATACACCTCTTTGCATTTTCATCATAACACCACTTTAAAACTTACCCACATTCATTCATTTACTAAAATTCATTAGCTAAAAACCCTTATTGCCTTCCATTCTTTAAAACCCTAACCAATTAAATCAACCACCAAAACACCCACCATGGGGTTCGGCCATACTACATGGCTGGACCCTATGGCCCATGATTTCCTTCCAATCACCTAATTTCATGCTTAATTTAATAAATTACACTATGCACTTAATACATTTATTTAATTTCTTTTCCCTAACCCTAATTTGCCCATTTAGGGTTTCCTCCACCTTCCACCCTTTCATTTGATGGACTTAAAATCCATGGCATAAACTTATTTAACCACCATTAATTTTTACAAAAATAATCCCAATTCTTAAACCCTAAAAATCCAAAATTTCTTGTTTAAGAAATACTCACAATTCGTCGTCTCCTCCGACTTCCGCCACTCCCGTCGGTTTCCTTAGCCTCCTCTCTCCTTCCTCTTGATCTTTGGTAGGTCAAGATGCTTGATCAATGGTGACAACCCCCAACCTTAGGATCGGCCAAGTTAGGGTTTGTATTGAGAGATGGAGAGGGAAAGATGATGAGAGGGGAGATGATAACCTTGATCTTAAAGTGATTTTGCTTAAATTTCCATTTTTTTCTTCTCTTCTCCTTAGCTCTCTTTCTCTCCTTCACTTGGAGCATGGGACGGCAATGGAGAATGAAAAAATGGAGAGAGTAAAACATGAAGAGAGAATAAGAAATGAGAAGAGAAATCAAAGCTTATCCCCATTTGGTGACCTAACCACACTTTACATTAATTATTCCACCAACCAATACAAGATATTTATCTTGCTTTATGGTGGTGGTTTAGATAACCACCACCAAGTCCAACGTGTTTTACATTTGAGGTGGGGTAGCTTGGTCTCCCATTTGACCAATTTAATCCCATTTGCTTAACTTAATCACTTGATTAATTAAATTATTAATTTAGGTTAGTTTATTTCCACTTAACCTAATTCCACCTCTTTAAGTTACCTTCATACTTCCACCCATGGTTGACTAATTCCACCATGGTGGCCGGCCCCACCAACCCTTGGGTCCACACGCCACCTCATTTAGTGAGGTGGAGGTGGGTCCCACTTGGCCACATCACCTTGGTTTAATTCTAAATTAACTTAGTTGATTTAAATTTCATTCAATTCATTCTAAATGGATCCCCATTGGGCCCATGGCCCAATTACATTTTCATCTTACCCATTTACCTTAGAACTTAACCACCTTGACCCATTGGGTCCCAAATGGGTATTTGACCTAATTTGACCATTCTTGACCCATCTAACCCTCATTGCCCCTTTAAATGAATTTAAATCAACTCCACAGTCCATTGGGCCATACTTGGGCCTTTGTCCAAGTTTTGGCCCATTTACCATTTATTCCATCAATTTCCCAATTTTCATCCTTAAAATAAATAATATCCACATATTTATTGATTTAAAAATTTCGGGCCATTACAAAAATTGGGATGGTACTCTGAAAAAAAATGGCATATGAAAAGAAAAGTGTAAGGCCCCGCTCGATTAACCTCATCAAACGGGTCCTTACACTGATAAAAGACTAAATAACATCGGGCGTTCAACATGGCTAATTTTATTTTTTTTCGTTTACCATCAACATGATAATGTTTGCACGGCTCATCAACAAAATTCAGAGTTGCAGAATTCTCAATTTAGCCATGATCGAACAACACAACATCCCATATTAAATTTGCCCATTTATAGGTATGACTTATCAAGCCAAACCACACTAAAAATAAAAAATTAATGAGAATTAAAACTAATCTCACTGTCTCACACACAAGGCAAATTGTAACGCCCCGCCCTTTTTATCCTTCCAAAAACCAGAGTCTGAAAATTTCTTTTGAAAAAAACATAAAGTGAACAAGAATGGGAGGCGCCACGACGCGAGCTAAGTCCGGACTTCCCAAATCCGACCCTTAACTGGCCACCCATGTGTGCATGGACTAAACCATGAATAACAATCCACACATGGAACTAATCAAGTCATGCGGAAAAATAAACCAAATGCGGAATTAAACTGATTGCGGAATTACACTGAGTAGATAGCAAGTACCAGTCATCCATTAAAACTGCTTAAACCAAACATCCAATATCAAACCATAAGCGAACCATAGCAAAGATACTAATGATTACATGTCCATAAATGTAATTCAAATAACAGTAATTATAAATTCCATTCCCATAATCAAGCGCTTAAGCTTGGCTCCCCTCCTGGTCATCGACCTTCTCTTTCCCCTTCCTTGTTCCTGCATGATCCTCTAAGGTTAGATCAACGCGCCCAGTAGGTTCCCGATTAGGGCTACCACATGGTTAGCATATAAAACATGCATATATATCATAGTACATGATTATCAAAAACATATAAAACCATGCTATGTATGTATGCAAATGTAATGAGCCCCACCCATCACACATACATAGCCATCACTTGACGGGACTCTCACTGTCAAGGTAAATCACAATACACTTTCATTTGGGACTCACGTGATAAGGTAATCCACAGTAATCCTCGTTACCTGTGGAAAGACACTTCATCATTGAGTTGTTTCACAGTATTCTTCCATTGGGACTCACATGATAAGGTAATCCACAGTAATCCTCGTTACCTATGGAAAGACACTTCATCATTGAGTTGTCTCACAGTGTTCTTTCATTGGGACTCTCAAGTCAAGGTAACCCATAATCATCACCCCATGCCATATGCATGAGATGTCAATGTACATGTATGTCATTTTGTAAATACATATCTCATCATTCAAAACCATATTTGAAACATAATATCAGATACAACATATCTCATAAAAACATGATAAAACCAAATCATAATTGTGGTTACAAGTAGGTAGGAAACCTACCGAAGATTAGCTTCGGTGTTTGTTCTTTTTTTAAGCGTCACTTGCTCACGATTTGCACGTCGTTCAACTTCCGTCACCTTGTGATGTAACAGTAAGTAAATCATACTATCAATTAAATGTCCATTCACTTCTAAGACCCAAAAGTCATCTTGTGGGGTTCGGCCATACCCATGGCCGAACCTCGTCAACTTAGGATTTAACCTCCCTCTTCATTTGATCTCTCTTTTATTTAATCCTTATTAAACATCATATACTACAAACTACCTTGGTAGGGCTCGGCCATACAACATGGCCGAACCATACCACTTTGGTTCGAGTCCATACATCCAACCCTATGATCATTCCATCATTGATCATTCCATCAATAATTACTTTTATGCCATTTAGGCTAACCTTTAGTTTAATTTTTCCATAAATACCACTAACCATATCTAAACCAACTTACTGGGGTTCTTCATTCATTACCTTTAATCCCATAATCCATCATCATCAATGGTCGATTATTTTCTTACACATAGTCCATAACTTATCATGTATGATTCCTTAATTTAAATCATTAAAACAACCATAACCTCCCATCCAAAACAGTCCATGGGGTTCGGCCATACACATGGCCGAACCCTTATGGTTCTTTTGCTCAATGATTCCATTATTTGTATACCAATTGGACTCTACCCTTTAGCGATGTTAACCACATGGTTCAGCCATCCAATGGCTAACCCAAAACAGCAAACTTATATTCATTTAATTCCCATAAAAACACCATAATCTTGTATGGTTTTTATCTCTCAAAACCATCAACATCACCATACAATAATCATATGATTTCACGGGGTTCGGCCATACTCATTGGCTGAACCCTATGGCCTTTGATTTGAACCTCTTTAACATTTATCTTGTGTCTAATTTAATCATCCAAAACAGTCCATCATTTGCATGGTTTTAACTTACAAAAACCATCAAAATAAACATATTATTTCATGGGGTTCGGCCAACCAAAGTGGCCGAACCCTATTGCCCATATCTTCTATCTTTTAAATCTCATCATACAATTTTTAAACCAATGATTAATTCGGCCATACATGACCAAATCATGAATTTTAAATCCCTGATTCATAATCCCTTATCTTGCATCTTAAACACATGTAATTCTCCATAATTTTTGCATGGTTTTTGGCCTCCAAAACCATCAATCTTAACCAAATAATTTCATGGGGTTCGGCCATCCAAGGTGGCCGAACCCAATGATCCATTTTATCATTTTTAAACCACCATTACCCAAGGTTTAAACCTTGATGCATTCGGCCATTCCATGGCCAATTCATGTTCCACTTAATCTAATTTATCAAACAAAATTGTATGGAATTCTTACCAATTTCTTTTGCCTTTCCTCTTGCCTTTTGCTCCTTGCCTTCTATCTTTCTTAACCTCCTTTCCTTTGCTGGTTTATGCTTGATCAATTGGTACAAACACCACTGCTGGTTCAGCCAAGAGAAAGAGTTTGGAGAGAGGGAGAGAGATGAGGATTTCTTAAGATTTCCTTGGGTGAAAATCAGCCCAAATGGATGGTCTACCCTTTTTATACTTCAACCACAAAATCCATTCATTCTTCATAACTTCTTGACAAAAACGATGGGACATTGGGTGCCATCCAAGGCACCCTTTGGTACCAAAGGTCACCACTCTTGGCCTCAACCGTTGCAACCTTTGGCAGCCCCATGTAATCTCATCACCTTTACATCATTTCCATTTAAAGTTTTGCATGGAAATCACCATAACAAGTCCCCAAAGTGTGGGACTTGTTTTGGTATGTTTGAGATCAAAACACCTCCTCATATTCCACTTAACTCACTGAATTTACAGCCCATTTGATTTCCATTTTGACTCACTCAACTCAATGGCTTAACTCACCATATTAAACATCATACATTAATTACACTTGAGTCAACCCAACCATTTAATTTAAATGCAACTCATTCCAATCCAACTCAACCTGATTTGACTCAATATTGAGCTCACTTGAGGGTCCACACGGTCAACCATGGTCCACATGGTCAACACGACCCATTGGATCCCCATTTAGCTTACTAACCCGTTTTGGCGCCATGACCCATTTATGGGTTGTTTTGGCCATTTGTATGTGGTTTTCTCATGTACATCAAGCCTACCCATTTTTGCTCCACTTGATTTCCAATCAATTCAGCTTAACCCCATTAAATTTGGACTCACCCAATGGTCTAATAAGTCCATTATGACCCATTGGGTCCAATTGGGTCCTTGACCCAATTAACCATATTGACCCAAATTGATGTTCATTACCCATTCATGATAATTTGGCCCTTATAATATGTTCATAGGGTCCTAATTTGAACAATGGGCCCCACTATTTCCTTATTTAACATCACAACCATTAAATTTACCAATCGAGGGGCATTTTCATAATTATCTACATCATTGAGAAATCGGGGTGTTACACAAATAATAACCGTAATAACCCAAGTCTTAATCCAACTAAAAATTATTACAATCCTCAACGACACTCAATGTGCCTCAAAGGAAACCAAATAAACTAAACTGTTTAAATTTTTTATAAAATCAATAATCTAAACATGGCATCTAACAGCTCCAAGACCTAGTCCTACTTCTGCGTCGCTCCCTAATATAATTCCAGGGATACTCCTGAAACGTAGGGGTATGAGCTCCATGCCCAGTGAAAGAAACAAATATAAGCATGCTATACAATTTTACAGGAATTCCATATAGATCAAGGTAATGAAATAAATTCTAATAATGCATGTAATGCAAAATGCCAAGATGATGCATGAATCCCAATCACATGCTATCATCCAATCTCTTGCGCACACAAAAACATGGTCCACAGACCTGGCTCGTCATGCACAAGCTAAGTTGCCCGCTGTTTTTGAGCAAATTTTAAATTTATAATCTCGCAAGTGTACGAACCAATTGACATTATAGCATATGAGTGCAAGGTCGAACCCACAGGAAATCACAAAATATATGTTATAAATTAAATTAGTACCTTCAAAATGATGTAATCTTGAGAAAAATGAACTAAACCTAGATTTGAAATAAAATAAAGAAAACATATTTTATTTGGAAAACCAAGTGAACACCATTTTTTATTTAACTATGTGAATCTCATCAAATCAATCCATTTTTATTTTTAAATCGGTGAATCATGAATATGTAGTCTCATTTTTAAATAAAATTGCAAAGTTCAAGATTAAAATACTATATTTACAATCCTAGTTCAAGAATCGTTTGGAGTGAGAGATTGATTTGATACATGAATAAATAAATCAAGAACAATGAATAAATATAGAACAAAGTGTATAATGAAATTAAAATAAAAACTAAACAAGTAGAATACCTAAATTAAAAATCAATAAATTACAAAGTAAATTAGATATACAACAGAGAGAACATTAAAAATAAATTAACAATAAACAGACATAGTAAATGACAAAACTAAATCAAGTAAATAACAGAAATAAATTGACAAGGAAAGTAAATGATAAAATAAAACAAGAAATTATTTAGAGGTGGTTATGGAATTCTTCTCTCATCGCCCAAAAAAAATAAAAAAAATAAGAGGTCTAGATCTGAAATTCACGTAAGAATTCAAAAAGCAATTTACACCATTTAATTAAAATTCATAATCTTTAATCTAATTAAAGTCAAGTTCTTAGATTCAACACTTACAACCTAAGTCCTTTAATTGAACAAAGAATGTAGATTTTAAATTTATCAAAAGAGATCATAAAAAGAAATCTGAATAATCAGACTTTCCAAGATTCTAAAAGAACATCTCTTATTTCTTTCATGGAATAATTAAATACAAGATACGGAAAAACAATTAAAAGACATAAAAATCGAAATTACAATGATTGCTCAAATGTAAAATTCGCACGAAGCAATGTCTCTTTTGTTCTTCAAGGTGTGTTCTCCAATCTTTTGTTTATCACGTCCTGACTCAGGATGTGGGCTTGGAACACGATAATTTGCGTCAGGGTATTACATCAATCCTCTTAAGCTCCAGGTTTATAACGCCCCGCCCTTTCCGAGATTCAGAGTCTAAATTTTTTATTTTTTTTAATAATATAATGACATTGAAAGAGGGCGGACGACGTCACGACGCGAGTTAAGTTCGGATTTCCAAAGTCCGACCCTTAACTGGCCACCCATGTGAGCATGGACTAAACCCATGAAAACAAACCACACATGGAACTAATCAAGTCATGCGGAATCATACTAGACTAATTGCGGAATTAAACTGAATAGATAGCAAGTACAAGTCTCCCATTAAAACTGTTTAAACTAAGCATCGAATATCAAACCATAAACAAACCATAGCAAAGTTACTAGTTATTACATGTCCATAAAATGTAATTCAAATAACTGAAAAATAGAAATTCCATTTATCATTCAAGCGCTTAAGCTTGGCTCCCCTCCTGGTCCTCGACCGTCTCTTTCCCTTTTCTTTTTCCTGCGTTATCCTCTAAGGATAGAATTAGGGCATTAGATCAACGTGCCCAGTAGGTTTTCCAATCAAGGCTACCACATGGTTGGTATATAAAAACATGCATATATCATAATATTTAAAATCAAAAACATCTGAAATCATGCTATGTATGTAAATGCAAATGTAATGAGTTCCACCCATCACAAGTATACATAGCTATCACTTGACGGGATTCTCACGTCAAGGTAATCCAGAGTACTCCACATTTCCTCTGAATAGAACTCTCATATCAAGTAAGCAAGAGTACTCCACATTTCCTCTGTATAGAACTCTCATGTCCAGGTAATCCAGAGTACTCCTCATTTCCTCTGGATAGGACTCTCATCATTAAGTTGTCCCATTATCATCACCCCATGCCATGCATGAGATGTCAATTTATATATATGTCATTTGTAATATATATCTCATCATTCAAACCCATTTAAAACATAAAACCATAACAATATATCTCATAAAAACCATGATAAAACCAATTATAAAAGTGGTTACAAGTAGGTAGGAAACCTACTGAAACTTCGCTTAAGTGTCCATTCCTTTTTAAGCGTCATCGATCACAACTCGTGCGCCGTTCAACTTCCGTTTCCTTGTTTATACAACAGCAAGTTAATACTTAATCTTTTGATTTCTTATTAGGTTTAAATCCCAAAAACCACTTTGTGGGGTTCAGCCATACCCATGGCCGAACCTCACCCACTTTGGGATTTGTCCTTCATTTGTTTTGGACCAATACCCTCCAAGTAACTTTATTTACAAACCTTAATCCATTAGCCATAACTTGGTGGGGTTCGGCCATACAACATGGCCGAACCTCACAATTTTGGTTTGAGCCCCTCTTTTAAGTCCTTTGCTTTTTTCATTCATATTTACAATAATGCACAGTTGTTTAATTTTCCTTAATAATCAAAGTCATACAACCAATCCACTAGTTCGGCCATAGGCCATACTACTTGGCCGAACCTCACCATTTGATTTGGTCCTTCATTCACCATCTCCAATTATATTATAACTTAGCCTAAGTCCACCAAATGATCATTGATGGGGTTCGGCCATACTACATGGCCGAAACTCATCCTATGGATTTTTATCCCATATTTCATCATCTACCATGATTGGTTATTTACTTACACTAAGTCCATTGATAATCATAGCATCATCCATAATTTTCACCCATGATCTTATCCTAATTAATCCATAAAAACAGTCCATTAAATTCCATAACCAAGAAACCTTACATCCATATAAAATGGTCCATGGGGTTCGGCCATACACATGGCCGAACCCAATGGTTCCCTTGGTTCAATGATTCCATCATGTGTACTTACTTTAGGCTTAACACTTTTAGCCATAAGAACCATATGGTTCAGCCATACATTGGCCGACCCAATATATACACTTTATCTCCATTTTTAAACACCTTAACCCTTCCACAACTTGTATGGTTTTTATCTCTCAAAAACCATCAAAATCACCATAAGCTTGACAACTCCTTTCATGGGGTTCGGCCATTGGGGCTATGTTTTGAACCTCTTTAACATATAATTTGAGTCTTATTAAAACACATAAAATCTCTATAATTTTGCATGGTTTTTAGTCTCCAAAAACCATCAAAATACCCAAATAATTTCATGGGGTTCGGCCACTTTGGATGGCCGAACCCAATGATACATTTTTACCATTTTAAACAACCTTTATCCAAGGTTTAATTCCTTGATGCATTCGGCCATTCCATGGCCCAACAAATGCTCCCTTTTCACCAATTTAATTAAACCAAATTACATGGAGTACTTACCAATTTCCTTTGCCTTTCCTCTTGCCTTTGATCTTTGCTTCCTTCCCTCCTTCCTTAGTCTCTAGCCGAATATGTGCTTGATCAATGGTGAAAACACCAATAGCTGGTTCGGCCAAGGAGGTGTTTTCTTGAGAGAGGGAGGGATGAGAATTCTAAGGTTTTTGGCAATGTAAATTTGGCCAAGTGATGGTGTTTTGTTTTTGTTAAACAGCCCCATATCCTCTCATTAATCCACCTCAATCCTTGATCAAACCAAGGGGACATTTGGTGCCAACCAATGCATCCCTTGGCACTCCCAACGTTGGAGCCTTGGGTTTCCATATGAGATGGAAACCCTCCCAATTCCCATGAGATTTTTATTGGTTTTCATGCATTAACCTTTAATTCCAACCCACCAACGTGTGGGACTTGTTTTCTTGGTGATGTTTGAGATCAAGACAACCCTTCGTATCCCATTTGACTCACTTGAACTTAAGGTCCCTTTGATTTCCAACTCAACTTGTAAGGTCTCGGAATTTTGGAATTAATATAAATGTGAATATCGTTTATTTTAATGATGGAAATTAGAAAATTGGTGGAGTAAATGGTAAATGGGCCAAAATTGGATAAAGGCCCAAGTGTGGCCCAATAGACTATGGTTTGGATTTAAATTTATTTAAATGGGTCAAGAATGGTCAAATTGGGTCAAATACCCATTTGGGACCCAATGGGTCAAGATGGTTAAGCTCTAAGGTAAATGGGCTAGTGGGAAATGTAATTGGGCCATGGGTCCAATGGTGATCCATTTAGAGTGGGCTTAATGAAATTTAATCACCCTAAGTAATTTGGAATTAAACAATGGTGGTGTGGCCAAGTGGGACCCACCTCCACCTCATCAAGTGAGGTGGTGGGTGGACCAATGATTGGTGGGGCCGGCCACCATGGTTGACTTGGTCAACCATGGGTGGAATAATGGGAATTAGGTTAAATAAAAATGAATTACCCTAAGTTAATTACCAAATTAATTAAATACTTAAATTATTAAATTGGTGGCTAAATTGGTCAAATGGGAGACCAAGCTACCCCACCTCAAAAGCAATACACGTTGGGCTTGGTGGTGGTTTAGATAACCACCACCATAAAGAGATTAAAATATCTTAAAATATCTTTGGTTGGTGAAAAATTAATGTAAAGTGTAAATGAGGTCATCAAATGGGGAAAAGTTTGATTTTTTTCTTTCTCATGTTCATTTTCACTAACTCCATCCCTCCCACTCCTCCATTGCCGTCCCATGTCCAAGTGAAGGAGAGAAAAAAAAAAGAGAAGGAGCTCAAGGAGAGAAGAAAAAAAAAATGGAATTTGGGGGGAGTTCACTCTAAGATTGAGGTCATCATCTTCCTCTCATCATCTTTTCCTCTTTTCATCTCTCAAATCCAAACCTAACATGGCCGATTTTAAGGTTGGGAGTTGCCACCCTTGATCAAAGATCTTGACCTATCAAAGATCAAGAGGAAGGAGAGAGGAGGCTATGGAGATCGACGGGAGCGGCGGAAGTCGGAGGAGACGGCGGATTGTGAGTATTTCTTAAACAAGAAATTTTGGACTTTTAGGGTTTGAGATTTGGGATTCATTTTGTAAATTTAATGGTGGTCAAATGATTTTATGCTATGCATTTTAAATCCATCAATTTGAAAGATGGAAAGTGGAGGAAACCCTAATGGATAAATTAGGGTTAGCTTAAGGAAAAATAAATGGATTAAAGAATGCAATGTAATTAAATTATTAAGCATGGAGAATGTTTATAATTTTAAGGTTGTAAATAATTGAATGTGATGAATTTTGTAAAGAGGGTTTAAATGAGAGAATCATAGGAGATGGAAGATAATTTTAATGACCTAAAAAAAAAAAAAAAATGGTTTAGGGTTTTAAGTGCTTAATGATTAAATGTAGGTGTTGTATGATATTTTTTTAGGGTTTTAAGGAATGGAGGTTATGGAAGGTAATTTGGACATTTTTAATGGAGTGTTAGGGTTTTGTGAGAATGGAATCCATGAATAAATGTAAATGTGTTATGATCACAAAGGGCACCCATGGATGATGGATCATGAACCATGGGTTCGGCCATGGTGTATGGCCGAACCCTATGGTGATCAAATGGTGAAATGGTGGAATGATGATGTATGTGAAGTAACGGAAAAATGAGTGGGTAATGGACTCATTGTAGTTAAATGCATAAGGTAAACCCCCTGGGAAGAATTGATGAATTGGGTATTTTGAACCCATGATCCATTGGTTGGTCAAAGTATGGGTTAACTTAGTATTATACATATGTTTAATTAATGAGGATTTAAGTTAAGAAGAAGGGCTAATTCTAATGATGTTAGGTCATAATTAAATGGGTCATTAATGGATTGAGTTAATGATCAGTTTTGGGCTTAAGTAGGCATGAATTAATGAAAAATTGTTTATGTGAAGGGTAGTGGGAAAAATGGTAAATATGGGCTAAAATGAAGAAACCCATTAAGTTATGATTTATGGGCTTGGAAATGATTAAAACTTGGATTGATTTGGTAATGTAATAAGGTATTGGATATCGCGAGCGGTACGCGTGTCGGTAGCCGGACTATCGGACAAAAACGAAAGAGAAGAACGCGAGTCGGTATTCGGTAGGATTTCTACCTACTTGTAAGCCATGGATGTGTAATGGTATATTCATCTTATTTTGGATAACTTTGGGATTGATCTTAAAAAAAAAAAAGAATTGTTCTATGATTATGGACATTATGTTTAATACTATGGTTTATTATTTTTAAGGTTATGCATTATATGGTAAGGCTATATATTGTATATTAAGGGTATGAGATATACATATTACATAGCATAATGCATTACATCTCATGCATGGCATGGGTGGAAAAAAAATAAACAAACCGGAGTCCATGCTCCGTCGGGGCGACCAAGAACAGGCGTGGGGACACCTTGACAAGGCTTTGCCGTCAAGGGGGATATTTTGCAATTGGACATATCTTGACGAGGTTTTTTTCCGTCAAGAGGGATATGACAGTATCTGGCAGGAATGATGGGTGGGATTCATAACATTTACACCCAGGGCATATCATTTACTTATATTTTCAGTATATGGTGGTTTATAGTTTTTACTGTGTTATTATCTGTATGTGGTTATTACTAACCCATGTGCTAGCCCTACTCGGAATCCTACTGGGCGTGTGTTCTAACGCACTACTTCTACCCTAGCTGATGATGCAGGAAATGGCAGAACGGAAGGGCGAGACGGAAGCCAAGCTTAGGAGCTTGGGGAGGCAGATTAATTATTTTGTTTTACGTTTATTTTGGAAAAGATGTATTTGTATAGTTAGCTTGTCGGAAATGTAATAATTTAGGTAGTTTGCTATGTTTAGGTATTATTTTGGATAATACAGTATAATGGCATTTTCGTAATTAATTGGGTATTTCTTCCCTGCTATCTAAAGAACTGGTAGGATAGTTCTATTATCATCCGCAGTTATTTTTATGTTCCACGAGCTTACTTCTACGCGTGAACCGTACTCGTGGACTTATGTTCCACGCACGCGTAGGGTTGGCCAGTTAAGGGCCGGGCTTTAGAAGCTCGGAACTTAACTCGCGCGTGACGTCCGCGCCTTTTGTCACTGTTAAAAAAAAAATAGGCTCTGACTTTCGGTGAAAAGGGGCGGGCGTTACACAACTCACCCAACTCACTACACTTAATGCATTTCGTTTAATGCACTTGAGTCAACTCATTACTTGATTTAATTCCAACTCACTTCAGTCCCAACTCAACCTGATTTAACTCATATTTGAGCTCACTTGAGGGTCCACACAGTCAACCATGGTCAACATGGTCTACACGACCCATTGGATCCCCATTTAGCCCATGGATCCAATTTGACGCCATGACCCATTTATGGGTGGTTTAGCCCTTTGCATGTGGTTTACACACTTGTATGAAGCCTACCCATTTATCATTCACCTCATTTCCAAATCAATTTCGCTTAACCATAATAAAATTGAGCTTACCCAATGTTCAAATAAATCCACCATGACCCATTGGGTCCCAATTGGGTCCTTTGACCCAATTTGATGTACATTACTCATTTACTTAAATTTGATCCTTATAATTTGTTCGTAGGGTTTTTAATTAAACAATGGGCCCCACTATTTTCTCATTTACAACCACATCTAATAAGGTTACTAATCCAGTGTCATTTTCGTAAATATTCATATCATTGAGAAATTGGGGTGTTACAATATGACCCTCTTTTTAAAATTTTCGTCCCGAAAATCGAGCGAAGTAGGGTTCCAAAATAAATTACATGAATAACTCAGGGTGAGCTGTTCTCATCTCTGATTCAAGTTCCCATGTGGCTTCTTCAACACCATGTCGATCCCATACCACTTTGACGAACTGAATCGCTCTGTTTCGCAACACCCTTTGCTCAGTCTCCACTATTCTGACAGGCTTCTCGACGTATGTCACGTCGCTTTGTACTTCTATGTCTTGCACATTCAACACATGGGAAGGATCGGGATTATACTTCCTCAGCATCGACAGTGAAACACATCATGTAAAGATGCCAATTGTGGAGGAAGTGCCAATTGGTATGCTACATCCCCCATCCTTCTTATGATGGGAAACGGTCCCACATATCTTGGTGACAAATTCCCCTTCTTTCCAAACCTCATGTGTCCCTTCCGTGGCGAGACCTTTAAGAACACCATGTCTCCCACTTCAAATTCAAGAAACCTTCTTCTCTTATCAACATAGCTCTTCTGCCGACTCTGTACAGTTAATAAAAGTTGCCGTATCAACTGTATTTACGATGTGGTCTCTGCAACCAACTCAGGTCCTATTAGTGCAGGCTCGCCAGCCTCAGTCCAGTACACTGGTGACCTACACGGTCTACCGTATAAAGCCTCGAATGGAGCCATCTGAAGGCTTGCCTGGTAACTGTTGTTGTATGAAAATTCTACCAATGGAAAATGATCCTCCCATCCACCCTTGAAGTCTAACATACATGCTCTCAGCATATCTTCCAAGGTTTGTATCGTCCTCTCGGACTGTCCATCAGTCTATGGATGAAATACGGTGCTAGTCAGTAGATCTGTCCCCATAGCTGACTGCATGCTCTGCCACACTCTGCCGGTAAATTGGCCATCTCTGTCAAATACTATAGTTCGGGGAATGCCATGTAGCCGAATGATTTCCTTGATATACCGTCGACCCAAAGTCTCTGATGAATCCGTCATCTTGATAGGAATAAAATGCGCAGACTTGGTCAGTCGGTCTACCATGACCCATATAGCATCATTGCCCTTTGAGGATCTCGGCAACCCCGTCACAAAGTCCATGAAAATGTGCTCCCATTTCCATTCTGGTATTGATCAGGGTTTGAGTAACCCTGGTGGTTTCTGATGTTCCGTCTTAACTTGCTGACAAATTAAACAGTGTGCCACAAACTCCTCCACATCTTTTTTGAGTCTGTGCCACCAATAGTGCCTCTTCAGATCGTGATACATTTTGGTGCTGCCGGGATGAATGGAGAGCTTGGTTTGATGTGCCTCAATCAATAGCTCTTTCCTACAGCTTTTTGGCACATAAACTCTTCCCCGAAATAAAAGACCCTGTCTGGTCGTAATTCCCATTCCGGTATGACTACGCCAGTGGACATCTTGGCCCATATCTCCTCCACTTCCGGATCTGCTTGTTGTTCTTGTTCAATCTTGGTGACCATATTGGATCGTATGATTAAATTATACATACTCCCATGGTTGTTGATATAAAGATTGAACTCTCGAATGGTATTCAACATCTCCCATTCCGTTCTGATCAAACATGCCACGGATGCATGTGATATGCGGCTGAGGGCATCCGCCACCTTGTTTGACTTGCCTGGATCATATCGAAGCGCGAATTCATAATCCGCCAGATACTCCATCCATCTACGTTGCCTCAGGTTGAGCTCCTTCTGATCAAATAAGTATTTCAAACTCTTATGATCAGAAAATACCTCAAATTTCTCGCCGTAGAGATAATTTGTCCAACCTTTGAGAGCGAAGACCATGCAGCTAGCTCTAGATCATGTGTGGGATAAAGACGTTCGTGTATTTTTAACTATCTTGATCCATATGCCACCACACGATGATCTTGACTGCGAACACATCCCAGTCCCTCTCCTGAAGCGTCGTATTCAACTTTATATCCCTTGCCTTTTTCTGGTAAAATTAGGATGGGAGCAGTTGTAAGTCTATCTTTTACCTCCTCAACCTCTATTTGCACAGATCTCTCCACTCATATTTGACTCCTTTCTAAGTGAGTCGAGTCAATGGTGATGCAATTTTGGAGAAGTCCATGATGAACTTCCGATAATAACCGGCCAATCCTAAGAAACTGCGGATCTCGGTCACACTCCTTGGCGCTTTCCAATCTCTCACTGCCTCCACCTAAGCGGGATCAATGGCTATACCTTCTTCGGATATAACATGTCCCAAGAAATTCACTTTGGATAGCCAGAATTCACATTTACTAGCTTTGGCATAAAGTTTGTTCTGCCTCAGAGTATTCAGAACTATCCGTAAGTGCTCTGCATGTTCCTCCTGACTCTTGGAATAGATGTAACGCCCCGCCCTCTCCGAGACAAAATCAGAGTCTAATTTTTTTTTTTTTTTAAACTTAAAACACCGGACAAGGGCGGAGGGACGTCACGACGCGAGTTAAGTTCAGACTACTCAAGTTTGAACCTTAACTGGCCACCATGTGTACATGGACTAGACCATGATAACAAATCACACATGGAACTAAACAATAACTTGCAGAATAAACTAGACTAACTGCGGAAATAGAATGAATAGATAGCAAGTAACAGTCTCAATTAATATTTAATATAAAACAACCATCCATAGTTAATAACCTAATCAAACCATAACAAAGTATTAACTTATTATATGTCCATCAATTATAACTCAAACGACAATAAATAAGAAGTCATGTTCATCAATCAAGCGCTTAGGCTTGGCTCCCCTCCCGGTCATCGACCTTCTCTTTCCCTTTCCTTGATCCTGCATTATCCTCTAAGGATAGAATTAGGGCGTTAGATCAACGCGCCCAGTAGGTTCCCGATCAGGGCTACCACATGGTTAGCATATAAAACATGCATATATATCATATTACATGATTATCAAAAACATATAAAACCATGCTATGTATGTATGCAAATGTAATGAGCCCCACCCCATCACACATACATAGCCTTCACTTGACGGGACTTTCACCGTCAAGGTAAATCACAATACAATTTCATTTGAGACTCACATGATAAGGTAATCCACAGTAATCCTCGTTACCTGTGGAAAGACACTTCATCATTGAGTTGTTTCATATCACATATTAGTCCTCCTGGTGGGACTCTCATCGCCTAAGGAGACCAATGTGACTTATCATCATGTTACTCCTCCTGGCGGGACTCTCATCGCCTAAGGAGGACAGTAACTCATAACTGCCACACAACATATCCTCCATCATCATCCCCTGTCCATGCATGAGATGTCAATGTACATGTATGTCATTTTGTAAATACATATCTCATCATTCAAAACCATATTTGAAACATAATATCAAGTACAACGTATCTCATAAAAACATGATAAAACCAAATCATAATTGTGGTTACAAGTAGGTAGGAAGCCTACTGAAGATTCTCTTCAGTGTTCGATCTTTCTTACTCGTCAGCCGTTCACGACTCGTACACCGTTCAACTTCCGTCACCTTGTGATGTAACAGTAAGTAAATCATATTATCAATTAAATGTCCATTCATATCAAAGACCCAAAAACATCTTGTGGGGTTCGGCCATGCCCTTGCCTGAACATCACCAACTTAGGATTTAATCTCCTTTTTCATTTAACCAATTCTTAAATACTTAACCCTTTAAACATATCTTGGTAGGGTTCGGCCATACATCATGGCCAAACCATACCTCCTTGGTTTAACCTTCTTTCATGTCCTTTTAAACTTTCTCTATCCATTATCATCCTTATTTACAACTTTGCCACTAGGCTAAACCATATCATAATTGTCATTTTATGGGGTTCAGCCCTATACATGGCCGAACCTTGTAATCCCACTTATCTATCACCAAATGGTTCTCCATTGGAATACTTTAAACCCTTTATAGAATCATGGAAGCAATAACAAACACTACCCATAAACTTAGTCCATTTAACCCAAAAACAGCCCATGGGGTTCGGCCATGCACATGGCCGAACCCAATGGTTCTCTTGATTTAATATTCACCATGATTACTGATGGTTTTAACATTCTAATTCAACCATGAACCATACATGGTTCAGCCATATATTGACCAACCAAAAACAGTAAACATATCCTCATTTAATTCCCATAAAACACCATAATCTTATATGGTTTTTATCTCACAAAATCATCAAATACTTTCATGGGGTTCGGCCCTCCAAGGTGGCCGAACCTTATGTCCATAACTTGATCTTCACAAACATACTTTTATGTTTCAATAACCATAACAGCATAACATAACCGAGTTTTACCATTTAAAAATCATCCAATAACCAACCTAATTACATGGGGTTCGGCCATGCTCATTGGCCGAACTCTATGACCTTTGGTTTTGAACTTCTTAATCATTCATCTAAGTCTAAATCAAACTTCCATATCTATGTTTTAACCTTTTTAAAACATACACTTTAAGTCTAATAAAACATCTAAAAACAGTCCCATACTTGTATGGTTTTAAATTCCAAAAAACCATCCAAATCAACCAATTATTTCCATGGGGTTCGGGCACCACCTCTCTTATCGCTGGATAATCTTCCATAAGCTCTTCTGGAAGAGGTGCTAAATCCACTTCCACCTCCTCGGGTAATCCCTCTTGATTGTCCATGTTAACTTCCACGTTGGAGTTGTTGGAAGTAGACACCAAATCTACAGGATTGCTAGGGGTTCCTCTGTCCCACAACTCCGTATACTCCACGTTACTCGACATATTTGTATCATAACATAGAACTCATAAATAATCAACAGCAGTTCTAATAAAACCAATCTTGGTTTGGGGAATTTCTTATGTATCATATCATGCATTTTGTTTGGGGAAATTGCCAAATCTTCACACTTTGTTTTCTTTTGTTTCTGGGGAAATCTCTAAATTCCTGTTGTTTGTTTCTCAATATGGGGATATCAGGGGAGTGCATCCTACTTTGCTATATTTGATATGTCCAGTTATGATAACTGTATGTTACTTTGCTATCTTTCATTGTCGTTCTCAGATTGATTGTTCAGTCTGAGTCAATCGAAGTAAATTAATCCGGCCCCCAGTCAGCGGACTCTGAAGAGTCGGTCAGTCAGGATTCTTATCTGTCAGTGAGACATGAAACTGTCTTCATCTTACTTCGATGATTCAACTTCCCGTTTCGCTCTGATACAAACTGTAACACCCATTTCCGAGATTCAGAGTCTAATTTTTTTTTTTAATAATATAATAACACCGAAAGAGGGTGGACTACGTCACGACGCGAGTTATGTTCGGACTTCCAAAGTCCGACCCTTAACTGGCCACCCATGTGAGCATGGACTAAACCCATGAAAACAAACCACACATGGAACTAATCAAGTCATACGGAATTTTACTAGACTCACTGCGGAATTAAACTGAATAGATAGCAAGTACAAGTCTCCCATTAAAATTGTTTAAACTAAGCATCCAATATCAAACCATAAACAAACCATAGCAAATTTACTAGTTATTACATGTCCATAAAATGTAATTCAAATAACTGAAAAATAGAAATTCCATTTATCATTCAAGCTCTTAAGCTTGGCTCCCCTCCTGGTCCTCGACCTTCTTTTTCCATTTTCCTTTTCCTGCGTTATCCTCTAAGGATAGAATTAGGGCGTTAGATCAATGCGCCCAGTAGGTTTTCCGATCAAGGCTACCACATGGTTAGTGTATAAAAACATGCATATATCATAATATTTAATAATCAAAAACATCTGAAATCAATGCTATGTATGTAAATGCAAATGTAATGAGTCCCACCCATCACAAGTATACATAGCTATCACTTGACGGGATTCTCACGTCAAGGTAATTCAGAGTACTCCACATTTCCTCTGAATAGAACTCTCATATCAAGTAAGCCAGAGTACTCTACATTTCCTCTGTATAGAACTCTCATGTCCAGGTAATCTAGAGTACTCCTTCTCATTTCCTCTGGATAGGATTCTCATCATTAAGTTGTCCCATAATCATCACCCAATGCCATGCATGAGATGTCAATGTATATATATGTCATTTGTAAATATATATCTCATCATTCAAACCCATTTAAAACATAAAACCATAACAATATATCTCATAAAAACCATGATAAAACCAATTATAAAAGTGGTTACAAGTAGGTAGGAAACCTACTGAAACTTCGCTTAAGTGTCCGTTCCTTTTTAGGCGACACCCGATCACGACTCGTGCGCCGTTCAACTTCCGTTTCCTTGTTTATACAACAGCAAGTTAATACTTAATCTTTTGATTTCTTATTAGGTTTAAATCCCAAAAACCACCTTTTGGGGTTCAGCCATACCCATGGCCGAACCTCACCCACTTTGGGATTTGTCCTTCATTTGTTTTGGACCAACACCCTCCAAATAACGTTATTTACAAACATTAATCTATTAACCATAACTTGGTGGGGTTCGGCCATACAACATGGCCGAACCTCACAATTTTGGTTTGAGCCCCTCTTTTAAGTCCTTTGCTCTTTTCATTCATATTTACAATAATGCCACTAGGCTAAGCCTTGTTTAATTTTCCTTAATAATCAAAGTCATACAACCAATCCACCTTAGTGGGGTTCGGCCATACTACTTGGCCAAACCTCACCATTTGATTTGGTCCTTCATTCACCATCTCCAATTATATTATAACTTAGCCTAAGTCCACCAAATGATCATTGATGGGGTTCGGCCATACTACACGGCCGAACCTCATCCTATGGATTTTTATCCCATATTTCATCATCTACCATGATTGGTTATTTACTTACACTAAGTCCATAGATAATCATATCATCATCCATAATTTTCACCATGATCTTATCCTAATTAATCCATAAAAACAGTCCATTAAATTCCATAACTAATAAACCTTACATCTATATAAAATGGTCCATGGGGTTCGGCCATGTGGTTCCCTTGGTTCAATGATTCCATCATGTGTACTTACTTTAGGCTTAACACTTTTAGCCATAAGAACCATATGGTTCAGCCATACATTGGCCGACCCAATATATACACTTTATCTCCTTTTTTAAACACCTTAACCCTTCCACAACTTGTATGGTTTTTATCTCTAAAACCATCAAAATCACCATAAGCTTGACAACTCTTTCATGGGGTTCGGCCATCCCCAATGGCCGAACCCTATGGCCTATGTTTTGAACCTCTTTAACATATAATTTGAGTCTTATTAAAACACATAAAATCTCTATAATTTTGCATGGTTTTTAGCCTTCAAAAACCATCAAAATACCGAAATAATTTCATGGGGTTCGGCCATCCAAAGTGGCCGAACCCAATGATACATTTTTACCATTTTAAAGAACCTTTATCCAAGGTTTAATTCCTTGATGCATTCGGTCATTCCATGGCCCAAAACATGCTCCCTTTTCACCCCAAAACATGCTCCCTTTTCACCAATTTAATTAAACCAAATTCCATGGAGTACTTACCAATTTCCTTTGCCTTTCCTCTTGCCTTTGATCTTTGCTTCCTTCCCTCCTTCCTTAGTCTCTAGCCGAATATGTGCTTGATCAATGGTGAAAACACCAATAGCTGGTTCGGCCAAGGAGGTGTGTTCTTGAGAGAGGGAGAGAGATGAGAATTCTAAGGTTTTTGGCAATGTAAATTCGGCCAAGTGATGGTGTTTTGTTTTTGTTAAACAACCCCATATCCTCTCATTAATCCTAATCAATCCTTGATCAAACCAAGGGGACATTTGGTGCCAACCAATGCATCCCTTGGCACTCCCAACGTTGGAGCCTTGGGTTTCCATATGAGATGGAAACCCTCCCAATTCCCGTGAGATTTTTATTGGTTTTCATGCATTAACCTTTAATTCCAGCCCACCAACGTGTGGAACTTGTTTTCTTGGTGATGTTTGACTTCATATCCCATTTGACTCACTTGAACTCAAGGTCCCTTTGATTTCCAACTCAACTCACCCAACTCACTACACTTAATTCATTTCGTTTAATGCACTTGAGTCAACTAATTACTTGATTTAATTCCAACTCACTTCAGTCCCAACTCAACCTGATTTAACTCATATTTGAGCTCACTTGAGGGTCCACATGGTCAACCATGGTCAACATGGTCTACACGACCCATTGGGTCCCCATTTAGCCCATGGATCCAATTTGACGCCATGACCCATTTATGGGTGGTTTAGCCCTTTGCATGTGGTTTAGACACTTGTATGAAGACTACCCATTTATCATTCACCTCATTTCCAAATCAATTTAGCTAAACCATAATAAAATTGAGCTTACCCAATGGTCAAATATATCCACCATGACCCATTGGGTCCCAATTGGGTCCTTTGACCCAATTTGATGTACATTACTCATTTACTTAAATTTGATCCTTATAATATGTTCATAGGGTCTTAAATTGAACAATGGGCCCCACCATTTTCTCATTTACAATCACATCTAATAAGTTTACTAATCCAGTGGCATTTTCGTAAATATTCATATCATTGAGAAATTGGGGTGTTACAAGGTCAAATTCGAATTTTGCATTGCCTTAAAGGGGTATTTCTAGGCTCAAGAAATGGAGAAGGGTGGAGATTTAATCTGGATTTAAGTTAATGGATCAAAGGGTTGGATTAGATCTTATAAAACATGAGTGGTTGGGATTTAAAATTTAAAAGACTAGGGTTACAATAGGCTCACACAAATTTGGCTTTATTGGGTCTCAAGGTAGCTTGGGCTCAAAACAAGGAAAAGAGAGAAATTAGGATTGGCTTTGGCATGGGATTTTTGAGTTTGACATGTAGGGATTAGGGTTTGTTTTATGCAATGGTAAATGGATGGTGGAGATTAAAAGATATGATGAATGAATGGATGGGTGATAATGAGATGATGTAGAGAGTTGACCTATGTGATATGGGAATGAGGTGGATATGAGATTGTGTAAAATCGTGTGGATTAGATTTGGATTAGGTGTGGGTGACATGACATATGCGCATGGAGGCTACTTGGGCTCCAAGTTGTTCTAACATAGGGTTTTGATGAAATGATGGCTCGGATTACTTTGGGGGTTAAATCTAATGGTTCTAAGGTGATTTCATAAAAAAAAAAATTATATGAGTGACATGGTACCTAATGGAGGGTTGTGATTTAAAGGTGGAGATGGATAGATGGTATGATGAATGGCCTAGATTTAATGCAAACTATGTTAAGAGATGGATTACCATGGAGGCTCTAGGGTTTTACCTAATATGTATGCATGGAGTGGATGGTTGTGATGAAATGTCCTAAGATCTAATGGTTTAAATGATAGATGAATGATATAAATTTATGAATGGTAAAATGATGCATAAGATTTTAAGATTCTAAGGTTAATCTACTTGATGGATGGATTGGATTGCATAGATCTAACATGGTTTATGTATGAATGGATTGAAGGTTGAGATTGAATGTATGATGAATGAAAAGGTGGAGATGAAATGCGCACGGGAGAGATAATGATTTAGGTTTATGGAATTCGGTGATGGGTAATTGGATATGGGCTAAGGTGAAATTCGAACTTCGACCATAGAGCTTTTTTCTTGGATTTTGGACTGGACTTCAACTCATGGACTTCTACTTAGGCCCACTTGACTTGGACTTGAGCTTGAGAACTTAGGCCTTTGGCGGTCTTGAGTTACAATTGGCTTGGCTCAACTGTGTGAAATGCCCATGAACTGTCTGCGGCCTGGCCCAATGTTGGCTTGGCTTGGCCCTTATGAAGTGGATCTTGACCCATTTGATATTGATTTTCATTCTTTGGCATTTGAATTGTAGCTTCTTTCTTCCAAAATTTAATAATTAATTTATCACTCGAACAATTAATTAATTAATTAATCTATATTCTCATAAGTAGATCTAGATTAACCAATTTACATGAAAAACCCTAAAAGTTGCATGAATTAAATTATTAAATTTCTAGGTCTTCACTTTTAGGCTCTAATCTTGCAATTATCCACTGAATTGAGATTATTTTCCTGAACTTTCCATATTTATCTACAAAACTGAGAAATTGCATTAAATGCACCAATATACATAAATATGAGAGTTAACTGGTCCAATAATCAAGGGTAAAAATGTAATATTTCAGTGCTCAACAAATACCTCCAAATTCAAATTTTGCTAGTCCTCGAGCAAAACTAATTCTAAAAATGCAACCACAAATCCTAAACTAAATCTAAAAGCTATACCACTTTTTCTAGTATTCTCGATTGTATTTAGCATATGCAAGAAGCCTTTAAACCCCTAGGTTTCCCCTAGTGGATGAGTTATAGTTTCGTGAGGGCTTACAGTGATGATACCTACAAACATCAACATCTTTAGTAAGAACACACAGAAAAGGGGTCTAAACATCATACAACTCTAGAGTTCGTTTTACAAGGTTTATACCCAGAGTGTAGTGTGTACTTAGCCAATAACAAGACAAACTTCTTTTCCCAAACAATCACTAGTTTTGTACCCACCATTGGAAAATGCGTTTTGATTTCAAATCTCAGATATTTCTCTTAGAAAGACTAACGCTCAGAGGTTTGGGTTCATTTTCTATCAAAGTATATGTGAGTAGAGTTTATGTATTCAAATCAAAATATCTCACATATGTATTAACAAATACGGCACATATCAAAGAAAATAAATAATCTCATGAATGGATGACACTTTAGCGAGAACGTTGAGTCAAATATCATCAGTTTCCCTCCTCTATTCTCCATATGAAACAATATATTTTTGGCTTAAGATGATTAGAACTTCCTAATAGGATGAAATGCGGCTTGGGATTGGGTCAAATCAAAGAAGGATAGAATGCTCTAAAATTAGTACTTTGGACAAAAGTGGTTAGAGGTCTTCATTATTTTGAAATGGGATATTTTTCCTCTATTTTTCTTTTCAGTACTTTTCAAAGTATTTATTGTTCTTTATTTTTATCTTCTTCTTCACATCCTTCTTTGGTGTTCGGATGTTCCCTTTTTCTTTTTCTTTCTCTTTCTTTCTTTTTTTCTCTTTCTATTAGTGTTGTTTATTTTTCAGAGTAGCATCCCAATTTTTCATCTCTAACCTTTTCTGAGTTCTAGAATAGGTCAGAGATATTCCAATGAGGCTCAAACTCTACAGTCGGAGTTGGGTATGATAAACTTGGTTTATCAACAAATTAGTCTAATTTTTCAATAAGGTTCAAATGGGAACTATCAAGATAAAATGACCAAAGGTAGGCTTGAAAGGGTCAAACGATCCAAAAATGGCCTAAATCGTATACAAAATTACAACAGGTGGTTTCCTTGTTTTATATAAATTTAGAAAAATTTCAAGTATTGTAACACCCCGGATTTTCAAGTTATCAATATGTATGAAATTTGCCCATTTAATTTGTGAATTAATGGACATGGACCTTAGATGGGTAAGGTGTTGGGTCAATTGGCCAATTAAGACCCAACGGATAGCGGATATGGTTCAATTAAATTAAATGGGTGAGATTTATTTAATTGGGTCAAAATTGTTAATTGGGTCAAAATGTCCAATTGGGACCCATTGGGTCATGGTTGACTTGGTTGACCACCAAGTGAGTTCAAGCTTAATTAAATTGGGTTGAATTTAGTTGGAAATGGAATTATGTAATTGAGTTGATTTTAAGTGAGTTTAAGCCTAATTAAATTTGGTTGAATTAAGTTGGGAATGGAATTATGTAATTGAGTTGATTTTAAGTCAGTTAAGTGAGTTGAGTTTAAAAGAATGAAAAATAATTGAGTTATGGTGACTTGGTTGGGAAGTTAATGGGACCTTGAGCTTAAGTGAGTGGAGTAGGTGGAGAGATACATCTCATGAGACCCAACACGAGGCATACACGTTGGAGTTGGGAGTTTCATCTCAATGGATGAAACTCCAAATAAATCATTAATGAGGGAGGTGAGGAGTTTTGTTGTTTCAAATACCAATTCAAGTATACACGTTGGTAACATAGGAGTTTCATCTCATGGGATGAAACTCCATGTGTATCATGAATGGGAAGGTGATGGTTTTGAGATGTTACACAAGCCAACTCAAGGCTACACCGTTGGGACATGGGAGTTTCATTTCATGGATGAAACCTCCAAATGAAACATTAAGGAGGGAGGGAAAAGGGCATGGGAGTTACAAAGGGGAGTCACCAAAGGACATCAACTTTGGCTGAATTTCATTAAACAAGAAAAGACTAAGGGGTTGCATCTTAGAATCTCACTCTCTTCCTCTCACACAAGGCCGACCACTCTCAAGACAAATACTTGGAGTATTTTCTATCCCAAGTTTCTCTCTTTCTCTCTCTCAAACCTATACCTCTTGGCCGAACCACTCCAAGAGATTTTATCAAGATCAATCTCGGCCAAGGATCAAGGAGGAAGAAGAGGCTAAGGAAGAAGAAGATCAAAGGAACAAGGAGTGAAAGAAACCGGAGGAGCCGCGGAAACGGTAAGTACTTGTTAGATTTTTATCAAGTAAGAAAAGATGATCAAGGATCATGGTTTGGACCCTGCATAGCCTGTAATGGCCCGAAATTTTTAAATTAATATAAATGTGGATATTATTTATTTTAGTGATGGAAATTGGAAAATTGGTGGAATAAATGGTAAATGGGCCAAAATTTGGACAAAGGGCTAAGTATGGCCCAATAGACTATGGTTTGGATTTGAATTCATTTAAATGGTCAATGAGGGTTAAATGGGTCAAGAATGGTCAAACTTGGGTCAAATACCCATTTGGGACTCAATGGGTCAAGATGGTTAAGCTCTAAGGTAAATGGGTAAGATGGAAATGTAATTGGGCCATGGGCCCAATAGTGATCCATTTAGAATGAATGGAATGAAATTTAAATTATCTAAGTTATTTGGAATTAAACCAAGGTGATGTGGCCAAGTGGGACCCACCTCCACCTCATCAAGTGAGGTGGCGTGTGGGCCAATGATTGGTGGGGCCGGCCACCATGGTTGATTTGGTCAACCATGGGTGGAACAATGGGAATTAGGTTAAGTACAAATGAATTAACCTAAGGTAATTATCAAATTAATTAAATAATTAAATTATTAAATTGGTAGCAAATGGGGTTAAATTGGTCAAATGGGAGACCAAGCTACGCCACCTCAAGTATGAAACACGTTGGGCTTGGTGGTGGCTTAGATAACCACCACCATAAAGCAATTTAAATGTAGCGCCCGCCCCTTTTCACCTAAAATTAGAGCCTATTTTTTTTTTTTTTTAAAAAGTGACAAAAGGCGCGGACGTCACGACGCGAGTTAAGTTCCGAGCTTCTAAAGCCCGACCCTTAACTGGCCAACCCTACGCGTGCGTGGAACATAAGTCCACGAGTAAGGTTCACGCGTAGAAAGTAAGCTCGCGGAACATAAAAATAACTGCGGATGATAATAGAACTATCCTACGAGTTCTTCAGATAGTAGGGAAGAAATACCCAATTAATTACGAAAATGCCATTACACTGTATTATCCAAAATAATACCTAAACATAGCAAACTACCTAAATTATTACATTTCCGACAAGCTAACTATACAAATACATCTTTTCTAAAATAAACGTAAAACAAAATAATTAATCCGCCTCTCCAAGCTCCTAAGCTTGGCTTCCGTCTCGCCCTTCCGGTCCGCCATCCCCTGCATCATCAGCTAGGGTAGAAGTAGGGCGTTAGAACACGCGCCCAGTAGGATTCCGAGTAGGGCTAGCACATGGGTTAGTAATAACCACATACAGATAATAACACAATGAAGACTATAAACCACCATATACTGAAAATATAAGTAAATGATATGCCATGGGTGTCAATGTTATGAATCCCACCCATCATTCCTGCCATATACTGTCATATCCCTCTTGACGGAAAAATCTCGTCAAGATACGTCCAACCGCAAAATATCCCCCTTGACGGCAAAGCCTCGTCAAGGTGTCCCCATGCCTGTTCTCGGTCGCCCCGACGGAGCATGGACTCCGGTTTGTTTATTTTTTTCCGCCCATGCCATGCATGAGATGTAATGCATTATGCTATGTAATATGTATATCCCATACCCTTAATATACCATACATAGCCTTATCATATAATGCATAATCTCAAAAATAATAAACCATAGCATTAAACATAATGTCCATATTCATAGAACAATTGTTTTTTTTTTAAGATCAATCCTAAAATCAACCAAAATAAGATAAATATACCATTACACATCCATGGCTTACAAGTAGGTAGAAATCCTACCGAATACTGACTTGCGTCTTTATTTCGCTTTCGACCGACAATGCAGCTACCGACTTGCGTACCACTCGCGCTATCCGATACCTTATTAAATTACCAAATCAATCCAAGTTTTGATCGTTTCCAAGCCCATAAATCATAACTTAGTGGGTTTCTTCATTTTAGCCCATATTTATCATTTTTGCCACTACCCTTCACATAAACAAGTTTTCATTAATTCATGCCTACTTAAGCCCAAAATTTAATCCACAACTTAGGTCCTTAACTTAGGTTCATTAATGATTCATTGACCATGCCCTAACATCCCTAAATCATCCACTTAATTTAATCAAATTTTCCATCATCTAGACACAAGCATGGACCCAACCTTAGCCCATACAATAACTTACAAAATGGGTCATGGGTTCGGCCACACACCATGGCCGAACCCATGATGTCTTGTTCCCCATTTTCCTTGGATCCTTTAGTACATTTTAGATCTACCACAAGTCCTCCCATGAGAGGTTTACATCATGCATTTAAGTCCCCATTTTAAGGTATCATTACATAGTTTGGGTCCATCAAAACTACTAACATTTTCCCATTTATTTCTCCATAAATCACAACCATTAAATCCACCATTGTTCACCATAGGGTTCGGCCATACACCATGGCCAAACCCATGGTTCATGATTCATCACTCCTTACTCCAAAATATCTCCATTCACCAAAATATTAAATCCATTACTCTTCCCATTTTTCCATGACTTTAACCTTAAAAAAAACCCTAATTAACTTCACACACACACAACAACCTAGGGTTCGGCCATACACCATGGTCGAACCCATGGTTCATAATTTATTCTCTTTTATGTTTCCAATACCATAAAATCCTTTTACATTTTCATCATAAAACCATTTTAAACATTACTCCCATGCATTCATTAAAACCCTAAATGCATTAATCAAAAACCTTCATTGCCTTCCATCCTTTAAACCCTAACCAATTTCATCAAACCCTAATCACCCACCATAGGTTCGGCCATGCTACATGGCCGAACCCTATGGCCCATGATTCTTATTCCAAGCACACCATTCCATAATTTATACAATGCACATACTATATTTATTTATTTCTTTTCCCTAACCCTAATTTTTTTCTCCATTAGAGTTTTACCCACTTTCCATTCCTTCCATTTGATGGATTTAAAATCCATAGCATAAATTATCTATCCACCATTAAATTTCACAAAAACAAGCCCTAAATCTTAAACCCTAAAATCCAAAATTTCTTGTTTAAAAAATACTCACTATCCAACGTCTCCTCCGATTTCCGCCGCTCCCGTCGATCTCCGTAGCCTCCTCTCTCCTTCCTCTTGATCTTTGATAGGTCAAGATCTTTGATCAAGGGTGGCAACTCCCAACCTTAAAATCGGCCATGTTAGGTTTGAATTTGAGAGATGAAAAGAGGAAAAGATGATGAGAGGAAGATGATGACCTTAATCTTAGAGTGAACTCCCTCCAAATTCCATTTTTTTTCTTCTCTCCTTGAGCTCCTTCTCTTCTTTTTTTTCTCTCCTTCACTTGGACATGGGACGGCAATGGAGGAGTGGGAGGGATGGAGTTAGTGAAAATGAACATGAGAGAGAAAAAAAATCAAACTTATCCCCATTTGATGACCTCATTTACACTTTACATTAATTTTTCACCAACCAAAGATATTTTAAGATATTTTAATCTCTTTATGGTGGTGGTTATCTAAACCACCACCAAGCCCAACGTGTCTTGCCTTTTAGGTGGGGTAGCTTGGTCTCCCATTTGACCAATTTAGCCACCAATTTAATAATTTAAGTATTTAATTAATTTGGTAATTAACTTAGGTTAATTCATTTTTATTTAACCTAATTCCCATTATTCCACCCATGGTTGACCAAGTCAACCATGGTGGCCGGCCCCACCAATCATTGGCCCACTCGCCACCTCACTTGATGAGGTGGAGGTGGGTCCCACTTGGCCACACCACCATTGTTTAATTCCAAATTACTTAGGGTGATTAAATTTCATTAAGCTCACTCTAAATGGATCACCATTAGGCCCATGGCCCAATTACATTTCCCGCTAGCCCATTTACCTTAGAGTTTAACCATCTTGACCCATTGGGTCCCAAATGGGTATTTGACCCAATTTGACCATTTTTGACCCATTTAACCCTCATTGACCATTTAAATAAATTTAAATCCAAACCATAGTCTATTGGGCCACACTTGGGCCTTTGTCCAAATTTTGGTCCATTTACCATTTACTCCACCCATTTTCTAGTTTCCATCATTAAAATAAATAATATTCACATTTATATTAATTCCCAAATTCCGAGACCTTATAATACAATCCTCTTTTAAAATTTTCGTCCCGAAAATTCGAGCGAAGTAGAGGTTCAAAACATCTTACACAAAGAGTTCCGGATGAGAAGCTCTCATCACCGACTCAAGTTCCCAGGTGGTTTCTTCATTGCCATGTCGTTCCCATACCACCTTGACGAACTGAATGGCCCGGTTCCGCAACACCCTTTGCTTGGTCCCGACTATTCTGACCGGCTTCTCCACATATGTCACATCGCTTTGCACATCGATGCCTTCAATACTCAATACATGTGAAGGATCAGGGTTGTACTTCCTCAACATAGACACATGGAATACATCATGTAATGATGATAACTGCGAAGGGAGCGCCAACTGATAAACCCCCCCCCCCCCCCCCCCACCCTCTTCAAGATTGGAAACAGTTCCACAAATCTAGGTGACAGTTTCCCCTTCTTTCCAAATCTCATGTGTCCCTTCTGTGGTGAGACTTTCAAAAACACCAAGTCTCCCACCTCAAATTCGAGGAACCTTCTCCTCTTGTCGGCGTAACTCTTCTGACGCCTTTGTGCAGTGAGTAGATGCTGTCGTATCAATTTAATCTGCGCTGTAGTTTCTGCAACCAACTCCGGTCCAATCAGTACAGGTTCACCGGCTTCTGTCCAACACACTGGTGATCTACATGGCCTACCATATAAGGCCTCAAACGGAGCAATTTGTAGGCATGACTGATAGCTGTTATTGTAGGAAAACTCCACCAGTGGTAAATGATCCTCCCATCCACCCTTAAAGTCTAGCATGCATGCTCTCAGCATATCCTCCAATGTCTATATTGTCCTCTTCGACTGTCCATCAGTCTGTGGATGAAATGCTGTGCTAGTTAATACGTCGGTCCCCATAGCCGACTGCAAGCCCTGCCATACTCTGCCGGTGAATCGGCCATCCCTGTCGGACACAATAGACCGGGGAATGCCATTTAACTTGATGATCTCCCGGATGTACCGTCGACCCAAAGTCTCTGATGAATCCGTCACCTTGTTGGGAAGGAAATGTGCAGACTTGGTCAACCGGTCCACTATGACCCATATTGCATCGTTGCCCTTGGATGACCTTGGCAACCCTGTTACAAAGTCCATGGATATGTGTTCCCATTTCCATTCTGGCACCGGTAAGGGTGCGAGTAAACCCGGTGGCTTCCGATGTTCTGCCTTAACCTGCTGACAGGTTAAGCAACGAGCAACAAACTCTGCCACGTCTTTCTTAAGTCCATGCCACCAATAGTGCCTCTTAAGATCATGGTACATCTTGGTGCTGCCCGGGTGAATAGACAGTTTGGTTTGGTGTGCTTCAATCAGCAACTCTCTTCTGCAATTCTTAGGCACATATGTCCTGCCTCGGAACATAAGACCCTGTCCTGGTCGTAATTCCCACTCCGGTACAACCTCACCGGTAGACATTTTAGCCCAAATCTCCTCCACTTCTGGATCTGTCCGTTGCTCCCATTCAATCTCGGAGACCATGTGGGATCGTATGATCAGATTATATATAGTCCCATGATTATTGAGGTAGAGTTTAAACTCTCTGATGGTATTCAACACCTCCCATTCTATTCTGATCATACTGGCTACTGTCGCAGGTGATATGCGGCTGAGAGCATCTGCCACTTTGTTCGCCTTGCCAGGATGATACCGGAGTGCGAACTCATAATCTGCCAAGTATTCCATCCATCTACATTGCCTCATGTTGAGTTCCTTCTGATCAAATAGGTACTTTAGGCTCTTGTGGTCTGAGAATACCTCAAACTTCTCACCATAAAGGTAGTGTCTCCAACTTTTAAGAACGAAGACCACCGCTGCCAGTTCCAGATCATGTGTGGGATAATTACGCTCATGAATTTTCAACTGTCTTGACCCGTACGCCACCACCCTATTATCTTGACTGAGGGTACACCCCAGTCCCACTCCTGAGGCATCACAGTACACTTCATAATTTCTGCCTCTTTCCAGCAAGATTAGAATAAGAGCGGTTGTAAGCTTCTCTTTTAGCTCCTCAAATCTCCGGTTGTACAGATCCGACCATTCAAATTTGACTCCTTTCTGAGTGAGTCGGGTAAGTGGGGCTGCAATCTTGGAGAAGTCCATGATGAATTTCTTGTAGCAACCGGCCAATCCCAGAAAACTGCGGATCTCGGTCACATTTGTTGGCACTTTTCACTCCTTCACTGCCGCTACTTTAGCCGGGTCCAGGGCTATACCTTCCTCCGATATAACGTGTCCCAAGAAGTTAACCTTAGCCAGAACTCACTTGCTGGCTTTGGCATACAATTGGTTCCTCTTCAGGGTGTTCAGAACTATCCGCAAGTGCTCGGCATGTTCCTCCTGACTTTTGGAATAGATCAGGATGTTATCAATGAATACAATCACAAACTGATCCAAATAAGGACGGAATATCCTATTCATCAGGTCCATGAACACCGCCGGTGCATTTGTAAGTCCAAACGGCATGACTACATACTCATATAATCCATACCATGTCCTGAAGGTTGTCTTCTCGATGTCTTCCTCTCTAACCCGGATTTGATGGTATCCGGACATCAGATCAATCTTGGAAAAGTGAGAGGAACCCCTAAGCTGATCAAACAAATCATCAATCCTGGGTAGGGGATATTTATTCCTGACAGTCAACTGGTTCAATTTTCTATAATCCACACACATCCGAAGGGTACCGTCCTTTTTCTTAACAAACAATACCGGGGCTCCCTATGCGGATGTGCTGTTCCGAATAAAGCCCAGCCTGAGCAGTTCGTCAATCTGCTTTTTCAACTCAGTCATCTCAGCCGGTGCCATCCTGTAATGAGGTAATGATACTGGAGCTGCGCCGGAGTATAATTTAATCTCAAAGTCTATCTCCCTCTTAGATGGTAGACCAGGGTGCTCTATTGGAAATACCTCGGCATAATCTACTACCACCGCCAGAAGTTCAGCTATTGGTGCCTTATCTAATCTGAGGGTGTTCAAGGCAAGATGATTCAATTCTTCCTGCAGCCTTCTAGGAATGCCCTGTCGGTCAGCGGGCACTATATACCGCCTTCCTTCGGGTGACCAAAATATCACTCTACGAAGATGGCAATCAATATGGGCCTGATACGTAGCCAACCAGTCCATACCAAATATAACATCGTACTCAGCCATATCGATTACTAAATAATTGAACTCGAATCTGAATCCAGCGGCCGTGCATATGAGCCCCAAAGATGTGTCTCCGACAGGGGATACAATAGTAAGTGAGGTGGACAGATTCTGTACTAATGTGCCCGTAGCAGATATGAATGCAGCAGATATAAATGAATGGGAAGCTCTAGAATCAAATAATGTAATTGCATAAGAACTACCAACTACAACCATACTTTGAATCACCGAGCAGTCCACTGCTACTTGAGAAGGTATAGCAAAAAGTCGTCCTGATCCCGTAGGGTTTGGCGCCCGTCCTGCCTGATTGTATGTTCTGCCCCCTCGTAGCTGAGCTGATCTAACTGGAGGACGGGAGGAACCCTTGAAGTTAGAGGGTCTGCTGAGCTGCAGACACTCCCTCTTGAAGTGAACCTGTTGGCCACACTGATAGCAAGTGATCCCACCCCGAGGGACCTGGGTGACTGATGCTGATGGGGAGGGCTGATTGGGGCGAAAGCCCCCTGTAGATCCAGTAGAGGATGAGGGTTGCTGAAACTCGGGCGGAACCTCTTGTTGGGTTGAAATACGCCCCGTCCACTCTGCCATTGGCGGTTGTCATGCCGCGCTATCTCATTCAATTCCCGCTCCACTATAGTGGCCCTGCCGACCACCCGTGCCAATGTAGGTTCCTTGAATACTGTCACCCTAGTTTTGATGCTCGGCTGAAGGCCCCGTTCAAACTTACGGGCCCTCCGGTGTTCAGTGTCCACCATGTAGAATGCGTAGACAGATAGTCGAAGGAACTCCCGGTGGTACTCTGCCACTGTCATATTGCCTTGTACTAATGATATAAAAGCTTCAGTCTGGCTCTCCCTTTCTTCCTCCGGGAAAAACTGCTCTAGAAAAGTGGCTGAGAACCATTCCCAAGTCATGGCAATTCTTTCCCTTTCCGGCACCAGTGATTGCTGTTTTTCTACCACTTCCCACCAATTACCAGGCATCCTCAATCAGTTGAGATGTTGCCAGTAAGATTCTGTCAGCCGGACTGGAAACCTGAAGCAGATTTAAGATCTGAATGATCTTCTTTAACCAGTGATCTGCTCCTACAGCCCCTTCTTTTCCTCTGAAATAGGGAGGGCGCTGTTGCTGGAAATATTTCACCATCTTCCGTTTACTAGTGTCACTAGTAGTCGCATTTCCGTCGCTAGTAGTCGCATTTCCGCTCAAATGTTGTTGAAGAGCAGCAGTGACTGCCACTTGAACTACATCTTTTAGCTCAGGAGGTACACCTTGTATGTTTATATTATTCTGTTCCTTCTCCCGATGGGGTACCTCCTCTTCCTGGCGAGGTGGTGATACCTCTTTCTGGTTGCGACGAGTCCTTCTCTTCGGAGCCATTTCCTAGTCATCGAAAACACTGACTTAGTTCCTTTTCAAATGGAGGAAAAAGAAAAAAAAATACTAAACAATATACTTTGTTTCTCATTTTTGGGGAAGATTGCCAAATAAGCACACTTGGTTTGGGGAAAAACTTCCCAAGTATCTATGTTTCGTTCCATTTGTGAAATCGAGGAATTCTCTCCTATGTTCAATAAATCTACCATTATTCCGTCAAATTTGGGGAAGACCTAGATTTGTTTTCTCATGTCGGGAAAATGTAACCCTACTTGCTATGTTTGATAATTCCGACTTAAATTGATTATTTTTTCTTCCCTTGCTATCATCCCTTTCCGTCAAATGTTGTTCTCAGATTAAACCCTTCAGTTTGAGTCAATCGAAGTAATTTAACCCGGCCCCCGTGCAGCGGACTCCGAAGAGTCGGTCGGTTGGGATTCTTAGCCGTCAGTGAGACGTGCAGCAGTCTTAATCTTACTTCGAGAGATTCATTCTTCCAATTCGCTCTGATACCAACTGTAACGCCCGCCCCTTTTCACCGAAAATCAGAGCCTATTTTTTTTTTTTTTTAAAAGTGACAAAAGGCGCGGACGTCACGACGCGAGTTAAGTTCCGAGCTTCTAAAGCCCGGCCCTTAACTGGCCAACCCTACGCGTGCGTGGAATATAAGTCCACGAGTGCGGTTCACGCGTAGAAAGTAAGCTCGCGGAACATAAAAATAACTGCGGATGATAATAGAACTATCCTACCAGTTCTTCAGATAGCAGGGAAGAAATACCCAATTAATTACGAAAATGCCATTATACTGTATTATCCAAAATAATACCTAAACATAGCAAACTACCTAAATTATTATATTTCCAACAAGCTAACTATACAAATACATCTTTTCTAAAATAAACGTAAAACAAAATAATTAATCCGCCTCCCAAGCTCCTAAGCTTGGCTTCCGTCTCGCCCTTCCGGTCCGCCATCCTCTGCATCATCAGCTAGGGTAGAAGTAGGGCGTTAGAACACGCGCCCAGTAGGATTCCGAGTAGGGCTAACACATGGGTTAGTAATAACCACATACAGATAATAACACAGTGAAGACTATAAACCACCATATACTGAAAATATAAGTAAATGATATGCCATGGGTGTCAATGTTATGAATCCCACCCATCATTCCTGCCATATACTGTCATATCCCTCTTGACGGAAAAACCTCGTCAAGATATGTCCAACCGCAAAATATCCCCCTTGACGGCAAACCCTCGTCAAGGTGTCCCCATGCCTGTTCTCGGTCGCCCCGACGGAGCATGGACTCCGGTTTGTTTATTTTTTTTCCGCCCATGCCATGCATGAGATGTAATGCATTATGCTATGTAATATGTATATCCCATACCCTTAATATACCATACATAGCCTTACCATATAATGCATAATCTTAAAAATAATAAACCATAGCATTAAACATAATGTCTATAATCATAGAACAATTGTTTTTTTTTTTTAAGATCAATCCCAAAATCAACCAAAATAAGATAAATATACCATTACACATCCATGGCTTACAAGTAGGTAGAAATCCTACCGAATACCGACTTGCGTCTTTATTTCGTTTTCGACCGACAATGCAGCTACCGACTCGCGTACCACTCGCGCTATCCGGTACCTTATTAAATTACCAAATCAATCCAAGTTTTAATCGTTTCCAAGCCCGTAAATCATAACTTAGTGGGTTTCTTCATTTTAGCCCATATTTACCATTTTTGCCACTACCCTTCACATAAACAATTTTTCATTAATTCATGCCTACCTAAGCCCAAAATTTAATCCACAACTTAGGTCCTTAACTTAGGTCCATTAATGATTCATTGACCATGCCATAACATCCCTAAATCATCCACTTAATTTAATCAAATTTTCCATCATCTAGACACAAGCATGGACCCAACCTTAGCCCATACAATAACTTACAAAATGGGTCATGGGTTCGGCCACACACCATGGCCGAACCCATGATGTCTTGTTCCCCATTTTCCTTGGATCCTTTAGTACATTTTAGATCTACCACAAGTCCTCCCATGAGAGGCTTACATCATGCATTTAAATCCCCATTTTAAGGTATCATTACATATTTTGGGTCCATCAAAACTACTAACATTTTCCCATTTATTTCTCCATAAATCACAACCATTAAATCCACCATTGTTCACCATAGGGTTCGGCCATACACCATGGCCGAACCCATGTTCATGATTCATCACTCCTTACTCTAAAATCTCCATTCACCAAAATATTAAATCCATTACTCTTCCCATTTTTCCATGACTTTAACCTTAAAAAAAACCCTAATTAACTTCACACACACACAACAACCTAGGGTTCGGCCATACACCATGGCCGAACCCATGGTTCATAATTTATTCTCTTTTATGTCTTCCAATGCCATAAAATCCTTTTACATTTTCATCATAAAACCATTTTAAACATTACTCCCATGCATTCATTAAAACCCTAAATGCATTAATCAAAAACCTTCATTGCCTTCCATCCTTTAAACCCTAACCAATTTCATCAAACCCTAATCACCCACCAGCATGGCCGAACCCTATGGTCCATGATTCTTATTCCAAGCACCCCATTCCATACTCAATTCCATAATTTATACAATGCACATACTACATTTATTTATTTCTTTTCTCTAACCCTAATTTTTTTCTCCATTAGAGTTTTACCCACTTTCCATTCCTTCCATTTGATGGATTTAAAATCCATAGCATAAAATTATCTATCCACCATTAAATTTCACAAAAACAAGCCCTAAATCTTAAACCTTAAAATCCAAAATTTCTTGTTTAAAAAATACTCACTATCCGACGTCTCCTCCGATTTCCGCCGCTCCCGTCGATCTCCGTAGCCTCCTCTCTCCTTCCTCTTGATCTTTGATAGGTCAAGATCTTTGATCAAGGGTGGCAACTCCCAACCTTAAAATCGGCCATGTTAGGTTTGAATTTGAGAGATGAAAAGAGGAAAAGATGATGAGAGGAAGATGATGACCTTAATCTTAGAGTGAACTCCCTCCAAATTCCATTTTTTTTTCTTCTCTCCTTGAGCTCCTTCTCTTTTTTTTTTTCTCTCCTTCACTTGGACATGGGACGGCAATGGAGGAGTGGGAGGGATGGAGTTAGTGAAAATGAACATGAGAAAGAAAAAAAATCAAACTTATCCCCATTTGATGACCTCATTTACACTTTACATTAATTTTTCACCAACCAAAGATATTTTAAGATATTTTAATCTCTTATGGTGGTGGTTTCTAAACCACCACCAAGCCCAATGTGTCTTGCCTTTGAGGTGGGGTAGCTTGGTCTCCCATTTGACCAATTTAGCCACCAATTTAATAATTTAAGTATTAATTAATTTGGTAATTAACTTAGTTAATTCATTTTTATTTAACCTAATTCCCATTATTCCACCCATGGTTAACCAAGTCAACCATGGTGGCCGGCCACACCAATCATTGGCCCACTCGCCACCTCACTTGATGAGGTGGAGGTGGGTCCCACTTGGCCACACCACCATTGTTTAATTCCAAATTACTTAGGGTGATTAAATTTCATTAAGCCCACTCTAAATGGATCACCATTGGGCCCATGGCCCAATTACATTTCCCGCTAGCCCATTTACCTTAGAGCTTAACCATCTTGACCCATTTGGTCCCAAATGGGTATTTGACCCAATTTGACCATTTTTGACCCATTTAACCCTCAATGACCATTTAAATAAATTTAAATCCAAACCATAGTCTATTGGGCCACACTTGGGCCTTTGTCCAAATTTTGGCCCATTTACCATTTACTCCACCCATTTTCTAGTTTCCATCATTAAAATAAATAATATTCACATTTATATTAATTCCCAAATTCCAAGACCTTACATTAAATATCTTCAAAATATCTTAGGGTTGTTGGGGTAATTAATGGTAAAGTGTAGTTAAGTTAAGCCTCATTTTCTTTCCCATTTCTTATCCTCTCTTCATTGTGTTCTCTCCATTTCTCATTCTCCATTGCCGTCCCATGCTATAAGTGAAGGAGAGGAAGAGAGTTAAGGAGAAGAGAAGAGAAGAATAGAAGAAAGAAGTGGAATTTGGAGGGAAATTACTCTAAGGTCAAGGTTACCATCTCCTCTCTCATCACCTCTCCCTCTCCCTCTCTTAATTTAAACCCTAACTTGGCCGATCCTAAGGTTGGGGGTTGCCACCATTGATCAAGCCTCTTGACCTATTAAAGATCAAGAGGAAGGAGAGAGGAGGCTAAGGAAACCGATGGGAGCGGCGGAAGTCGGAGGAGACGACGGACTGTGAGTATTTCTTAAACAAGAAATTTTGGATTTTTAGGGTTTAAGATTTGAGATTTATTTTTGTAGAATTTAATGGTGTTTACATAAATTTATGCCATGGATGTTAAACCCATCAAATGAGAGGGTGGAAGATGGAGGAAACCCTAAATGGGTAAATTAGGGTTAGGGTAAGAAAATAAATAAATGGATTATGTGCATTGGGTAATTTATGAAATTAAGAATGGAATTAGGTTATTGGAAGGAAATCATGGGCCATAGGGTTCAGCCATGTAGCATGGCCGAACCCCATGGTGGGTGATTAGCTAGTTGATGTAAATAATTAGGGTTTTCAAGAATGGAAGACAATGAGGGTTTTTAGCTAATGAAATTTAGGGTTGTAAATGAATGCATGTGGGTAAGTTTTTAAAATGGTTTTATGATGAAAATGCAAATGGATTTTATGGCATTGGAAGGTATAAAAGAGAATGAATTATGAACCATGGGTTCGGCCATGGTGTATGGCCGAACCCTAGGTTGTTGTATGTGAAGTTAATTAGGGTTTTAGGGTATGAAGCCATGGAAAAAAAATGGGAAGATTGATGAAATTAATATTTTGGTGAATGTAGGTATTTTGGACCAATGAATGGTGGATCATGAACCATGGGTTCGGCCATGATAAATGGCCGAACCCTATGGTGATCAAATGATGGGTTTAAAGGATGGAAAAGATGGATTAATGTGTTAATGAGTTAGGGTTTCAAATGAACAAATGTAGTGATCCAAATGGGGCTAAGAGTAGTGGTTTAAAAGTGTGATTTAAACCACCTTAAGGAAGGATTTATTTTGGATCTAAATGGTGTAAATAGATCCAAGAAAAAATGGGGAAAGGACACCATGGGTTCGGCCATGGTGTATGGCCGAACCCATGGCCCAATTGTGATCCATTTTGGTGGTTAAATTGGATGATGAATGGTGTGTGTGGCCTCCAAAGGAAATGAATGAGTAATGGACTCATTGAAGTTAAATACATGAGGTAAATCCCATGGAAGAGTTGATGAATTAGTATTTTGAACCCATGGCCGTTGTGTGAACCATTTAAAGGGTTGAGTATGGGGTTATGGATGGGTTTAAATGAATAATGGTGAAATTAATAAAAGGCTAATTTTAATGATGTTATGACATGGTTCAATGGGTCATTAATGGACCTAAGTTAGGATCTAAGTCTATGATCAATTATGGATTAAATCATGCATGGATAAGCGAGTGTTTAATCATGGAAAATGAGGTAGTGGCAAAACCGTAATTAGTGGCCAAATTCAAGAATTCCATGGAAATTGATCATGGACTTAGGGGATCTAATGTAATAACCTTATAAGTGATTAATAAAGCCTAGGGTGGCCGAATTTTAAGACTTATGGGATTAAAAGGTTTAATAGATGACATGGGACCCACAAAACCTAAATAGTGACCGGTTTTTCATATGGGCTTAGAAATGGTTAAAACTTGAACTGATTTGGAAATTTAATAAGGTATTGGATATCGCGGGCAGTACGCATGACGGTAGCCAGACTATCGGACGAAAACGAAACGAAGACGCTAGTCGGTATTCGGTAGGATTCTAACCTTTTTGTAAGCCATGGATTGAGTGATGGTTGCTTTGAATTATCTTGGAAATTATATGGGTTGTTTTAATATTGGTTTTGAATTACGTATTATGTAGGGGTTTTTACTTGATTTATTCTGGTAAGCATATAATTGGTTTAAAACGGGTTTTTAAAGCTATGATGTGTTTATTGAGGCTTTACTTGATCTACGTTTGATAATCAAGTCATATGTTTGATTGATGGGATTTTTAAATGTCATGGTTGTTATTATATTCATTACATGGCATATGGCACCTATGTCTCATGCATGGCATGGGAGGGATATGGCAGGGGAAGGATGAAATGAAACCGGAGTCCATGCTCCATCGGGGCGACCGAGAACAGGCATGGGGACACCTTGACGAGGCTTTGCCGTCAAGGGGGATATTTTACGATTGGATCATATCTTGATGAGGTTTTTCCATCAAGAGGGTCACGGCACGATGATGGTATGGATTATATTTTGAACATTATGTATGGATGAAAAAGGGGCATTGTACAATGATGATGAGATTGATGGGTGGGATTCATGACATAAAACACCCATTGCATTACATTGTACCAAGGGCATGATTTTGATATAATATTTTTATATGCTTTGTTATCACTAATCCATGTGTTAGCCCTACTCTGAGTCCTACTAGGCGCGTTGTCTAACGCCCTACTTCTACCCTAGCTGATGACGCAGGAGGTGGCGAAGCGGAAGGACGAGACGGGAGCCAAGCTAAGGAGCTTGGAAAGCAGTGCTAGATAGTTACTAATGTTTATTTTGGATAATGTAATTTGAAATAATTTAGCTTGTCGGAAATGTAATATTTTAGACTTATTGCTATGTTTTGGATTTTGTGGTAAACATATGAAGTTATGGCATTTTGGTAATTAAATGATGAAATCTTCCCTTCTATCTAGAAAAGAAAATTTGGTTGGATAGTCTGTAATGTCTTTCCGCATTGAATGTAACTTTTTGTGAGCTTTCTTCTACGGGTAAACTATTCTCTATGGACTCCGTTCCACACACCCGTAGGGTTGGCCAGTTAAGGGCCGGGCTTTAGAAGCTCGGACTTAACTCGCGACGTGACGTCCGCTCCCTTTGTCACTTTAAAAAAAAAAATATAGACTCTGATTTCGGTGAAAAGGGGCGGGCGTTAATGGCCAAACCCTAAGGTTTTATGTATAAAAACCATTAAGGACAAAGGAAGGGTTGGATGAAGTTCGGCCATGGTGTATGGCCGAACCCCATCAAAAGATCAATCTTAAATGTATGATTTTATGAAGGGAAATGATGAACCATAGGATTCGGCCAGGTTATATGGCCGAACCCCATGGAAAGGATATTGGTGAGTATTAAAGATGTTAAAGGGTTTAAATGGATGTATGTTGGTGAAGAACCTTAGACCATGGGTTTGGCCATGGAGTATGGCTGAACCCCATAAAGAATTATGGAATTATGTTCATGTATTTAGATCATGGAAATGATGGGGAATGGTGGTAAGTTTAATTGATTTTAAACATGGTAAATGATGATCCAAAAGGATGAAACTAAATGTATGGTTAAACCCCATGGAGGGACTTTGAATATGGACCTAAGAGTGTAAACCATTTAAAGGAGAAAAGGGGAAAAATAAGACATCATGGGTTCGGCCATGGTGTTTGGTTGAACCCCATGAACCATGTAAATGGGTCATTCATAGATCTATCATGTTAGATGGATGGATTATGTTCTTGGATATAGATTTGTATAAGTGGCCTAAAATGCATGATTGACTCATGGAATTGAAGGACCATGGGTTCAGCCATGGTGTATGACCGAACCCCACAAGGAATATTTTGTGGACTTATGTTTTTGGACCAAAAACATAAGGTGATGGAAACAATGACAAAGAAGTAAATATGGGTAAAATGAAATATCATGGGTTCGGCCATGGTGTATGGTCGAACCCCATGAGGAATGTTTTTATGGACTTAGGTGGTTACCCATGGTAGATGATTAATTTATAAGTGATTAGATTAATGAATCAAGATGACATGATCTTGGATTTAATTTATAAGATCAAAGGATTACAAAGAGGGACCAAAATCAAGTGAGTGAGGTTCGGCCATGTAGTATGGCCGAACCCCACTAAGGTGTATTTTTTGGACTAAGGGTTAAGTGATTAACTAAGTGATGATTGAGTAATAAATCAAAGGAGGGACTAAAACCAAGTGAGTGAGGTTCGGCCATGGTGTATGGCCGAACCCCACAAGGTTGTGTTTATGGACTTAGACATATTTGTAAATCAAATGGAACATGGGATTGATTGATTGGCATGTTATAAAGTAACGGGACCTCACAAGAGGTGTACGATCGTGAGCGGTTTCCGGACGAAAACGCAAGGACACTTTAGTGGTCTTTGGTAGGATTCTACCTCTTTGAAACCATGGGACATGTAATATGGTTTAATTTCTTATTTTGATGAGTTATGTTGTAAAAATGATATGTTTCAAATATGAGGTTTTAATGCTATGATTATATTATTACATAGCATATGTTCACTTACATCTCATGCATGGCATGGGAGGGATGTTTGTAACCGGAGGCCACGCTTCGTCGGGGCGTCCGTAAGACATTCGTGGGAAGACCTTGATGTGCATTATCCATCAAGAAGTAACCGGAGAACACACTCCGTCGGGGCGTCTATAAGACAACTGTGGGGATACCTTGATGAGGAGAATTCCATCAAGAGGATACATGTGTTTGTGATGGGTGGGACTCATTGCATATAATGTAACGGCCCGCCCTTTTTCACTCTCTAAGCTTTCCGAAAATCAAAATCTATTTTTTTTTTTTAAATAACAGAGTGAGCAAGAGCGGGACGTCACGACGCGAGCTAAGTCCGAACTTCTAAAGTCCGACCCTTAACTGGCCAACCCTATGTGTGCATGGACTAAGTCCATGAAAACGGTTTACGCATAACAATATAAATATGCGGAATTAAAATCATAACATGCGGAATTATAATAGAACCTAATTCTATTCCATTTCAGATAGCAAAGTACGTCGAGTCCTTAATCGTAATTAACCTATCACGATCATCCAAATAAACATAATTATTCCAACAAACATCCAACCATAGCAAATTATCTAAACTATTACACGCCCGAAGTCTAGTTACTCAAATTACAAGTCCATAAGTAACTTAATTAAAATATAAACTAAAAGCACCCAAGCTCCTATGCTTGGCCCGTTTCGCGTTCATCGTTCTCCTTGTTCCTGTATCATCCACTAGGGTAGAAGTAGGGCGTTAGAACAACGCGCCCAGTAGGTATTCCAATTAGGCCTAACACATGGTTAGTACAAAACATATATAATAATATCATAATGTCAAAAACCATATAAACCATGCCATGTCATGATGTCAAATGCAATGAGTCCCACCCATCACAAGTACATATAAGGACTCCCACATAGGTCTTTTAGATGCCCCGACGGAGTGTGGCCCCTCCGGTTTCTTCTTGATGGAAAAGCACATCAAGGTATCCCACATAGGTTTTTCGGACGCCCCGACGGAGTGTGGTCCCTCCGGTTATATATCCTTCACCCCATGCCATGCATGAGATGCTAATGAAACACATGCTATTTTATCATATAAACATAGCATTTAAAACTCACATTTTTGAAACAATATCCTTTACCACATAATTCATCAAAATAAGATAAAAACATTGTACATTAAACCCATCGTTTCAAAGAGGTGGAATCCTACCAAAGACCACTACGTGTCCTTGCGTTTTCGTCTTATAACTGCTCACGATCGTACACACCTTGTGAGGTCCCATTACCTTATAATACATCAATCAATTAAAACCACGTTCCATTTGATTTCCTATTATGTTTAAGTCCATAAACCATTCCTCATGGGGTTCGGCCATACACCATGGCCGAACCCATGGTCTATCATTTTCACACTTATTTACCACATTGCCATTGGTCTAATCTTTAGTTAATATTTCATTCATTTTAATCTGCCATACATAGTTCTTTAATTCAAACACATGATCCATCAAATAGTTCATGGGGTTAGGCCATACACCATGGCCGAACCCTATGTCCATCATTTTCACCTATTTACAACATTGCCATTACCTCCATCAACTTATGTTTGGGTTCCAAAACATAGGTCCATTCATTTATTTACTACCCCAAGTCCAAGAGTGATCCATACATAATTCATTCACCATTTACATGACTTATAATCTTAGGTCCATAAACATAGGTCCATAAATTTAGACATTATATACATGGATCCTCCAATGATCCACAACCATAGAACCATAAACAAAACCCTCCATAAACGATCCATGGAATTGATTCATGGGGTTCGACCATACACCATGGCGGAACCCATGATGTCTAAATTCCAATTATAGCAATTCCCATTCTTGAATCCATAAATCAAGGTTCTTTCCTTTTTTAATCCAAAAGTCCATAATTAGAAACTTTCTAATTTAATAACCATCTTCCATGGGGTTCGGCCATACGCCATGGCCAAACCCTATGGTTCATAATCTTCTCTTTGACAATTATTAGTCCTTGATCTTCTATTTAATCAATCACCATATTAAATCCATCTATATATTTTTTCGTGGGGTTCGGCCATACACCATGGCCGAACCCATGATCCATGATTCTTATCCATTTTAAACCCTTTCACATCATCATAATATTCTATGGTTTCATCACTCAAAAACCCATAAATTAAACCATGTCTTTCCATGGTTTTCATCCCTTAAAAATAACCAATAACCTTCCATTAAAAATCACCAAAGTCCTTCCATGGGGTTCGGCCAAACAACATGGCCGAACCCTATGGTTCATCCTTTTCATTAAAATTATCATGATCATTCCCTAATTTTGTTCCACGGGGTTCGGCCATGGTGTATGGCCGAACCCTATGGTTCCTTTCTTTAAACAAATTTATCGAAATTACTTACCGGTTCCGCGACTCCTTCACTTGTTCTTGCTCTTCCAATCCTCTCTTCCTTGCACACTTGCTGGCTGCCCTCTCCTTCTCTTGTTATGCCGTGCGCCCTTTGTGTCTCTCCATTATAAAATTCCACTAGGTCATATCTTGCTGAAATAGCAACTGATGATTCCAGCCGTGTGTATAAGATTGCAATTGCTATTCCTCATTTCCTTTGCTCAGCTGCCCTCTCATTTTTATCAAGCCCATCTTGATGAATCTCAGCCCACACAGATCAGCCGATGTATTTGACCTGTTTGTTCTTGTATGCTCCTTTGAGATGCTTCTCTGCTCACGCTGGTAGCAGCTTGAGATGCAGTGGGCTCCACAGGCAATCAGCAAACACCTTTGCAGCTCCTCTTTGTTTATGTGTCTCTTGACGACCAATGTACTCACACGCCTCTCTCTTCTTTCTGCCTTGTCTGCCACCTTTAATATATATGGAAAACTTGCAATAAAACCAGCCATACCGCTGGATTCTAGAGGAGAAAATATAGGCCAGATGATGTATTGTTGATCTTGCACCTTACCGAGAAACCCACTATAGCAAGATTCTCTCGTTTTACATATGATCTTGCCAATAATAAACCATGCACGCACGACTGTAAGTTTCCCAAAGCATCCAATCTTCACGCAATGCATTTATACGTCCCTTGCTATCCAATTTTATTTCTTCCTAAAATAAGCCTTTCCACTTCTCGTAGATTTGCAGTACCGTCCCTCTCACACGCCAAGCATCTTTTATTTAAACTTAGACATCTTCTAAAGATACACTATCACATAATCATGGATTGTATATCTCATACACGGCCATGCTATCTATGTTTACTTCAGTCCCATTTAATTTAAATTGAACTCACTTGGTGGTCAACCAAGTTAACCATGACCTATTGGGTCCCAATTTGGTATTTTGACCCAAATAACAACCTTGACCCAATTAAACACATCTTGCCCATTTATTTCTATTGAAACCATTTCCACAATCCGTTGGGTTTTAATTGGGCAATGACCCAACACTTTACACATCTAAGGTCCATATCTATTAATTCACAAATTAAATGGTTAATTTTCATATATAATAATAACTTGAAAATCCAGGGTGTTACATATAACACCATGGCATGGCATTGTTTTACAAGGTTTTGATATTATGTTATCTATATGTTTTATATACTAACCATGTGTTAACCCTATTTGGAATACCTACTGGGCGCGTTGTCTAACGCCCTGTTTCTACCCTAGTGGATGACACAAGAGTTGAAGGGAATGATGAACGTGATCGGAGCCAAGTATAGGAGCTTGGATGTGTTTTATTTATATTTTCTTTAAGTTACTCATGGACTATGTAATTCGAGTAGCTAGCAATTGGGCATGTAATACTTTAGATATTTTGCTATGGTTTGAATGTTTTATTTTGGATATTTAAGTTAAGACAATTATGGTTAAGTGACGGACTACTTTGCTATCTACAATGGAATAGAATTAGATTCTATTATAATTCCGCAGTTATGTCTTATTCCGCATGTATAACTTATTGCGTGTGAACCGTATTCGTGGACTTAGTCTATGCACATGTATGGTTGGCCAGTTAAGAGTCGGGCTTTAGAAGCTCGGACTTAGCTTGCGTCGTGAAGTCCCGCCTTCTCTCACTCTTTTATTTAAAAAAATAAATAAATAGACTCTGATTTTTGAAAAACGAGTGAAAAAGGGCAGCGAGTTACAAGTATACTAACACAATTTTGACGGCGTTCTTAGCAATATGACCAAAATGAAGTGAAAAATCCCAATGTGTTAGTACACGATTGACCTTAGAGGGGGGTGAATAGGTCAATCTCAAATCGTTGTTCCTTTCTAAAATTAACTTGATTGATTAGTCTAAGTGTGGTTGATATAGCAATCAAGTAAGGATGTTGGCAAGAGTGATCAAACAATCAATACAATAAGTTAGCTCTAACACCACAATCTCAAGAACATATTATATAAAGTTGTTCGGTTAACCTACCTACATTCACTGTTAGGACTCGCCCAACCTTGAGCTATCCCCAAATTCACTAAGTGGGGACTTACACCCTCACAATTAGAGTAAGAATTTCATCTCACTCAATTGGCTGGGAATGCCACCCACCATTGTGCCAGAGATGACGATCTTGAGTTTTTTATAGTGGTCCCAGGGTACTTCCCTTTAATCCACTCTCGGGTTACAGGTTTTAAAAGCAAAGTTAAAACCAAGAAGAACTTGCATTAAAGCTCTTTCTCGTTGATGATGTTTGCATCTCAAAGATTAACTCAAGATATGATGATGCTCTTTATTGTAGATGTCGTATAGCAATCACGGTTTCAGCAAGGCTAGGATAATAGGTTCAAGACCTAGTAGATGTTGTATCTTCTCTTCTTTCATTCTCTCTCACAATCTTTAATCAAAGATTGGGTATTTGATTTTGGCATAGGCACAAAAGAGTTGATCGTTCCTTAGAGTGTATGATTTTTCTCAGTTTAGGGGAAGATCCCCAAATGATCATACAACATTCATTTTTATAGAAAAGTCTTAACCGTCATTTGGACTTTCCAGGACCAATAGGTCGGTGGAACCAATGGGTCGGTGTTCATATTTATTACCGTTCAACTACCCAACGGTTGCATATTAAATGCACCCCCAATGACATAATTACTTCCCGGTCGACATGTCGGTGTCGCAGATGGGTCGATAGTCATGACACCGGCTGCTCGGTCCATGCTGACAGAGTTTCAAGACAAGAACTAGTCAAACCAAGAACGATCTGTCGTCCTTTGCTGAGGGATCGGTCCTTTTACTCTCGATCGGTCTTGATGTACCGAGATATCTATTTTATCTAGAGCCTTTACAAGTTCCCAGTCCAGTACTCATAAGTTTTATACCGACGAGTCGTTGACCACGAGGGATCGTTCAAGTTTATCACCGAGGGGTCGATACATACGAGCTCTTGGTCAGAGGCAACCAGCCGGTCCTGACTGCAATGGGTCGTGCTGACTGCACTAAGGGGTCGGTGAGATAAACTGATCGTGCTGACAGTGAGCATAATTCATGTTTCCAAGTTCACTTCCAATACACTGTTCAACATCCTCTTTAGGCATTTTATGTTTATTACCAACATAAACAACTAAGCCTATTAGTCCTCTCTCAGGTGTGGGTTCCACCTAGGGTCATCTATGGCCATATACATGTTTATATGGTTGCCATGACGACGAGCTTTGAGCTTGGTGGAGCATGATCTTCTTCCTCGACCATCTCGAGTCTTCAAGCTTCATGGCAAGTGCTTCTACCTGAGTCATGTAATTGTCAAACAGAGACGGTCAATCCAGGGCACTAACATGAAGAATAATGAGATAACAACGACTTGATGTGCTTGTAAAAAAAAAAAAATAGGAGTTTACTTATAGCCTTCAGAAAAATAGAATGGCTCTAAAGCTCACTGAGCTAAGTCTCCACTAGTATCCTCTGATGATTACTCAATTTGTGAATTGTAATGGCCCAACCCTTAAAAAAAAATATTATTAAAATATTAAGTCCGTACATAAGTCCGTTTTTGGACCAAATTAGGCCTATTTCACCTCCTTCCTCTTCCAAACAGCCAACCCTTTTTCCTTGACAGTAAACCCTTGCCTCCTCTACCTTCCCTCTATTGATTTTCACCCACTAAAGGCTTTGGATTCGAATTTTCTACGCTTGGAGCGCCCCTTTGCACGGTTCCTTCTCCTCCAAAGGTAAAATCTATGATCCTTCTCTTTCCCTTTCTTCTTATTTGATAAGATCTTAATGGGATGTGCTGAGAATGGAGTATGTGATGACTTTTAGGCCTTATTTGGAGAGGAATCCATAGAAATAATTGGGGATTTTATTATGGAACCTTCTTTGGGTGTATATTTGAATTGAAATTGAGTTTTGAACCCATGAGAAGAGAAGTAAATTAGGGAAAATGGTATATGCTATTTTTGGAGATGATTCATGGGAGGAGATTTGGGGATTTCTCTTAGATTGAAGGGATTAAACCAGATTAGGGGTAAATCTTGGGTCTAAATTGGAGATTTTGCTTCTAAGCTTTGTTTTGGCCTAATCGGTGTACTAATAGGGATGTATTATGTTCTTTTTGATTGATTAGAGCCTTTGAACTCTGACCCTGTTGAGGTACGACCCGAAGATCGACCCGAGACATTGTGATTTTGAGGTGAGGATTGCTATGCACATATTGTATGAATGCATGTATGTTATTTCATTGATTTAGGGAATGTACAGTGTTATTGATGTGTTTAATGCATGAAAAATAGTATAGATGTGCCCTATACTATGCATGAGATGTTATTAATTCCCTATTATGTGATTTGCAGCATGTTTATTATCTTGTTATGATGATAGAAAATTTGTGATAATTATTGGAGACCTTTGTGAAGGGTTGAGATGATTTATTGATGAATTTAATTGGGTTTATGTTGTAAAAAACAAGTTATTAGACTTAAGATGTTAAACCACCGTGAGACGGTTTGAATATATTGTAAGGACTAAGAATATGTGTAAATAAACCCAATGTGTGTATCTCAAGGTTGGTGTGTAGTCCATGTCCCTAAAATAATCCAATGTGATAATTATGTTGAATGTATGAAAAGTAATAGAATGTGCTATGCGGCTATCATTGTAAAATTATGGTCATTATGTGACTATAACATATATGTTGCCTATGAATTGTGAATATGATCATTTTGTATTAGTCACTGATATGTGCCTAGGAGGTTATTTAGGACGTGATTATGTGATATTGTGTTAATAGGCATGATGATATTGAGAATTACTAGCATTGGGATGAGACCCAAAGAGTTTATAAGACTTGATGATGTACCTTTCTTGTAACGCCCCGCCCTTTCACCCTTCTTAAAAATCAGAGTCTGAAAATTTCTTTTGAAAGAAACACAGAGTGAACAAGAGCGGGGGCGTCACGACGCGAGTTAAGTTCAGACTACTCAAGTCTGAACCTTAACTGGCCACCCATGTGCACATAGACTAGACCATGATAATAAATCACACATGGAACTAACAATAACATGCGAATAAATTAGACTAACTGCGGAATAATATGAATAGATAACAAGTAACAGTCTCAATTGATAATTAAGATAAAACAACCATCCATAGTTAACATCCTAGTCAAACCATAGCAAGTATTAACTTATTACATGTCCATCAAAATATCATTCAAATGACAGTAAATAAGTAATCCTGTTCATCATTCAAGCACTTAGGCTTGGCTCCCCTCCCGGTCATCGACCTTCTCTTTTCCCTTCCTCGTTCCTGTGTTATCCTCTCTAAGAATTAGGGCGTTAGATCAACGCGCCCAGTAGGTTCCCGATCAGGGCTACCACATGGTTAGCATATAAAAACATGCACATATATCATAATATCTGATTATCGAAAACACATAAAAACATGCTATGTATGTATGCAAATGTAATGAGTCCCACCCCATCACACATACATATGGCTTTTACTTGCCATGTCTCATATCAACCTGTTAGATTCTCCTGGCGTGACATTTCACCGCCGAAGGAGGCCCCACAGTTGCATCTCGGACATTCCGACGGAGTGCAGGCTCCGTTTCCATAATCACCTGTCAATTCTCCTGGGGTGACTTCCACCGCCGAAGGAGGCGCCACAGTTGCATCTCGGATATTCCGACGGAGTGTGGGCTCCGATTTCCACAATCATCATCCCATGCCATGCATGAGATGTCTATGCATTGTATGTCATTTGTAAATACTTAACTCATCATTCAAAACCACATTTGTAACGTAACTCAAATACAACATATCTCATATGAACATAATAAAACCAAATCATAAATTGTGGTTACAAGTAGTTAGGAAACCTACTGAAGATTCACTTCAGTACTTGATCTTTCTTAATCGTCAGCCGATCACGACTTGTATGCCGTATACGCAAGTCTGGATACCCTATTTAAATAGCAGCAAACCAAACATTTATCATGTAATGCCAACTTAGTCAATGTCCCAAAAATGTACTATGTGGGGTTCGGCCATGCCTATAGCCGAACCTCACCTATTCATCCTTTTGGTCTCTCATTCATTTAATCCCTATTAAGCATCACTTTCTACAAAATACCTTGGTAGGGTTCATACAACCATACATATGATTAATCCACCTTTGATCAATAAATCATTCTTTCCCATAATTCAATCACAAAATCGGCTACACAATAGAGTCATCAAAGACCCTTATAAATCATGGAAACAATAACAAACTTAACCCATATACTTAGTCCATTCATCCCAAAAACAGCCCCATGGGGTTCGGCCATGCACATGGCCGAACCCTAGGGTTCACTTGGTCCAATAATCACCATGATTACTCATGGTTTAATCATGCTAACTCAACCATGAATTACACATGGTTTAGCCGCATAACAATGCACCAAATCAGTAAATATATTATTCCATTAATTGCCATAAGAACACCATAACTTTGTATGGTTTCTAACTCACCAAAATCATCAAATACTTACATGGGGTTCGGCCATCCAAGGTGGCCGAACCCTATGTCCATGTTTTGGTCTTTCAAACATGTTCTAGGTGTCATTTAAACATATAATATCAGTATAACATTGCTGCATTTTTACCTCTCAAAATCATCCAAATAAGTTCATCTCTTTGTCTAAATGACCATAACACTTCATGGGATTCGGCCATCCAAGATGGCCGATCCAAATGGTCCATTTCATCAATTTTAATCCACTGTTTAGACCCATGCTAATTTCAGTCCTTATGTCATTCAAATCCATGTTTTTAATCCTCTTTGAAAACATGCATTTGAATCTTAAAGAAACCTTAAAACAGTCCATAAAAACTCCATGGTTTCTATGTTTCGAAACATCAAAACCAACCTATCTTTTACATGGGGTTCGGCCCTTCATGGTGGCCGAACCCAATGGTCATCTTTACCATTTTAAAACCTTTATTAATCAAGGTTAAAACCTTGGTGTATTCGTCCATAACCATGGCCCAATACACCCCATTTGTTCCATGTTATTAAACCAAAATAACACATAAATACTTACCAAACTTCCTTTGCCTAAAATCCTTGCTTCCTCCCTTTTATTTCTTCCTTTCTTCCTTAATTCTTTGCTGGTTTATACTTGAATAACTGGTGCCAATACCTCTGCTGTTCAGCCAAGAAAACGAACTAGAAGAGAGGGAGAGAGAGATGGGAATTTCTTGAATACTCAATGTAAGAATCGACCAAGAAAGGCAATATTTTCCTTTTATAGTTTTCAGCCCCAACTCCCATTTATTTCCCTCAATTAATTTTACCAAAACCGATGGGGCATTGGGTGTCAACCAAGACACCCCTTGGTGCCAAACGTTGCACCCCTTGGTGCCAAACGTTGCATCCATTCAATGGTTGGGCGCCGCCCAACCTTGGTGTCTTTTGGCTTTGCCAAAGCACCCCTTCACACTCAATGGCTGAGATGGGTTTGATCAGGTGTTGTGTGAGATTACAACTCATTTCCACCTTGTAACGCCCCGCCCTTTTCCACCCTTCCGAAAATCAGAGTCTGAAAATTTCTTTTGAAAGAAAACATAGAGTGAACAAGAGCGGGAGGCATCACGATGCGAGCTAAGTCCGGACTACCCAAGTTCGACCCTTAACTGGCCACCCATGTGTACATGGACTAGACCATGAATAACAATCCACACATGGAACTAATCAATAATATGCGGAATACACTAGACTAACTGCGGAATAATATGAATAGATAGCAAGTAACAGTCTCACTTGATAATTAAGATAAAACAATCATCCATAGTTAATAGCCTAATCAAACCATAGCAAAGTACTAACTTATTACATGTCCATAATTGTAACTCAACAGACAGTAATAAAGAAATCCCATTTATCATTAAAGCTCTTAAGCTTGGCTTCCCTCTTGGTCATCGTCCTTCTCTTTCCCCTTTCTTGTTCTTGCATTATCCTCTATGGATAGAATTAGGGCGTTAGATCAACGTGCCCAGTAGGTTCCCGATCAGGGCTACCACATGGTTAGCATATAAAACATGCATATATATATCATAGTACATGATTATCAATAAAACATCTGAAAACAATGCTATGTATGTAAGTGTATATGTAATGAGCCCCACCCCATCACACATACATAGCCATCACTTGACGGGACTCTCACCGTCAAGGTAAATCACAATACACTTTCATTTGGGACTCACAATATTCTTTCATTGGGTCTCACATGATAAGGTAATCCACAGTAATCCTCGTTACCTGTGGAAAGACACTTCATCATTGAGTTGTTACACGGTATTCTTTCATTGGAACTCACATGATAAGGTAATCCACAGTAATCCTTGTTACCTGTGGAAAAACACTTCATCATTGATTTGTTACACGGTATTCTTTCATTGGGACTCACATGATAAAGTAATCCACAGTAATCCTCGTTACCTGTGGAAAAACACTTCATCATTGATTTGTTACACGGTATTCTTTCATTGGGACTCACATGATAAGGTAATCCACAATAATCCTCGTTACCTATGGAAAAACACTTCATCATTGATTTGTTACACGGTATTCCTTCATTGGGACTCTCAAGTCAAGGTAATCCATAATCATCACCCCATGCCATGCATGAGATGTCAATGTACATGTATGTCATTTGTAAATACATATCTTATCATTCAAAACCATATTTGAAACATAATAACAAATATAACATATCTCATAAAAACATGATAAAACCAAATCATAATTGTGGTTACAAGTAGGTAGGACACCTACTGAAGATTCACTTCAGTACTTGATCTTTCTTAATCGTCAGCCGTTCACGACTCGTACGCCGTATACGCAAGTCTGGATACCCTATTTAAATAGCAGCAAACCAAACGTTTATCATGTAGTTCCAACTTAGTCAATTTCCCAAAATATACTATGTGGGGTTCGGCCATGCCCATGGCCAAACCTCACCTATTTATCCTTTTGGTCTCTCATTCATTTAATCCCTTATTAAGCATCACTTCCTACAAAATACTTTTGTAGGGTTCATATAAACATACAGATGATCATTCGACCTTTGATCAATAAATCATTCTTTCCCATAATTCAATCACAAAGTCGGCTACACAATAGGGTCACCAAAGACCCTTAGTGGGGTTCGGCCATGCCCATGGCCGAACCTCACCAAATCTGATTCTTGTCCCCACTTTTGATCTTATGTATGATTAATTAGCTTGATATTAAATCCATACCTAAACCTAGGTAATTCTTAATCAATACATAAACACTTCATAGTTACCAATGGAATTCAATCCAATCTTTTTACCCAAAAATAGCCCATGGGGTTCGGCCATGCACATGGCCGAACCCAATGGTTCTCTTGATTTATTTTGTCCATCATCTACCCATGATTTGAATCAATAACTTAACCCTAACATTGATATGGTTCAGCCCTATACCAGCCAGCCAAAAACAGTAACCAAATCCTCATTTAATTCCCATAAAACCATACTCTTACATACAGAATCATTTAATATTTTCATGGGGTTCGGCCATCCAAAGTGGCCGAACCCTATGTCCATGTTTTGGTCCTCTTAAATATGTTTTAGATCTCATTTAAACAAGTAATAAACAGCATCACATTACTGTATTTTTTTTTACCTCTTAAAACATCCAAATCAATTCATCAACTTGTCCAAATGACCATATTACTTCATGGGATTCGGCCATCCAAGATGGCCGATCCCCATGGTCCATTGCATCAATTTTAATCCACTGTTTTAGACCCATGCTAACTTCAGTCCTTATGTCATTCAAATCCATGTTTTTAACCCTCTTTAAAACATGCATTTGTATAAAAAAGAAACCTCAAAACAGTCCACAAAAACTCCATAGTTTCTATGTTTCAAAACATCAAAACCAACCTAACTTTTACATGGGGTTCGGCCCTCCATGGTGGCCGAACCCAATGGTCATCTTTACCATTTTAAAACCTCTATTAATCAAGGTTAAAACCTTGGTGTATTCAGCCATAACCATGGCCCAATACATATGTGCATAACACACCATGGTTTGACATGGTTTTTGACCTTTGAGATCATCAAACCAAATCCACATTTTTCATGGGGTTCGGCCAACCAAGATGGCCGAAACCAATGGCATATTTTCTTATCCTTTTAAGCCATTTAATCCAAGGTTTAGACCTATGACAAATTCGGCCATACATGACCAAATTATGTCATCCAAATTTATAATTTCAAGCTCTTTAATAAACCAAGCTCTTATGTAAAAAACTTACCAAAGTTCCTTGTTTTTAATCTTTACTTCCAATCCTTCTTTGCCTCCTTTCCTTTGTTGTTTTGTGCTTGATCTACTGGTGCAAACACCTCTGATGTTCCAGATAGGAAAAACGAATTGGAGAGAGGGAGAGAGAGATGGAAATTCTTGGATTTCCAATGTGAAAAACGGCCAACCTTGGTGGTCATTTCCTTTAGTACTTCAGCCCCCAAGACCCCTCCATTCCCTCATCAATTCTTACAAAAAACGATGGGTCTTGGGTGCTATCCAATGCACCCCTTGGTACCTGCCTATGCAGCCTTTCAACTTCCCAAGCATCACCTCCAATTCCCATGCATTTCATTTAAGATTTATCATGGAAATCACCCCAACAAGTCCCCAACGTGTGGGACTTGTTTTGGTGGTTATGACTGAGCCGAACTACTCATATTCCCTCTGAACTCACTGATTAACAGTCCCATTGATTTCCATTTTGACTCACCCAACTCACATGTCCAACTCACCTCATTAATAAACAACCATTTAATGAATTTGAGTCAACTCATTTTTAATTCAAATTAAATAAAATCAGTTCCACTTAACCTTATTTAACTCACCATTGAACTCATTTGTGGGCCCATACGGTCGGCCGTGGTCAACAAAGTCAACCCGACCCGTTGGGTCCCCTTTAACTCCTTGACCCGTTTTTGACTCCATGACCCAATTATGGGTATTTTGGTCATTTGTACTTGGTTTTCACATGTGCATCAGGCCTACCCATTTTTAATCCACTTGATTTCCAATCAAATCAGCTTAACCCCATTTAATTTAAGCTCACACAACGGTCAAATAATCCATTAAGACCCGTTGGGTCCCATTTGGGCCCTTTGACCCATTTAGCCATTTTTTATCCAATTGATGCACATTACCCATCCAATCAAATATGACATTTATAATGTGTTCATAAGATCTTAATTTGAGCAATGGGCCCCACCTTTTCCTTATTTAACATTACAAACATTTAATTTAACAAACCAGGGGCATTTTCGTAATTATTCCAATCATTGAGAATTCTTTGACCCAATTAACCATTTTGACCCAATTTGATGTACATTACCCATCCATTATAATTTGACCCTTATAATATGTTCATAGGATCTTAGTTTGAGCAATAGGCCCACTATTTTCTCATTTAACATCATAATTAATAAATTTACCAATCCAGGGGCATTTTCGTAAATATTCATCTTATTGAGAAATCGGGGTGTTACAATATAACCCTCTTTTTAAATCAAACTCATCAGTCCAACTCAAGCTGAATTAACTCACACTTGAGTTCAATTGAGGGACCACACGGTCATCCGTGGTCAACTTGGTCAACCCGACCCATTGGGTCCCCAATCAGCCCCTTGACCCGTTTTGACAACATGACCCATTCATGGGCTGATTTTTGCCATTTTTAATTGGTTTTCACTTGTGTTTCAAGCCTACCCAATTTTTCTCTACCTGATTTCCAATCAGTCTGTTTGACCCCATTTAATTTGAGCTTAAACAATGATCAAATTATCCATTTTGACCCATTGGGTCCAATTGGGCCCTTTGACCCATTTAGTCATTTTCAACCCAATTGATGTACATAACCCATCCAATCAAACTTGATATTTATAATGTGCTCACATGATCTTAATTTGAGCAATGGGCCCCACCATTTCCTTATTTGACATCTCAAAATAATTAATTTAACAAATCAGGGGCATTTTCATAATTATCCACTTAATTGAGAAATCGGGGTGTTACATTTCTCTTGTTTGGACCCCACTAATGAGTCCCCACTCCCTAAAGGAGGTTGGTGTGACAAAATAATAGTTTTGTTTAAGGAACCCTATTGGAACGGTGGCGTCCGCTATGAGACTTGATTCTGTATGGTTGTCATCAAGGAGTATAGCTCCTATCAAGCTTTGCGTTGTAGGTTGCTCTCACGGTTGTTTGTGGTTGTCGTTGACGATTGCTCCTATCATGCTTCGCGCTGCAGGTCGCTCACGACTGTTTGTGATTGTTGTTGAGGAGTATAACTCCTTTCATGCTTCGCGCTTTGGTCGCTCTCACGACTATTTTGTACAATTGATGTCAGTTTGCGTAGGGTTAAATACTTGTGAGCCCTACTTGGGCGGTACTAACTTGGTAAGTCGTATATTGATAACCTTAGAGTTGACTTAATTACAAGAGTGGTGAAGGGACGTAGGACGACGTAGATTATTTATGTTGTATGGAGATCTCCCACTTGTAAGTCGTGCCTTATGTCTCTCAAGGAATCATAATGTTTGACAATCCATTCCATAGAGGTATCCCTGGGTGGACATTATGTTCACGTTTATGAGATTGGTATCCTTGGGTGGACATTGTGTCCAAGTTGATGAGATTGGTGTCCTTGGGTAGACATTGTGTTTATATTGATGATATTGATAGCATGACATGATAGCATAGCCTTATTTATATTCCATTTCATACATTATAATTATGTGGGTTCGTGAATATGTAGCATGCATATTTTCTCACTGAGTATTGTTTATACTCACGTCCTTGCAATTTCAGGTAATGTTGCACCGGTTGGGTCTCGAGGGACCCTTAGGAAGAGCTTAGTTTATCATGTTGTTTTATACGCCCTACGTATTGAGTTAATTGATTTATTTATTTGATTTGAGTTGGTTATGTTGTTTATACCATTTTATTCATTGTGGATTTGATTGTAATAAATTCTAAAATGTTTGATAACATTTATAGTAGAGAATTTATATCCCCTTTAAGATATTAATGGTATTTGAGTTCATTTATGATCTTGATGATTGAGTTGTGAGTACACGTGTGTTTCCCACGTGTTATATTCTAGAAAGTAAAATTATTCCGCATCACGTGCCTATGTTTTTGGGTCAGGGCGTGACATGAATATTTTTTTTTTCAAACTAACCTTAATATGGCTATGCATAAGGGTTTCCAAGTATAAATCCTATAATTTTTTTTCCAGAAAAGTATGATATAAAGATCTATCTAAGTAGTAATGCTAAAAATGTAACTCTTTTTACGTCAAATTATCAAGACACATGTAATATTTTTCAAATTAAAGTTGGCAGTTTTAAGCTCCAGAAGTCTCAGTCCTCACTTACTCTTCTATAAAATGATTTTGCCTAATTTTTTCTAAGCAAGATTATTACTCGTTTATCGTAAGATTGTCATGACGTTTGTAAGCGCTCAGTCGGAAATCAATAGTTCTCAAGAGTTCAAGTCGTCTCAGTTTTTTAGGACTTACTCTGTCCTTTAATAGATCTACATAGATCTGTCTATTTCCTGTGAGTCAACTTACAGTTGTCTCACAGCGGACTCCATAATCTGATTTTATTCCATTACAATTCCAACGTCCGCATTGACAGATACCTAGCCTCTTAGCTTTCCTCTTTGCAGCCAAAGTTCTTTGACCACAAAGAGGGCTAAGTTGTTCATCTTGGATTTCTAGCTTCCTCACCCTCATAGTTAAGGAAATGTTTTTCCTACACAAGTCTAGGGGAACTTGTGTTCTAGACAGACACATTGCGAAAACAAAAACTCGACCATCTACGTGCATGACTTTTATCCAATTCTTTAATGTTTGTTGATCACAAAGACAAAGATGGATGATGGATGCAGAAAAAAAAATTTAAAGTGTCTCAGTTTTTCACTTACTCTCCCCTAAGATTTTTTTTATGACATATGATGACCTTAGTACCCCCAAACTCAAATTGAACATTGTCTTCAATGTTCCTTAATCTACACTGGCTAGTTGCAAACGAAGAAATATCTTAGAAAATAAACAATCATGATTTAGATGTACTTTGGGATGAACTGATGAATGATTGACTCCTAGGCTAGACTAACTCAATGAAAAAATTGAACTTGACTTGACAAAAAGACACATTGCGAAAACAAAAACTTGACCGTCTATGTGCATGACTTCTATCCAATTCTTTAATGCCTACTGGTCACAAAGACAAAAATGGATGATGGATGCTGAAAAACAAAATTTTAAGGGGTCTCAGTTTTTAACTTACTCTCCCCTAAGATTTTTTTATAACATATGATGACCTTAGTACCCCCAAACTCGAATTGAACATTGCCCTCAATGTTCCCTAATCTACACTGCCCAGTTGTAAATGAAGAAATATCTTAGAAAATGAACAATTAGGATTTAGATGTACTTTGGGATGAAATGATGAATGACTGACTCCTAGGCTAGACTAACTCAATGAAAAACTTGAACTAGACTCGACAAACTCAAAACTAGACACTGACGACTCAAACTAACTCAGGCATAGACAAATGGTTAAGTGGGTCTGGGCAATGAAAGATTAGTTGATATAGGTGAATGGGATGGGGTGGATGGATAGGTAAATGAAGAGAATTTGATGTGCAAATCAGTCTCGGTAGATTGGATCAATGAGTAGAACCTCCACTTTTCCTTCTGGATTGTGAAACTCTAAGAATGATTTCAATCGATGACCATTAACTTTTAAAACATGACCATTCCTAGGATGTCTGATCTCAAAGGCTCCATGTGGAAAAATGAAATGAACAATGTATGGACCAAACCATTTTGATTTCAATTTCCCAAGAAAAGGTTGCAACCGATAATTGTACAACTGGACTTTTTGCCCAACAGTAAACACTTTCCGGTGAATGTGTTTGTCATGAAAAATTTCATTCGGTCTTTTTGCATCCTGGATGTATCATAAGCTTCATTGCGTATTTCTTCCAACTCAGTCCATTGAAGATTACTGAGTTGTCCAGCTGAGTCTAGAGCAAAATTAAAACGTTGATGGCCCGATAGGCTTTGTGTTCTATTTCGATTGGAAGATGACAAACTTGTCCATACACTAAGCGATAGGGTGACATTCCTATGGGTGTCTTGAATGTTGTTCGATAAGCCCATAGTGCATTAGTGAGTCTGCAAGACCAGTCCTTCCTGGATGGATTGTCTGTCTTCTCAAGGATACGTTTAATTTCTCTATTTGATATTTCCGTTTGTCTGCTAGTTTGCGGGTGGTAGGGAGTAGATACTTTGTGAATCACCCCATATGATTTCATCAATTTTTCGAACTGGCGATTACAAAAATGCTTACCACCATCAATGACGATAGCACGTGGAACACCAAATCTAGAGAAGATGTTTTCTTTCAAGAAACGGGTGACAACCTTGTGATTATTGGTTTTGCATGCCACCGTTTCTACCCACTTTGATACATACTCAACACCTGCAAAGATATATAGATTGCTGAAAGAATTAGGGAAGTGTCCCATGAAATCGATGCCCCAAACATCAAAAAGTTCAACAGTTAAGATTGGGTTTAAAGGGATCATGTTTCTGCGGGATATACTTCCTAATTTTTAACATTTATCACATGAAATGCAGAAGGTATGGGTATCACGAAACATGGAGGGCCAGTAAAATCCACACTGCAAGATTTTTGCAGTTATCTTTTTAGCACTGAAGTGGCCTACACAAGCTTGATCATGACCGAAACTTATGACACTTTGTTGTTCCTCTTCAGGGATACAACGACGAATAATTTGGTCCGCATAATGCTTGAACAGATATGGGTCGTCCCAGATAATTTTTTTGACTTGTGTTAAAACTTAATCCTATCTTGTTTAGTCCATTGCAGAGGCATTTGACTGGTTACAAGATAATTGACAATATCCGCAAACCACGGTACTTGGGAAACTGACATGAGTGTCTAATCAGGGAAGGACTCATTGATAGGATGGGTATCATTAGTGAACTCAGTTACCAATCTAGAAAAATAGTCAGCTACCACATTCTCGGAACCTTTCTTGTCCCGGATTTCAATGTCATTCTTGTGACAAGAGTTTCCATCGGATCAAGCGGGACTTAACACCTTTCTTATAAAGAAGATACTTGAGTGCAGCATGATCTGAATAGATGATGACTTTCGAACCTACAAGGTAAGATCGAAATTTTTCTAGTACAAATACGATAGCTAACAACTCTTTTTCCATGGTGGAATAACGAAGTTGAGCGTCATTCAACGCTTTGCTAGCATAATAGATAACATGAGGTAATTTGTTCTTGTTTTGTCCTAACACGGCTCCTACTGTATAGTCAAAGGCATCGTACATGATTTCAAAGGGTACAGACCAATCAGGTGGTTGTATGATTGGAGTAGAAGCCAAAGCAGTTTTCAAATTTTCAAAGGCTATGATACATTTTTCATCAAAATTGAAAACGACATCCTTGGTCCGGAGTCTACAGAGAGATCGCGATATGTCATTGAATCCTTTGATAAACTTTCTGTAAAATCCAACATGACCTAAGAACGACCTAATCTCTTTAACAGTTTGGAGTCTTGGCAAATTAGAGATTAGGTTAACTTTGGCTTTACCTACTTCAATTCCTTTTTCTGAGATGATGTGCCCTAGTACAATGCATGATTTTACCATGAAGTGACATTTTTCCCAATAGAGAGTACTAAGTTCTTTTCTTCACACCTGACTTGTAACGCCCCGCCAATTTTCACTAGCCGAAAATCAGAGTATATTTTTTTTTTTAAATAAAGTGTTAGAGAGAGCGATCACGTCACGACGTGAGCTAAGTCCAAGTTTCAAAACCCAACCCTTAACTGGCCAACAATACGTGTGCGTGGACCAAGTCCACTAAAACAGTTCACACGCTTTATAAATTAACTGTGGAATTAATATATGAATAGAATATTATCCATATCTATGATATAAATAAGCAAGGAAGCCAATCACTATTGATTTAACTAAAACTTAAATATCCAAAACAATCATCCAACCATATCAAAATAAAATAAGTTATTACAATCTCAAAATGGTAATTATCTCAAATACATTGTTCCAAAATTAATCAAGTAAAGTAAACATAATCTGCCCAAGCTCCTAAGCTTGGCTTCCTTCACGTCCCAAGTCCTTTCCATTTCATGTTCCATCATCTAAAGGGCAGAAGTAAGGTGTTAGTCAACTCGCCCAGTAGGAATTCCAAATAGGGTTATACACATAGGATCAATATAAAAATCAGAATAAGGGCATCATATTATAAAACTGTAAACATATCATAGTACCAAAAACTGTAACGCCCTGCCCTTTTCACTATGCCGAAAATCAGAGTCTATTTTTTTTTTTTTTTGAATAGAAAAGTAAAAGAGAGCGGGACGTCACGACGCGAGCTAAGTCCGAGCTTCTAAAGCCCGACCCTTAATTGGCCAACCATACGTGTGCATGGACTAAGTCCACGAAAACGGTTCACACGCAATAACTAAAACATGCGGATTAAATCATAACTGCGGAATTATAATAGAACCTAATTCTATTCCATTTTAGATAACAAAGTAGTTTGTCATTTAACAATGATTATCTTAACTTGAATATCCAAAATAAACCATTCAAAACATAGCAAAATATCTAAATTATTACATGCCCAAATGCTAACTACTCAAATTAACATAGTCTATGAGTAACTCAATCAAAATATAAATTAAACACATCCAAGCTCCTACGCTTAGCTCCGATCACACTCATTTTTCCCTTCATTTCCTGTGTCATCCACTAGGGTAGAAGTAGGGCGTTAGACAACGAGCCCAGTAGGTAGTCCAAATAGGGTTAACACATGGTTAGTACAATTCATATAGATAACATAATATTAAAAACCATGTAAAACTATGCCATGTCATGGTGTCAAATGCAATAAGTCCCACCCATCACAAATACATGTATCCTCTTGATGGAATTCTCCTCATCAAGGTATCCCCACAGTTGCCTTACGGACGCCCCGACGGAGTGTGTTCTCGGTTATTTCTTGATGGATAATGCACATCAAGTTTTTCCCACGAATGCCTTACGGACGCCCCGACGGAGCATGGCCTCCGGTTACAAACATCCCTCCCATGCCATGCATGAGATGTAAGTGAACACATGCTATGTAATAATATAATCATAGCATTAAAACCTCATATTTGAAAACATATCATTTTACAACATAACTCATCAAAATAAGAAATTAAACCATATTACATGTCCCATGGTTTCAAAGAGGTAGAATCCTACCAATGACCACTAAAGTGACCTTGCATTTTAATCCGGCAACCGCTCACGATCGTGCACCGCTTGTGAGGTCCCGTCACCTTGTTACATATCAACATGTCAAACCAATATCCCATTTGGTTTCCAATCTATGCTTAAATCCATAAACCAACCTTAGTGGGGTTCGGCCATACACCATGGCCAAACCTCACTCTTTGGTTTTTGGGTCCTCTTTCAAGTCCTTTGATCTTTTAATTAAGTCCAAGATCTTTCATCCTTTGATTCACTAATCCCAACATACATAAGTTTTATCATTTAAAATTCTAAGTCCACAAATTAAACCCTAGTGGGGTTCGGCCATACACCATGGCCGACCCTCACTCACTTGACTTTGGTCTCTCTTTTAATCCTTGATCTTTTAAATAAGTCCAAGATCATGCCATCTTTGAATCACTAATCTAATCACATATAAGTTAGTTAGTTAGTATCAATAAGACCTAAGTCCACAAAACTTCCTCCATGGGGTTCGGCCATACACCATGGCTGAACCCATGGTCCATCATTTTCACCTATATTTACATCTTTGCCATTGTTCTATCCATGGCTAATTACCTAACTTATTTGCATATGACTTCAAGTGCAAAAATGATCTATAACTGATTCCTTAATCCAAACATGATCCACAAATGAATGACCCATTAAAAATTGGGGCCGAACCCATGATGTTCATCTTCATCCTTTAAATCCTTTGTCATATTAATTCCATAAGTCAAGTCCCTCCATGGGGAAGTTTGATCATACTCATAGGTCATCATTTACAATCCCAAAGTCCATCAACATGACTTCCATTTTAAGCCGTTTTTAAAAAAAAAAACATTAAATGTAACACCCCGAATTTTCAAGTTATTAATATATATGAAAATTACCCATTTAATTTGCGAATTATTAGATATGGACCTTAGATGGGTAAAGTGTTGGGTCATTGCCCAATTAAGACCCAACGGTTTTGGTATAAGGTTCAATTTAAATTAAATGGGCTGAATTAAAATGGTAATGAAACATATTTATAAATAAGGGATATGGATTAAGGATATGCGCATAGAGGGAACTTGGGATAATTGTGCATGGCCGATTATTAGATATCCATATCCATGATGATTCGCTAGTGTATCTTTAGAAGATGTCTAAGATTAAATAAAAGATGCTTGGCCGTGTGTGTGGGATTTGCACATCCATGAGGATGCGCATAAGAACATTTAAAGAGGGGTCTTTCCTTGGTTAAAAACGGCATTAGGGAATTGTCTAAAATTAAATAAAGATTGTTTTGCCGTGTATAGAAGATATCCATATCCATGAGGATGCGCTCAATGGTGTCTTTTCCCTTGATTAAAAACGGTACAAGGCAAGTGCTAAATGGAAGGGTCGGCATCTTCTAATTAAGACACAAAGGGTGCATGGCACCTTCTAAATAGAGGACCAATTGGAAGTAATAAAAGGAGAGACACAAGGGGCGCACAGTTAATCCAAATCAACAAGAAGATCTTGACGCTGGTGTGCTTTGGCAATAAGATCAGTCTCACCTTTGTGAAAGATCAAGGAGGCTAAAGGAGGAGAAGATTGGAAGAGCAAGAACAAGCGAGGGAAAACCAGAGGAGTCGCCGAACCGGTAAGTAGTTTGATAATTTTGTTTAAGATAAGGAACCATAGGGTTCGGCCATGGTGTATGGCCGAACCCCATGGAAGAAAAATTAAGGGATGAATGTTGAGGTTTGATGAAAAGGATGAACCATAGGGTTCGGCCATGTTGTATGGCCGAACCCCATGGAAGATCATTATTGAATTATAATGGATTTAAATGATGCAAGATCATAGATAAATGTTGATGTTGTTAAAGGGTTAAAAATGGATAAGAATCATGGATCATGGGTTCGGCCATGGTTTATGTCCGAACCCCATGGAAAAATATAGATGGATTTAATATGGTAATTGATATAATGGATAAAATGGAAAGTTATACATCATAGGGTTCGGCCATGGTGTTTGGTCGAACCCCATGAATCAATTCTATGGGTCAATTATGGAGTTATTATTGTAAATAAATTAAGAAGGAGGATGGAACAATAATATCATGGGTTCGGCCATGATGCATGGCCGAACCCCATGAACCAATTTTTATGGGTCATGTATGGACCTAATATGATTAAATGAATGGAGGATTAAGATAACTAATTAGCCATGATAAAAAGAGTAATGGCACTGTTGTAAATAGGTAAAAATCATGGACCATGGGTTCGGCCATGGTGTATGGCCGAACCACATGGGAAATATTTGGTGGACTTGGGGTTTTTATGTCACGGTTAATGGATCATTTATGGAGCTATATTAGGGATCTAATATGTCTATGTATATTTTTAATGAATGGTTCACCAAACCAAAGGGATGAAGAGAATGATTAGGGTTTTATTTTATGAATCATGAATCTATGTAATGGATCAATTTTGGACCTAAACTTAAGGTGATGAAGGAAATGGCAAAAAGGTAAATAGGTGAAAATGATGGACATAGGGTTCGGCCATGGTGTATGGCCGAACCCCATGAACTATTTAATGGACCATGTGTTGGAATATTTTAAGGGACACTTATAGTGGTTATACATGTTTAAGGAAATGAGGGATTTAATTATATATAGACCTATGTTCATGGTTTATGTTATTGGTTATGGATAAGTATAATGGCAATATTGTAATTAAGTGAATTAATGGACCATGGGTTCGGCCATGGTGTATGGCCGAACCCCATGGGGAAGGTTTATGGACTTGGACATTATTGTAAATCAAATGGGACATGGTTTTGATTGATTGTTATATTATAAGGTAACGGGACCTCACAAGGTGTGTATGATCGTGAGCGGTTGCCAGACGAAAGCGCAAGGACACATTAGTGGTCTTTGGTAGGATTTCACCTCTTTGAAACCATGGGTTTATGTACAATGTTTTTATCTTATTTTGATGAATTATATTGTAAAAGATATTGTTTCAAAATGTGAGTTTTAGTGCTATGTTTATATGATAAAATAACATGTGATTCATTAACATCTCATGCATGGCATGGGGTGAAGGATATGTAACCGGAGGGGCCACACTCCGTCGGGGCATCCGAAAAACCTATGTGGGATACCTTGATGTGCTTTTCCATCAAGAAGAAATCGGAGGGGCCACACTCCGTTGGGGCGTTCGAAAGACCTATGTGGGGGTACTTATATGTACTTGTGATGGGTGGGACTCATTGCACTTAACATCATGACATGACATGGTTTATATAGCTTTTGACATTATGATATTATTATATATGTTTTGTACTAACCATGTGTTAGCCCTAATTGGAATACCTACTGGGCGCGTTGTTCTAACGCCCTACTTCTACCCTAATGGATTATACAGGAAACGAGGGGAACGATGAACGCGGAAAGGGCCAAGCATAGGAGCTTGGATATGTGATTGGATTATATTTTATTTAAGTTACTTATGGACTTGTAATTTGAGTAACTAGACTTCAAGCATGTAATAGTTTAGATGATTTTTCTATGGTTGGATGTTATTTGGATAATTATGTTATATTAATTATGATTAAGGACTTGACGTACTTTGCTATCTAAAATGGAATAGAACTAGGTTCTATTATAATTCCGCAGTTATGATTTTAATTCCGCCTGTTTATATTGTTATGTGTGAACCGTTTTCTTGGACATAGTCCATGCACACATAGAGTTGGCCAATTAAGGGTCGGACTTTAGAAGTTCGGACTTAGCTCGCATCGTGACGTCCCGCTCTAGCTCACTCTGTTATTTAAGAAAAAAAAAATTAGACTCTGATTTACCAAAAGCATAAAGTGAAAAAGGGCGGGACGTTACATTAATAACCTTCCATGGGGTTCGGCCATACACCATGGCCGAACCCTATGATCCATGGTTCTTTCACCATTTACAACCTTGGAGACCATTTACAAATCAACAACATTCCTCCATTATTCTTCTCTTTTAAAACCTTTTAAATCACTAACACCCTTTCATATAAAACCTTTTAAAATTATTAATAATCCTCCATGGGGTTCGGCCATGGTTCATAATCTTCTTTTAAAATCATTCATCCAATATTATAATCCTTTGATGGGGTTCGGCCATACATCATGGCTGAACCTCATCCAACCCCTTTTCGGTCCTTGATGGTTCTTGTAAATACCATTTAGGATTTGGCCATGCAATGGCCGGACCATGTTCCTTGACCAACTTACTTAATAACAAACTCATTGAGTACTTACCGATTCCGCGACTCCTCCGTTTTTCCTTCGCTCTGACTTGTTACTTGAATCTTTTCCTTCCTTAGCCTCTTATTCCCTCCTTCTTGATCCTTGTGAAAGGTAGGTTCTTGTGAGAGGGAGAGGATCTTGAGATAAAGTCTAAGTCCTTCCTCCTTTGTCTTTGGAATAGGTCGGCCTTGTGTGAGAAGGAGAGAGTGAGATAAAAAGATTCTAAGTGCCCCTTGTCTTGAGGTGTGGTTCGGCCAAAGAGAGCTTGAGAGAGAGAGTCTAAGATGCAACCCTTTAGTCTTTTCTTGTTTAATGAAATTCAGCCAAGGGTGGTGTCCTTTGGTATCACCCCTTTGTAACTTCCATGCCCATTTACCTCCCTCCTTAATGTTCCACTTGGGGGTTTCATCCATAGGATGAAACTCCCATATCTCCAACGGTATTGTCTTGAGTTGGACAACAAAACTGTCCACCTCCCATTGATGTTTCATTTGGGGGTTTCATCCATGAGATGAAACTCCCATGTATCCAACGGTATTGTCTTGACTTGGACAACAAAACCGTCCACCTCCCATTGATGATTCATTTGGGGGTTTCATCCATGAGATGAAACTCCCATGTTTCCAACGTGTAAACACCTTAGGTTTGACCTATGAGATGTAACTCTCCATTTTATCACCTAACTCACTTAATATGAAAGTCCCATTATCTTCCATCCAACTCATCTTTTTAACTCAACTCACCTCTTTAATTCAACTCATTCAACTCACTTAAACACAACTCCATCACTTGATTCCATTTCGAACTTAATTCAGCCCAATTTAATTAGACTTGAACTCACTTGGTGGTCCACCAGGTCAACCACGACCCATTGGGTCCTAATTGGGCATTTTGACCCAATTAACAATTTTGACCCAAATAAATAAATCTCACCAATTTAATTCAATTGAACCATGTCCACCATCCGTTGGGTCTTAATTGGGCAATTGACCCAACACCTTACCCATCTAAGGTCCATATCATTTAATTCACAAATTAAATATACAATTTTCATATATATATTGATAACTTGAAAATCCGTGGTGTTACAAAAACAACGTATGATAATCATATTTAAATCATGCAAATGTATGTGTCATGTCATGGGTGTCATGCCAATGATCCCTCACCCAATCTCCATATCAAACACCATACAAATCATAACAACATTTTCCTTAATATTATGAAACCATATCAAGGTGTTCCCTTGGCCATTTACGTCAGCAGTGTTTTGTGACAACGCCACCAGGTCACTGTTATACCTCCCCATGTGTGTTAATCGAAATTTTCGATGGAGCGTGGACTCCTCCCTCTGTGCAGGGTTTTTGGACTAGTTACCCCGGAGCTCATTGGTCCAAATTATGCCGTACCCCTATCTAGCAATCCCGGATAAGGCCAACATATCAATGGTTCACATAGCTTCTTACAAGCTAGTCTCAAACCCCAAGTCATGTAACATCCCAGATTTTCAAGTTATATGTATATATGAAAATTGCCCATTTAATTTGTGAATTAAATGATATGGACCTTAGATGGGTAAGGTGTTGGGTCAATTGCCCAATTAAGACCCAACGGATGGTGGACATGGTTCAATTGAATTAAATGGGTGAGATTTATTTAATTGGGTCAAAATGCCCAATTGGGACCCAATGGGTCATGGTTGACTTGGTTGACCACCAAGTGAGTTCAAACTTAATTAAATTGGGCTGAATTGATTTGGAAATGGAATCAAGTAATTGGTTTGATTTCAAGTGAGTTGAATGAGTTGAATTAAAAAGGTGAGTGAGTTAAATGAGTTGAATGGAAGTAAATGGGACTTTGATCTCAAGTGAGTGGAGTGGGAAGGTGGAGAGATGCATCTTATGAGACCCAAGTCACGACTACACGTTGGAGATGGGAGTTTCATCTCATGGGATGAAACTCCAAATGTATCATTAATGGGGAGGTGGACGGTTTTGTGATGTTACACAAGCCTACACAAGGCATAGACGTTGGAGATGGGAGTTTCATCTCATGGGATGAAACTCCAAATAGATCATTGATGAGGGAGATGAAGGGTTGTGGTGGTTGCACAAGCTTACTCAAGGCATAACCATAGCACACTTTGGAAGCATGGGGGGTTTCCATCTCAAGATGGAAACCCAAGAGCCAAACGGTGGGAGTGTTTCATCTCATGGATGAAACCTCCAAATGGATCATTAAGGAGGGAGGTGAAAGGGCATGGGAGTTACGAAGGGGTATCACCAAAGGACACCACCTTTGGCCAAAGAAAAGACTTTGGTTTCAATTCGCTCTCTCAAGCTCTCTTGGCCGATCCCCCCTCTCAAGACAATAGCACTTAGAGAATTTTCATCTCACCCTCTCCCTCTCACACAAGGCCGATCACTCTCAAGACAAAGGGAGAACACTTAGAGATGTTATCTTAAATCTTCTCTCTTTCTCCCTCTCTCAAATCTATACCTCTTGGCCGAACCACTCCAAGAGATTTTATCAAGATCAATCTCAGCCAAGGATCAAGAAGGAAGGAAGAAGAGGCTAAGGAAGGAAAGGAACAAGAAGGAGTGAAAGAAACAGGAGGAGTCGCGGCCTCGGTAAGTGCTAGATAAGATTTCATAAATAAGAAAAGATGGTCAAGGACATGGTTCAGCCATTGCATGGCCGAACCCTAATTCTTATCATGGCTAAAGACTCTATGATGAACCATAGGGTTTGTAACGTCCCGCCCTTTTTCACTCTTTTAATCCGAAAATCAGAGTCTATTTTTTTTTTCTAAAGTGATAAAGAGCGGGACGTCACGACGCGAGATAAGTCTGAGATTCCAAAGTCTGACCCTTAACTGGCCAACCATATGTGTGCGTGGACCAAGTCCACTAAGACAGTTCACACGTACTTAAGTTAACTTGCGGAATAACAATAGGATAACAATCTATTCCATTTTAGATAGCAAAGTAGTCCAACACTTAACCATAACTTAAATATCCAAACATTAACCATCCAATCCATAGCAAATATACTTACGTTATTACAATTCCGAATGCTAGCTATTCAAATACATAGTTCATGAATAACTTAAGCAAAATATAACTTAATCATCCAAGCTCCTAAGCTTGGCTCCAATCACGTCCTCGTTCCGTTCCCTTCCTGTGCCATCAACTAGGGTAGAAGTAGGGCGTTAGACAACGCGCCCAGTAGGTATTCCAATTAGGTTTAACACATGGGTTAGTATATAAAATCCAGATATAATATACCATATCATACTTGTAAAACATCGTATCCAAATCATGTATGATAATAGAGATCTAATCATACAAATAAAAACTAGAAACCTTACATGATAATAAAGATCATAATCATGCCGATTCAATGCCATGCCATGCTACCATATGCAATGAGTCCCACCCATCACAAACTCATAGTATCCTCTTAATGGAATTCTCTTCATCAAGGTATCCCCTGATGGAATGCTCATCACCAGGGTCTTCATACATAGTATCCTCTTGATGGAATTCTCCTCATCAAGGTATTATACATAGTATCCTCTTGATGGGATTCTCATCATCAAGGTATCATACATAGTATCCTCTTGATGGGATTCTCATCATCAAGGTATCCCCCACTAGGGTTTTACGGACGCCCCGACAGTGTGGGTCCCCGGTTACCTATCATCCCTCCCATGCCATGCATGAGATGTAAATGCCAACATGCTATAGAATATTACAAAACATAGCATGGAAATCCCATAATTGCAACATATTGTTTAATACCAAAATATCTTATCAAACATGAAATAAAATCATCATAAGTACATAATACATATCCATGGTTTCAATGATGTAGGAATCCTAATCATCATCTTGTATTTCTTGTTTTGGGGAGTTTCCTATGTATCACATAATGTCTCTTGTTTGGGAAATTTCCTATATATCATATAATGTCTTTTGTTTGGGGAAATTTCCAAATAAACATCTTGTGTTTCTTGTCCTTGGGGACATTGCCGAATCAGCACTCTTTGTATTTCTTTGCTTTTGGGGAAACTTCCTAAGTACCAATTGTTTGTTTCTCACTTTGGGGATATCAAGGAAGTATCTCCTAATTTACTATGTTTGATAAATCCAATTATGATGAATGTACTTCCTTTGCTATCTTTCATTGTTGTTCTCAGATTGATTGTTCAGTCTGAGTCTATCGAAGTAAATTAATCCGGCCCCCAGTCAGCGGACTCCGAAGAGTCGGTCAGTTGGGATTCTTATCTGTCAGTGAGACATGAAACCGTCTTAATCTTACTTAAAAGATTCAACTTCCCATTTCGCTCTGATACCAACTGTAACACCCCGCCCTTTTCACTCGAAAGTCAGAGTCTATTTTTTTAAAAAAATAAACAAAGGTGATAAAGAGCGGAATGTCACGACGCGAGCTAAGTCCGGACTTCCAAAGTCCGATCCTTAACTTGCCAAACCTATATGTGTATGGACCAAGTCCATGAAAACAAATCCACACATAGAACTAAGTAAAACTTGCGGAATATACAAACTGATTGCGGAACTAAATTGTTTAGATTGCAAAGTACAAGTCATGATTACTTAAACTAAACATTCAATCAAACTTAAATGAAACCATAACAAATATCTAATTATTATATGTCCATGATAACTTAACAAAAATATAATAAATAAAATCCATTCATATATCCAAGCTCCTATGCTTGGCTTGTTTCACGCTCCTCGACTTTTCCCTTTCCTGTGTCATCCACTAAGGATAGAAATAGGGCGTTGGATCAACGCGCCCAGTAGGTCTTCTGATTAGGGCTACCACAAGGTTAGTATAAAAACATGCATTTAACATAGTAATACATGATCATCAAAACTCACAAAACAATGCTATATATGTATGCAAATGTAATGAGTCCCACCCATGACAAGTATACATAGCCATCACCAAGGTACCCCACAGTTGTCTTTCAGACTCCCCGACGGAGTGTGGCCTCCAGTTTCCTCTTGATGGGATTCTCATGATCAAGGTACCTCTTAATGGGATTCTCATCATCAAGGTATCCCACAGGTCTTTCGGACGCCCTGACGGAGTGTGGCCTCCGGTTTCCATAACCATCACCCCATGCCATGCATGAGATGTCAATGAGTACATGCTATATGTAATAGAATCTTAGCATTCAAAACCTCTTTGAAACATAATACTTTAACACAAATAACTCATCAAAATCAACATAAAATAACAAGTATAATATGTGGTCACAAAGAGGCAGGAAACCTACAGAAAGTTAGGTAACAAAGTGACGGGACCACACAAATGGTGCACAAGTCGTGAACGGGTGACGGATTGAGAAGAAATGACAACTTAAATAACTTTTTGTAGGTTTCCTACCTCTTTGTGACCACATATTATACTTGCTATTTTATGTTGATTTTGGTGAGTTATTTGTGTTAAAGTATTATGTTTCAAAGAGGTTTTGAATGCTAAGATTCTATTACTTATAGCATGTACTCATTGACATCTCATGCATGGCATGGGGTGATGGTTATGGAAACCGGAGGCCACACTCCGTGGGGGCGTCCGAAAGACCACTGTGGGATACCTTGATGATGAGAATCCCATTAAGAGGTACCTTGATCATGAGAATCCCATCAAGAGGAAACTGGAGGCCACACTCCGTCGGGGAGTCCGAAAGACCACTGTGGGGTACCTTGGTGATGGCTATGTATACTTGTCATGGGTGGGACTCATTACATTTGCATACATACATAGCATTGTTTTGTGAGTTTTGATGATCATGTATTACTATATTAAATGCATGTTTTTATACTAACCTTGTGGTAGCCCTAATCGGAAGACCTACTGGGCGCGTTGATCTAACGCCCTATTTCTATCCTTAGTGGATGACACAAGAAAGGGAAAAGTCGAGGAGCGTGAAAGAAACCAAGCATAGGAGCTTGGATATATGAATGGATTTTATTTATTATATTTTTGTCAAGTTATCATGGACATATAATAATTAGATGTTTGCTATGGTTTGATTTAAGTTTGATTGAATGTTTAGTTTAAGTAATCATGACTTGTACTTTGCTATCTAAACAATTTAGTTCCGCAATCAGTTTGTTTATTCCGCAAGTTTTACTTAGTTCTATGTGTGGACTGGTTTTCATTGACTTGGTCCATGCACACATAGGTTTGGCCAGTTAAGGGTCGGACTTTGGAAGTCCGGACTTAACTCGCGTCGTGACATTCCACTCTTTATCACCTTTGTTTATTTAAAAAAAAAAAAATAGACTCTGCTTTTCGAGTGAAAAGGGCGGGGTGTTACAGGGTTCGGCCATGTTGTATGGCCGAACCCCATGGAAAGGTATTAAGGAATTTATATGGGTCTAAATGATTTTAAGAGAAGGTGATGAACCATAGGGTTCGGCCATGGTATATGGCCAAACCCCATGGAAGGACATTGGTTATTTTTAATGGATTTTGAAGGATGAAAATCATAGATGTATGTTTATGATTTTAAAAGGTTTTAAAGGATCAATCATGGATGTATGATGTGTTTTAATGGAAATGATGAACCATAGGGTTTGGCCATGTTGTATGGCTGAACCATAGGGTTTGGCCATGAGAGAGAATGATGGATAGTTGTTGGCAATTTTAATTGATTTTGAATATGGTTAATGAGGATCCAAAAGGATGAACCTAAATGTATGGTTAAACTCCATGGAGGGACCTTGGTTTATGGACTTAAATATTGTAATTGATTTAATGGAGAACATGGAAATGAGACATCATGGGTTCGGCCAATGGTGTATGGCCGAACCCCATGGACCATTTTAATGGGCCATTTGGAGATTTAAGCATGATTAGAAATCATTAATGCTTCTATGTTTGTGGATCATGTAACGCCCGCCCCTTTTCACCGAAAATCAGAGCCTACTTTTTTTTTTTTTTACAAAGTGACAAAAGGCACGGACGTCACGACGAGAGTTAAGTTCCGAGCTTCTAAAGCCCGGCCCTTAACTGGCCAACCCTACGCGTGCGTGGAACATAAGTCCACGAGTACGGTTCACGCGTAGAAAGTAAGCTCGCGGAACATAAAAATAACTGCGGATGATAATAGAACTATCCTACCAGTTCTTCAGATAGCAGGGAAGAAATACCCAATTAATTACGAAAATGCCATTATACTGTATTATCCAAAATAATACCTAAACACAGCAAACTACCTAAATTATTACATTTCCGACAAGTTAACTATACAAATACATCTTTTCTAAAATAAACGTAAAACAAAATAATTAATCCGCCTCCCCAAGCTCCTAAGCTTGGCTTCCGTCTCGCCCTTCCGGTCCGCCATCCCCTGCATCATCAACTAGGGTAGAAGTAGGGCGTTAGAACACGCGCCCGGTAGGATTCCGAGTAGGGCTAGCACATGGGTTAGTAATAACCACATACAGATAATAACATAGTGAAGACTATAAACCACCATATACTGAAAATATAAGTAAATGATATGCCATGGGTGTCAATGTTATGAATCTCACCCATCATTCCTGCCATATACTGTCATATCCCTCTTGACGGAAAAACCTCGTCAAGATATGTCCAACCGCGAAATATCCCCCTTGACGGCAAAGCCTCGTCAAGGTGTCCCCATGCCTGTTCTCGGTCGCCCCGATGGAGCATGGATTCCGGTTTGTTTATTTTTTTCCGCCCATGCCTTGCATGAGATGTAATGCATTATGCTATGTAATATGTATATCCCATACCCTTAATATACCATACATAGCCTTACCATATAATGCATAATCTTAAAAATAATAAACCATAGCATTAAACATAATGTCCATAATCATAGAACAATTGTTTTTTTTTAAGATCAATCCCAAAATCAACCAAAAATAAGATAAATATACCATTACACATCCATGGCTTACAAGTAGGTAGAAATCCTACCGAATACCGATTTGCGTCTTTATTTCGCTTTCGACCAACAATGCAACTACCGACTTGCGTACCACTAGCGCTATCCGGTACCTTATTAAATTACCAAATCAATCCAAGTTTTAATCATTTCCAAGCCCATAAATCATAACTTAGTGGGTTTCTTCATTTTAGCCCATATTTACCATTTTTGCCACTACCCTTCACATAAACAATTTTTCATTAATTCATGCCTACTTAAGCCCAAAATTTAATCCACAACTTAGGTCCATTAATGATTCATTGACCATGACCTAACATCCCTAAATCATCCACTTAATTTAATCAAATTTTCCATCATCTAGACACAAGCATGGACCCAACCTTAGCCCATACAATAACTTACAAAATGGGTCATGGGTTCGGCCACACATCATGGCCGAACCCATGATGTCTTGTTCCCCATTTTCCTTGGATCCTTTAGTACATTTTAGATCTACCACAAGTCCTCCCATGACAGGTTTACATCATGCATTTAAATCACCATTTTAAGGTATCATTACATATTTTGGGTCCATCAAAACTACTAACATTTTCCCATTTATTTCTCCATAAATCACAACCATTAAATCCACCATTGTTCACCATAGGGTTCGGCCATACACCATGGCCGAACCCATGGTTCATGATTCATCACTCCTGACTCCAAAATATCTCCATTCACCAAAATATTAAATCCATTACTCTTCCCATTTTTCCATGACTTTAACCTTAAAAAAAAACCCTAATTAACTTCACACACACAACAACCTAGGGTTCGGCCATACACCATGGCCGAACCCATGGTTCATAATTTATTCTCTTTTATGTCTTCCAATGCCATAAAATCCTTTTACATTTTCATCATAAAACCATTTTAAAACATTACTCCCATGCATTCATTAAAACCCTAAATGCATTAATCAAAGACCTTCATTGCCTTCCATCCTTTAAACCCTAACCAATTTCATCAAACCCTAATCACCCACCATGGGGTTCGGCCATGCTACATGGCCGAACCCTATGGCCCATGATTCTTATTCCAAGCACCCCATTCCATACTCAATTCCATAATTTATACAATGCACATACTACATTTATTTATTTCTTTTCCCTAACCCTAATTTTTTTTCTCCATTAGAGTTTTACCCACTTTCCATTCCTTCCATTTCATGGATTTAAAATCCATAGCATAAAATTATCTATCCACCATTAAATTTCACAAAAACAAGCCCTAAATCTTAAACCCTAAATCCAAAATTTCTTGTTTAAAAAAATACCACTATCCGACGTCTCCTCCGATTTCCGCCGCTCTCCCATCGATCTCCGTAGCCTCCTCTCTCCTTCCTCTTGATCTTTGATAGGTCAAGATCTTTGATCAAGGGTGGCAACTCCCAACCTTAAAATCGGCCATGTTAGGTTTGAATTTGAGAGATGAAAAGAGGAAAAGATGATGAGAGGAAGATGATGACCTTAATCTTAGAGTGAACTCCCTCCAAATTCCATTTTTTTTTCCTTCTCTCCTTGAGCTCCTTCTCTTTTTTTTTTTCTCTCCTTCACTTGGACATGGGACGGCAATGGAGGAGTGGGAGGGATGGAGTTAGTGAAAATGAACATGAGAAAGAAAAAAATCAAACTTATCCCCATTTGATGACCTCATTTACACTTTACATTAATTTTTCACCAACCAAAGATATTTTAAGATATTTTAATCTCTTTATGGTGGTGGTTATCTAAACCACCACCAAGCCCAACGTGTCTTGCCTTTGAGGTGGGGTAGCTTGGTCTCCCATTTGACCAATTTAGCCACCAATTTAATAATTTAAGTATTTAATTAATTTGGTAATTAACTTAGGTTAATTCATTTTTATTTAACCAAATTCCCATTATTCCACCCATGGTTGACCAAGTCAACCATGGTGGCCGGCCCCACCAATCATTGGCCCACTCGCCACCTCACTTGATGAGGTGGAGGTGGGTCCCACTTGGCCACACCACCATTGTTTAATTCCAAATTACTTAGGGTGATTAAATTTCATTAAGCCCACTCTAAATGGATCACCATTGGGCCCATGGCCCAATTACATTTCCCGCTAGCCCATTTACCTTAGAGCTTAACCATCTTGACCCATTGGGTCCCAAATGGGTATTTGACCCAATTTGACTATTTTTGACCCATTTAACCCTCATTGACCATTTAAATAAATTTAAATCCAAACCATAGTCTATTGGGCCACACTTGGGCCTTTGTCCAAATTTTGGCCCATTTACCATTTACTCCACCCATTTTCTAGTTTCCATCATTAAAATAAATAATATTCACATTTATATTAATTCCCAAATTCCGAGACCTTACAGATCAATTATGGACTTAGGCATGTTTAAATGAATGAAATGTTTAGCCATGGATAGAATAATGGCAAAGTTGTAAATGGGTGAAAATGATGGACCATGGGTTCAACCATGGTGTATGGCTGAACCCCATGGGGAATGTTTGGTGGACTTAGGTTATTATCAATGTTAAATAATTATGGTATAAGTGATTAGATGTATGAATCAAAGATGGCATGATCTTGGATTTAATTTAAAGATAAAAGGACTAAAAAGAAGGGCACAACACTAAGGGAGTGAGGTTCGACCATGTTGTATGGCCGAACCCCACAAAGGAATATTTGTGGACTTAGGGTTTCTTAGATGGTTAAACTTATGTGGATTGGTTAATAAGTAAAAAGAGGGACCCAAATTCAAGTGGGTGAGGTTCGGCCATGTTGTATGGCCGAACCCCACAAAGATGTGTTATGGACTTATACATGATTGTAAATCAAATGGAACATGGGTTTGATTGATTGACACATAATAAGGTAACGGAACCTCACAAGCGGTGTACGATCGGTGATCGATTTCCAAACGAAAACGTAAAGACATATTAAGTTGATCATTGGTAGGATTCCTACCTCATTGATACCATGGAATATGTATGATGGTTTTAATTTCTATTTGGATGAGTTATTTTGCATAAATGATATGTTTCAAATATGAGATTTTAATGCTATTATTTGTATAATTGCATAGCATGTGGACATTTGCATCTCATGCATGGCATGGGAGGGATGATATGTAACTGGAGACCACACTTCGTCCGAGTGTCTGTAAGGCAACTGTGGGGGTACCTTGATGTGCATTATCCATCAAGAGGTAATCGAAGACCTACGCTCCGTCGGGGCGTCCGTAAGTCGTGAGGGGTACCTTGCTGTGAATTATCCCATCAAGAGGTAACAAGAGGCCACACTCCGTCGGGGCATCAATAAGACAACTGTGGGGATACCTTGATGAGGAGTTTTCCATCAAGAGGATACTATGTTTTATGAGGATACCTTGATGATGAGTTTTCCATCAAGAGGATGTTTTGGTGATATGGGTGGGACTCATGGCATATGACACCCATGGCATGGCATTGAGTCAGCATGATTATGATCTCTATTGTCATGCAATGTTTCTGGTTTTATCTGTATGATTGGATCTCTATTATCATGCACTGTTTTTTGGATACGATGTTTTACAGATATGATATGATGTATTATATCTGGATTTTTATTCTAACCCATGTGTTTGACCCTAATTGGAATACCTACTGGGCGCGTTGTCTAACACCCTCCTTCTACCCTAGTTGATGACACAGGGAATGGTCGGAATGAGATCGGAGCCAAGCTTAGGAGCTTGTATGTTTTAGTTTCATTTTATTTAAGTTATTCATGGACAATGTGATTTGAGTAACTAACAGTTGGGAATGTAATAACTTAGATTATTTGCTATGGTTTGAATGCTAACTTTGGATATGTTAACTTAAGATAATTATTGTTAAGTGATGGACTCCTTGCTATCTAAAATGGAATTAGAATTGTTATTCTATTATATTTCCGTATCTATGATTATTCCGCATGTTAATTTGAGTACGTGTGAATCGTTTTAGTGGACTTGGTCCACGCACACTTATGGTTGGCCAATTAAGGGTCGGGCTTTGGAAGCCAAGACTTAGCTCACGTCGTGGTGTCCCGCTCTCTCTCACTCTTTTATTCAAAGAAAAAAATGAACTCTGATTTTCGGCATAGTGAAAAAGGGTGGGCGTTACATGTCATGTCCGGACAGCTCATAACTCGGCTTGCTGTCCCATATACTCCCTCCTATGCCTTGCATGAGATCATGAATGCAACAATGCCATTTCATATCAAATCATATTGAAATTCAATTCATAAAACTTATACCATTTGATTTACCAAAATAAACATTGTACTGAAATAAAAACCAGTAACATATAAGATCCATATGCATCTCAACAAGGTAGGAATACTACCAAAGTCTAGTATATTATCCATGTTGTTTTTGTGAATACCACGTTCAACGATCACGTCGAAACGAATCGTAACCCCCCTTGCGAATCTCCTTTCCTTATAAAATTCAATTGTATATAATAATCAATTTTAATTATCCATTTCATTTAAATCATTCCTTACATCCTTCCAGATAGACTGAGGTTTCTGGAATCATCAACTAAAATCAATTTTTCATTTCAGTCGACTGAATCACGCTCAGCTACAGTGTTCTGCCTGACCGCCGACTTTCAGTCGGCTGAAACCTAACTCAGTATTGTTATTCCTTGACTCGTTAACCATTCAGTCGACTGAATCACAGATTCAGTCAGCTGACTCTGAGTCAAACCCCTTTGCATTCTCGGTCAACCTTCTTTCAGTCGGTCGAATCATAGATTCAATCGGCTGACTTTGGATCAGATTGACTGTATGTTCGGCCACTAAAGATTCAGTCGACTGAATCCATGATTCAGTCAGCTGAATCCTCAACCAACGATTTTCGTGTTTGATAAGTAATCATTCAGTCGTAGATTCAGTCGGCTGAAACTGTAAGTGCCCTGGTTCATTCGAGACACCTTTATTGTCAATTACGTGACTCAGTTGGACTTGCCTTGGATGTATAAGAAGATCTACTATGAAGTTGCAAAGTCTACACCGAATACCTTATTGGTAGACAGGTAAGTGAACCGTAGGAGACCTTAGGCTAAGTCAAATACCTTAGAAGTCAATTGGTTATAAACTGAAAAATAAGATAATAAGTGACTTTTAGCCTCGAGGCCTCATGCAGTCTGCCGAGGCCTCACAGCCAATTGTGTTGAGTTGATCTGAGTTGTCTTTTGGACAACTGTAGTCAAGCTGACTTTGTGTCTTGCTGACTCAGTCTCCTACAGATTTAGGAAGTTAAAATCTGTATCCTTTGATTGGGAGTTAATTATGGTAAAAGAATATATCCACATGGTGACACTCAAAACTGCCACCTCTCATATTTTGAATTTAATACCGTTGGGGAGCTAGCCATGTATGATAAGAATGGAATGGCTCCTCCATGAGTTGTAAAATCATTTACAATCTTCCATCTAATCATTGATGTCTAAGATAATTTTACTGTCAATCATATACAGTGATTGATGTGGTGGCTGGATACTTACTGTTTTGAAAGACAAATTAACTTGTGCATATATGTGTTATTTTTCCATATTTACCGCGACGAGGCCTCATTGGAAGCCTCGAGGCCTCGTGGGCTTGACCTACTGCAATGCTGTAGATACAATACAAGGGTTGGTAGGGTTAGAACAAACCCTTCAAAATGTACCCACAACCCTTACAAAATCTCCCATTTCCCCGACATTCTCTTACCACTCTTTAACCTAACCTTTCGTAGAAGACCCTGCATCATCATAAAAATCGAAGAAGTTGTCAGGGCATGTCGTCGACGTGTGCCCCAACACTCCACAAGTCAGACAGGGTATTAGTCCCGGTCCCCCAATGTATGGCCAGTTAGTCCTCTCCTTCCCGTGCCCGTGAAGTCCACAAATAGGGTAAATAACCTCAATAGGGTAGGGGCAATAAGTACAGTTGTGCCCCTCCTGATTGCATAATTCGTACATATAATCTGTCAACTCATCCGAAGTCGGAGTAGCTAGAGTATACTCGGGCGAGCCTATCTCCCCTACGGATTCTTCTAAGTTTGGGACATCTTCCTTGTCTTCTTCGGGTACAAAGGTTGGAGCAACCCCAACATTGTACTCGAGCGATTTTACTTCCATGTCCTGACTGGTTACAACTTCATTGATGAAGTTTGGCACGCTGGAATCGTCGGAAGAAGAAACTAGATCGATCGGACAGCTAGGTGTCCCTCTGTCCCACAACTCTGTATACTCTGTGTTGCCTGACATATCTGTATCACAACAACAGAAACATATCAATGACAACCACATTTCTAATCAAACTAATCCTCTTGTTTGGGAAAACTTTTTATGTATCACATAGTGTCCCTTGTTTGGGAACATTGCCAAATAAACATCTTGTGTTTCTTGTCTTGGGGAAATTGCCAAATCAGTACTCTTTGTATTTGTAACGTCCTGCCCTTTTCACCCTTCCGAAAATCAGAGTCTGAAAATTTCTTTTGAAAGAAACAGGAATAGGGAGATTCACTATTCTGCGGACACACTCTTTGGAAATGACCCGGCTGATCACATTGGAAGCAGGTACTAGGAGATCTAACATTCTGTGGACGCTCTCTTTTGAAATGGCCTGGTCGACCACACTGGAAACAGGAACTTCCAGTAAAACCAGTAAAGGCTGAAGATCTCCATAAGTAGGGTCTGAGTCTTTTGCGAGAGCAAAAAGCATTTCTCCCACCCCGACCTTTTTGGTCCTATGTTTTATTCGGGTTTGTGTCTCCATTTCCGCTCACGAGTTGTTGTAGAACGGAAGTGACCACTGCCTGTACTAGGTTCCATAATTCCGGAGGTACTTCAGGAATGTTTGCACCATTCTGACCCTCTCCGTTATGTTTTTCTTCCTATGGAGACATTTTTCCTAAGTCATGGAAACATCATTTGACTTAGCTTCTACGTAAAGTTTTGTGTTCTTCATAATTTGGGAAAATTGCCAAATCAGTACTCTTTGTATTTCTTTGTTTTTGAGGAAAACTTCCTAAATATCGAGTATCATTTCTCAATTTGGGGAAATCCTGATGTTCTGCTGTTCTCGGGGAAAACCTCCCTAAGTATTATGTATCACTTCTCAGTTTGGGGATATTGCCAAATCATCACTCTTTGTTTCTTTTGTTTCTGGGGAAAATCTGTAAATTCCTGTTCCTTGTTTCTCAGTGTGGGGATATCAGGGGAGTACATCCTACTTTGCTATATTTGATATGTCCAGTTATGATGACTGTACTTTACTTTGCTATCTTTTATTATCGTACTCAGATTGATTGTTCAGTCTGAGTCACTCGAAGTAAATTAATCCGGCCCCCAGCCAGCAGACTCCGAAGAGTCGGTCAGTTGGGATTCATATCTATCAGTGAGACATGAAACCGTCTTAATCTTACTTCGATGATTCAACTTCTCGTTTCGCTCTGATACCAACTGTAACGTCCCGCCCTTTTGACCCTTCTGAAAATCAGAGTCTGAAAATTTCTTTTGAAAGAAACATAAAGTGAACGAGAGCGGGAGCGCCACGACGCGAGCTAAGTCCGGACTATCCAAAGTCCGACCCTTAACTGGCCACCCATGTGTACATAGACTAGACCATGATGACAAATCACACATGGAACTAAACAATAACTTGCGGAATAAACTAGACTAACTGCGGAAATAGAATGAATAGATAGCAAGTAACAATCTCAATTAGCAATTAACATAAAACAACCATCCATAGTTAATAACCTAATCAAACCATAGCAAAGTATTAACTTATTACATGTCCATCAAATATAACTCAAACGATAATAAATAAGAAGTCATGTTCATCAATCAAGCGCTTAGGCTTGGCTCCTCTCCCGGTCATCGACTTTCTCTTTCCCTTTCCTTGTTCCTGCATTATCCTCTAAAGATAGAATTAGGGCGTTAGATCAACGCACCCAGTAGGTTCCCAAATCAGGGCTACCACATGGTTAGCATATAAAACATGCATATATATCATAGTACATGATTATGAATAAAACATCTGAAAACAATGCTATGTATGTAAGTGCATATGTAATGAGCCCCACCCCATCACACATACATAGCCATCACTTGACGGGACTCTCATCGTCAAGGTAAATCACAATACACTTTCATTTGGGACTCACAGTATTCTTTCATTGGGTCTCACATGATAAGTAATCCACAGTAATCCTCGTTACCTGTGGAAAGACACTTCATCATTGAGTTGTTACACTGTATTCTTTCATTGGGACTCACATGATAAGGTAATCCACAGTAATCCTCGTTACCTGTGGAAAGACACTTCATCATTGAGTTGTTTCACGGTGTTCTTTCATTGGGACTCTCAAGTCAAGGTAATCCATAATCATCAGCCCATGCCATGCATGAGATGTCAATGTACATGTATGTCATTTGTAAATACATATCTCATCATTCAAAACCATATTTGAAACATAATATCAAATATAACATATCTCATAAAAACATGATAAAACCAAATCATAATTGTGGTTACAAGTAGGTAGGAAACCTACCGAAGATTAGCTTCAGTGTTTGTTTTTTCTTTAAGCGTCACTTGCTCACGACTTGCACGTCGTTCAACTTCCGTCACCTTGTGATGTAACAGTAAATAAATCATACTATCAATTAAATGTCCATTCACTTCTAAGACCCAAAAGTCATCTTGTGGGGTTCGGCCATACCCATGGCCGAACCTCGTCAACTTAGGATTTAACCTCCCTCTGCATTTGATCTCTCTTTTATTTAATCCTTATTAAACGTCTTATACTACAAAACTACCTTGGTAGGGTTCGGCCATACAACATGGCTGAACCATACCACTTTGGTTCGAGTCCATACATCCAACCCTATGATCATTCCATCATTGATCATTCCATCAATAATTACTTTATGCCATTTAGGCTAACCTTTAGTTTAATTTTTCCATAAATACCACTAACCATATCTAAACCAACTTAGTGGGGTTCGGCCATACAACTTGGCTGAACCTCACCTTTTTAATTTGGGTTCTTCATTCATCACCTTTAATCCCATTTATTACTTAACCCAATTCTATCAAATAATCATTGATGGGGTTCGCCATGCCACATGGCCGAACCACATCCTATAGATTTTCATCCCATAATCCATCATCATCAATGGTCGATTATTTTCTTACACATAGTCCATAACTTATCATGTATGATTCCTTAATTTAAATCATTAAAACAACCATAACCTCCCATCCAAAACAGTCTGTATGGCCGAACCCTTATGGTTCTTTGGCTCAATGACTCCCTTATTTGCATATCAATTGGGCTCTACTTGTAATAACCCGAATTTTTGATAAATATATATATTGGCATTTATTCATTTTAAATTGAAGTTTGATGTAATAAAATGCCAAATGGACCAAATTTTGGGAGAATGGCCCAATTGGGCCATGGGTTGGATGAAATCCATTAAATGGTCAATGGGGACTAATCGGGTCAACGATGGTCAAAGTGGGCCCGATAGCCATGTGGGCCCAATGGATCAAAATCGGTTCAAACCCTAAGGTAAGCGGAAAAAGGAGGGAATTAATTGGGCCATAATTGGTTACTAAACTGGTGTAATTTCAATAAGTAATCGGTCAAAGATGGTCAATTGGAAAAGAGCCATGTGGGACCCAATGGGCCAAACTAAGCCCTAAGATAAATGGGCAAGACAAGAATCAAATTGGGCCATGGGCCCAATGATCCAATAAAGGGATACAATTAATAAAATTTAAATCACCTAAGTTTAGGTGATAAATGGACAAGGCAACATGGCCAATGGGGCCCACCTCCACCTCACCATTGAGGTGGCGTGTGGACCCAAGAGTAGTGGGGCCGACCACCATGGTTGACTTGGTCAACCATGGGTGGATCATGGAGGGAAATTTATGGGATTAAATTAAATAGAAAGTGATTAATTAAATTAATCAAGGGATCAAGTGATCTAAGTTAATCAACCTAAGATTAAAATGGTCAAATGGTTAAATGGTCAAAACCACTCCAACAAACACAAACCACCTCAAGAAAACACAAATTAAAACCATGGGCTTGAATGGTGGTTGGGTCTCAACCACCACCACCAAAGTCAAGCCAACCCATGCTTGGTTGGTGAGAAAGTTAATGCTTGAGTGAAGACCACTCCAACCACCTCCATCTCATGTCAACTAACCATTTCACCCTAGCTCTCCCCACACACACATGAAATTCGTCCCTCACCTTGCAAGAGAGGAGAAAAGAAAACTTAGAAGAAAAACTTAGAAAGAAAGAGGAAGAGAAGAGAAGAAAAAGATAAGTCTTGGGCCATCCCAAGATCAAGAACCTTGAAGATCTCTCCCTCATCTCCATACTCTCTTTCTCTCTTAACCTAACCTCATTTACCTTAGCCAATCCAAGCATGTCCCACCATTGATCAAGCTCATCTAGCCGATCATCAAGAAGAGCAAGAAGGAGAAAGGGCTAAGGAAAAAGAAAGAAGGACCGGAGGAGTCGTCGGTGCGGTAAGAATTTCTTAAACAAGAGTTTATATTTTTAAAGATAGGATGTGGAATCCATTTCTTAGACTAAACATGGCCAAAAATGTTGTGGGCCATGGATCTAAAGTTCATCAAATGGAAGGCTAAGAAATGGATAAAAATGGAGGAATGGATTAAGAAAGGAGGAAATGGAAAAAATGAAATTTTTAAGTCTTTATTAAGCATAAGAAAATGGGATTTTAATGGATTAATGGGCCATAGGGTTCGGCCATGTAGCATGGCCGAACCCCATGGCCAATGTTGGATGATTTTAATTAGGGTTTGAAGGTTTAAAAGTATGGAGAATGCTCAATGGTTTTATGAGGATTTCAAGATGTTAAAATGATTAAAAGTTGATAAATTTTAAGAGGTTTTGAATAAGGAAATTTCATGAAAATATGGGTGATCTTTCATGGCCTTGAAAGGCATAGAATGGAATGAATGGATGACCATAGGGTTCGGCCATGTAGCATGGCCGAACCCCATGGTGAATAATGAGTGATTTATTAAGGTTATTAGGTTTAAAGATAATGAAGAAAAATGATAAATGTAAATGGACTTATTGAGTATGGAATGTGAGGTTTAGATGGAATGAAAATGGCGATGATTTAGTGATTTGAAAATAGATTATTTTGGGACAAAATTAATGATTTTTATGAAGATCTTAAAGTTGGTAATAGATGCTATTTTGTTGATGGAAATGAGGAAATGATTGGTGGTAGAAGCGGAATTTAAATGTAATTAAAAATCTAAGATAAAAATAAGGGAAAGACATCATGGGTTCGGCCATGGTGTATAGCCGAACCCATGACCCATGTTTTAGGTCATTCATGGGCTAAGTATGGTTTATATATGTGCTTAAACGAAATGGAAATTAAGTTAAGTTAATGATGAAATTTAAATGGATGTTACAAGTATGATATGTGATGTTTAAATGGAATAAAGATAGTGATTGAAATGGATGATTTAAGTTTCATTGGAGGTATGTTTAAATGGGTAATTGAAACCAAGAAGAATGGGGAAAGAAACATCATGGGTTCGGCCACGATGTATGGCCGAACCCATGACCCAAATTTTGATCAATTTTAGGCTAAGGTTAATGCATGTATCAATGCCTAGGAGGTTGTTTTAAAGGGCCAAAATGAATGAAGATTTGTGATTTTTGAAATGGATTATTTTTGGGACAAAATATGAGTCTTTGAAAATGGCACCAATAAAAGTGAACCATTAACCCTATGGTAATATTTTGGGACTTTTATGAATGGAAAACAATGGAGAGAAATAAAAATATTAAATGGATTGGTAAGCATGGTAGGTGATGTTTTATATGAGATGAAAAATGGGGTTTTAAATGAATGACTTAAATTCATTGGGTGAAGGTAAAATGAACCAAGAAATTAGGAAATGAACATCATGGGTTCGGCCATGGTGTATGGCCGAACCCATGACCCCTTTGGGAGCCATATTATGGGCTAGGTATGGAATTATATATGGGATTAAATATTTACAAATTTAATTAAACTAGATGGCTGATTTTATGATCTTATGTCATGATTAAGAAATTATAAATGGGTCCAAGTTTATGGGTCAAATTTGGACTTAAATATGCATGGATAAAAGGGGTAACTTAACGATGGAAGAGGAGTGGCAAAACCGTAATTTGTGGCCACATTGAAGGACCATGGCTTCGACCATGGTACATGCCCGAACCCTATGTGGGTTGGACATGAAAATGGATATATTATGAATGAATAAATGAAGCGGATAGTTGCTGCATTTTAGGCTCGCAAATCGGAATTTTAAATTTGGCCAAAATTGGATTTATGTATGAGTCTAAAACCAATGGATAATGGGCTAAGTTAGGGACTTAATCATGGATGATGTATGGACTAATTCGGTAAATGTAATAAGGTATCGGGCGTCGCAAACGGTACGCGATCGGCGACCGGATTATCGAACGAGAAGCATAACGGAATGCGACACGGTATTCGGTAGGATTCCTACCTTTTTGTAAGCGATGGATATGTGATGGTGTTTTAAATTATTTTGACTTGGCTTATTATGGATTTATGATTATAATTTATGATTTATGGGACTTGCACTATGATGGGTTTTAACTTACGAATTACATGATAGTATCATGGATTATATTTTAATATTATGCATCATATGACTATGAATGGTATATCGAATATGGTCTATCTATATACTACATAGCATAATGCACCTACATCTCATGCATGGCATGGGCAGAAAAAAATAAACAAACTGGAGTCCATGCTCCGTCGGGGCGACCGAGAATCAGACATGGGGATTGCCTGAAGGTTATAACCGGAGTCCATGCTCCGTCGGGGCGACCGAGAAGCAAACATGGGGAACAGGATATTGTATGATCATACGGATAATGGGTGGGATACATGACATAAGCACCCATGACATAACATTCATCACATACTTATTTTGTTGTATTTTATGTTATCGATATGTGTGTATCACTAATCCATGTGCTAGCCCTACTCGGAGTCCTACTGGGCGCGTTGACTAACGCCCTACTTCTACCCTAGCTGATGACGCAGGAGAGGCAGGAAGCGGTGGACATACCGGAGGCCAAGCTTAGGAGCTTGGAAAACGCAATCCTAGTTTATATTATGTTTACATTTTGGAGATGTAATTTTAAAGTAACTTAGCTTGTCGGGTTGTATAAATTTACATTTCTTGCGATGGTTTGGACGTTACTTATGGATAATACATTTTGTGATATAATCATGAACATAGGGGCATTTTGGTAGATTCAATGTTGTATCTTCCCTTCTATCTAAAAACCGGTAGGATAGAATCTATTATCATGTTCCGCAATAATTATAATCCGCGAGCTTACTTCTTACGAGTGAACCGTTCTCGTAGACTTAGCTCCGCGCACGCGTGGGATTGGCCAGTTAAGGGTCGGGCTTTAGAAGCTCGGACTTAACTCGCGTCGTGGCGTCCGCGCCCTCTCTCACTCTTCTATTTCAAAAAAAAAATATACTCTGATTTTCGGAAAACGGGTGAAAAAGGGCAGGGCGTTACACTACCCTTTAGCCATGTTAACCACATGGTTCAGCCATCCAATGGCCAACCCAAAGCAGCAAACTTATATTCATTTAATTCCCATAAAGACACCATAATCTTTTTATGGTTTTTATCTCTCAAAACCATCAAAATCACCATACAATAATCATATGATTTCATGGGGTTCGGCCATACTCATTGGCCGAACCCTATGGCCTTTAATTTGAACCTCTTTAAACACTTACCCTAGGTCTAATTTAATCATCCAAAACGGACCATCATTTGCATGGTTTTAATTTTACAAAACCCATCAAAATACCAACATCACTTCTTGGGGTTCGGCCATCCAAAGTGGCCGAACCCAATGATCCATTTCATCATTTTTAAACAACCATTATCCAAGGTTAAACCTTTGATGAATTCGGCCATACATGACCAAATCATGACCTTTAAATCCCTGATTCAAAATCCTTTATCTTGCCTCTTAAACACATATAATTCTCCATCATTTTTGCATGGTTTTTAGCCTCCAACAACCATCAAAACACACACATAAATCTCATGGGGTTTGGCCATCCAAAGTGGCCGAACCCAATGATATCTTTTACCAATTTAAACAACCTTTAACCAAGGTTTAGGTCCTTGATAAATTCGGCCATTCCATGGCCAATTCATGTTCCACTTAATCTAATTTATCAAACAAAATTGTATGGAATTCTTACCAATTTCTTTTGCCTTTCCTCTTGCCTTTTGCTCCTTGCCTTCTATCATTCTTAACATCCCTTCCTTTGCTGGTTTATGCTTGATCAATTGGTACAAACACCACTGCTGGCTCAGCCAAGAGAAAGAGTTTGGAGAGAGGGAGAGAGATGAGGATTTCTTAAGATTTCCTTGGGTGAAAATCAGCCCAAATGGATGGTCTACCCTTTTTATTCTTCAACCACAAAATCCATTTATTCCTTCATAACTTCTTGACAAAAAAGATGGGACATTGGGTGCCATCCAAGGCACCCCTTGGTACCAACGGTCACCACTCTTGGCCTCAACCGTTGCAACCTTTGGCAGCCCCATGTAATCTCATCACCTTCGCATCATTTCCATTTAACGTTTTGCATGGAAATCACCATAACAAGTCCGCAACGTGTGGGACTTGTTTTGGTTTGCTTGAGATCAAAACACCTCCTCATATTCCACTTAACTCACTGAATTTACAACCCATTTGATTTCCATTTTGACTCACTCAACTCAATGGCTTAACTCACCATATTAAGCATCATACATTAATTACACTTGAGTCAACCCAACCATTTAATTTAAATGCAACTCATTCCAATCCAACTCAACCTGATTTGACTCAATATTGAGCTCACTTGAGGGTCCACACGGTCAACCATGGTCCACATGGTCAACACGACCCATTGGGTCCCCATTTAGCTTACTGACCCGTTTTGGCGCCATGACCCATTTATGGGTTGTTTTGGCCATTTGTATGTGATTTTCTCATGTACATCAAGCCTACCCATTTTTGCTCCACTTGATTTCCAATCAATTCAGCTTAACCCCATTAAATTTGGGCTCACCCAATGGTCTAATAAGTCCATTATGACCCATTGGGTCCAATTGGGTCCTTTGACCCAATTAACCATATTGACCCAAATTGATGTTCATTACCCATTCATGATAATTTGACCCTTATAATATGTTCATAGGGTCCTAATTTGAACAATGGGCCCCACTATTTCCTTATTCAACATCACAACCATTAAATTTATCAACCCACGGGCATTTTCGTAATTATCCACATCATTGAGAAATCGGGGTGTTACAGTATTTCTTTGTTTTTGGGGAAACTTCCTAAGTTTCAATTGTTTGTTCTCAATTTGGGGATATCGGGGAAGTATATCCTATGTTGCTATGTTTGATAATCCAGTACTTCCTTTGCTATCATCCATTGTTGTTCTCAGATTGAATGTTCCGTCTGAGTGTAACGAAGTAAATTAATGCCTGGGGGCCGGATTAATTTACTCCGAAAGATTCAATCTTTTTGGTTCGCTCTGATACCAACTGTAACGCCCTGCCCTTTTTCACTCTACGATTTTCGAGAATCAGAGTCTATTTTTTTTTTTTAAATAACAGAGTGAGCAAGAGCGGGACGTCACGATGCGAGATAAGTCTGAACATCTAAAGTCCGACCCTTAACTGGCCAACCCTATGTGCGTATGGACTAAGTACATGAAAACGGTTCATACACAACAATAGAAACATGCGGAATTAAAATCATAACATGCGGAATTATAATAGAACCTAGTTTTATTCCATTTCAGATAGCAAAGTACATCAAGTCCTTAATCATTATTAATATAACATAATTAATCCAAATAAACATCCAACCATAGCCAATCATCTAAAAGCATCCAAGCTCCTATGCTTGACCCTTTTCGCGTTCATCGTTCCCCTCGTTTCCTGTAGCATCCACTAAGGTAGAAGTAGGGCGTTAGAACAACGCGCCTAGTAGGTATTCCAATTAGGGCTAACACATGGTTAATACAAAACATAATAATATCATAATGTCAAGAACCATATAAACCATGCAATGTCATGATGTCAAATGCAATGAGTCCCACCCATCACAAGTACATATAAGTACCCCCACATAGGTCTTTCGGACGCCCCGACGGAGTGTGGCCCCTCCGGTTTCTTCTTGATGGAAAAGCACATCAAGGTATCCCACATAGGTTTTTCGGACGCCCCAACGGAGTGTGACCCCTCCGGTTACATATCCCTCACCCCATGCCATGCATGAGATGCTAATGAAACACATGTTATTTTATATAATAAACATAGCATTAAAACTCTCATTTGAAACACATCTTTTTCAACATAAATTCATCAAAAATAAGATAAGAAACATTGTACATAAACCCATGGTTTCAAAGAAGTGGAATCCTACCCAAAGACCACTAACTTGTCCTTGCTCTTTCGTCCGGTAACCGTTCACAATTGTACATACCTTGTGAGGTCCCGTTACCTTATAATACATCAATCAATTAAAACCATGTCCCATTTGATTTACAATAATGTCTAAGTCCATAAACCAATCCTCATGGGGTTCGGCCATACACCATGGCCGAACCGATGATCCATCACTTTCACCCTTTATTACATCCATGCCATTGCTTGATTCATAAAACCAAACACTTATAGATTAATCATCTAACCTTATCAAGTCCAATAAAATCCATAAATCATTCCCCATGGGGTTCGGCCACACACCATGGCCGAACCCATGGTCTATCATTTCCATTTATTTACAACATTGCCATTATACATATCCATAACCAATAACATAAACCATGAACATAGGTCTATATATAATTAAATTACTAAATCATTTTCCATGGGGTACGGCCATACACCATGGCCGAACCCATGGTCTATCACTTTCACTCTTATTTACTTCTTTGCCACTTATACAAATCCCTAAGTTAATCTATTTAAACACTTAGTCCATCAAAACATACCTTAGTGGGGTTCGGCCATACATCATGGCCAAACCTCACCCTCTTGGTAACTACCTAAGTCCATAAAAACATTCACCATGGCCGAACCCATGTCTTTCATTTTAGACCATATTTACATTTTTTGTTTATGTCCAAACCGATCCATAATCAAAACATTCCTCAATCCAAGCATGATCCACCAATGAGGGACCCATTAAAAATTACTTCATGGGGTTCGGCCATACACCATGGCCGAACCATATGATGTCTAACTTTCTAAGTATATCAATTCCCATTCTTGAATCCATAATTCAAGGTTCCTTCCTTTTTGATCCAAAAGTCCCTCATTAGAAGCTTTCTAATTTTATAACCATCCTCCATGGGGTTCGGCCATACACCATGGCCGAACCCTATGGTTCATGGTCTTATCTTAAAAAAATCATTGATATTCCTTCCACGGTTTTCATGATCTAGTTGCATCTAAAACCATCAAACCTTCCATCCATTTAAAATAATTCATAAGTAACCTTTCCCATCATTTTCCATGATCTGAATACATAAACATAATTCCATAATTATTTATGGGGTTCGGCCAAGGAGGTCTAAGGTTCTTTACCAAAAAACATCCATTAAAACCCTTTAACATCTTTATTGCATTGCATGATTTTCATCCTTCAAAAACCCATAAAAATTAACCATGTTTTTCCATGGGGTTCGGCCATGGTGTAGGTCCATTCTTTGCATTAAATTACCATAATCGTTCCCGAATTTTCTTCTATGGGGTTCGGCCACACACCATGGCCGAACCCTATGGTTCCTTCCTTTAAAACAAAATTATCAAACTACTTACCGGTTCCACGGCTCCTCCGGTTTTCCTTCGCTTGTTCTTGCTCTTCCAATCTTCTCCTTCTTTAGCCTCCTCTCCTCTTGATCTTTCACACTTGCTGGTTACCCCTCTCCTTCTCTTGATATGCCGTGCGCCCTTGTTGTTTATGCTGCTGCCTTTCTTTGTATGCAATGTCTGTATGCACTACCTTTGTATGCCATGAGCCCCTTGTCTTTCTTTTATAAAAACTCCCAATCGGTTCCATCTTTAGAAGGTGCCTTGCGCCCCTTGTTGCCTCTCTTTTATCAACCTTCCAATCAGTCCTATCTATATTTAGAAGGTGCCATGTGCCCCTTCTTCCTCTCTTTTATCAACTTCCATTCGGTCTTAAAAATTTTTAGAAGGTGTCATGCGCCCCTTCTTCCTCTCTTTTATCAACTTCCATTTGGTCTTAAATATTTTTAGAAGATGTCATGTGCCCCTTCTTTTTGCAAATCCCTAGTATCTCTCTTAATAAAAGAAAGGACTCCTTTTAAAGATACTCCAACACATCATGCGCATATCTCATGGATATGCATATCTCCCACACAAGGCCATGTAATCTATATTCCATTCTTAGTCTCTTTATGCGCATAATCATGGATTATGCAAACCCTCATACACGGCCATAATAATCCTCCAAGTTCCCTTTATGCGCATAATAATTAATTATAGACATAATGCATTACTAATTTAATTCGGCCCCATTTAATTTTATTGAAACCATTTCCACAATCTGTTGGGTCTTAATTGGGCAATGACCCAACACCTTACCCATCTAAGGTCCATATTTAATAATTCACAAATTAAATGGCAAATTCCGTAAATATTTATAACTTGAAAATCCGGAATGTTACAATGGGTTTGGCCATGTTGTATGGCCGAACCTGATGAACCATTTTATGGACATTTAAAGATCTATGTATGATTAAATAAATGAATGATTAAGTTAGGACATGGAAGGATTTGATTATGGGTTTTATGTTGATGGATCATTTGTGGATCCATGCATGAAATGTTTAGTTCTGGATCTATGCTTTGGACCTAAGCATGAGGTGATGAAAATAATGGCTAAAATGTAAATGGGGTAGAAATGATGGACCATGGGTTCGGCCATGGTGTATGGCCGAACCCCATGGAGAAAGTTTTTTGTGGACTTAGGGTTTTATGAATGTAGTTGATTAACTTATGTGTGTTTTGATTGATGAATCAAAAGATGGCATGATCGTGGACCCACATGTATTTAAAAGATCAAGGATTAAAAGAGGGACCAAAACCATGTGAGTGAGGTTCGGCCATGTTGTATGGCCGAACCCCAATAAGGTGCATTTATGGACTTAGACATGATTGGAAATCAAATGGAACATGGGTTTGATTGATTGATATGTAATAAGGTAACGGGACCTCACAAGCGGTGTACGATCGGTGATGGGTGTTCGGACAAAAACGCAAGGACACGTTAGTTGATCATTTGTAGGATTCTTACCTCATTGAAACCATGGGTATGTATGATGATTTTAATTCATATTTTGATGAGTTATTTTGTATAATGATATGTTGCAAATATGAGATTTTAATGCTATGATTGTAATATTACATAGCATGTATTCATTTGCATCTCATGCATGGCATGGGAGGGATGATATGTAACCGGAGACCACACTCCGTCGGGGCGTCCATAAGGCATTTGTGGGGGTACCTTGATGTGCATTATCCATCAAGAGGTAACCGGAGTCCACGCTCCGTCGGGGCATCTCTAAGGCAACTGTGGGGGATACCTTGATGAGGAGATTCCATCAAGAGGATACCATGTGTTTTGTGATATAGGCGATGGGTGGGGCTCATTGCATACGACACCATGGCATGGCATTGTTTTTACATGGTTTTGATATTATGTTATCTATATGATTTTGTACTAACCATGTGTTGACCCTACTTGGAGTACCTACTGGGTGCATTATCTAACACCCTACTTCTACCCTAGTTGATGACATAAGAATTGAACGAAACGATGAACGTGATCGGAGCCAAACTTAGGAGCTTGGATGTTTTTAGTTTCATTTTGTTTAAGTTACTCATGGACAATGTAATTTGAGTAGCTAGCATTTGGGCATGTAATAATTAGATTATTTGCTATGGTTTGAATGTTAATTTTGGATATTCTAACTTAAGATAATTATGGTTAAGTGACGGACTACTTTGCTATCTAAAATAGAATAGGATAGTCATTCTATTATAATTCCGCATTTATGATTTACTCCGCATGTTAACTTGAGTACGTGTGAACCATTTTAGTGGATTTGGTCCACGCACACGTATGGTTGGCCAGTTAAGGGTTGGGTCTTAGAAGCTCGGACTTAGCTCGCGTCGTGGCGTCCCGCTCTCTCTCACTCTTTATTATAAAAAAAAAATAGACTCTGATTTTCAGCGAGTGAAAAAGGGCGGGGCGTTACACATTGTACTTAGACACTTGGGAACCCAAGGGTCTTCATCGCAAGAGCCATGAAGCCACCCTTGGGAATCCAAGGGACTCTTTGGTTAAACCAAGGGTCTCCTTGGTTAAACCAAGCTATAATGAGAGGAAATGAAGAGTTTTAAGTCTTAAAAATAAAAACCCAAACCCAGGGGCACTCAAAACCCCTTGGCCGACCCCACCTCTCTTGAACAAGAGATTTCTCTCCACTCCTCTCCTCTCTCTCCCACCTCTACCTCCATACACTTGGAGACTTTGAAGAATAAATAAAAGAGAATAAGAATTAAGGAAGAAGAGAAAGATCAAAAGAAAAGAAGGAGATTGAAGGAAGGTATGTATAAGACTTAATACTATGGGAATAGATCTAAGGAAAACAAAGGTTTGGCCATGGTGTGGCCGAACCCATGGGTTCCATGATTGGTTGGAATGAATGGTCAAAATTGTTATAAGGCCATGGAGTTGGAAATCCATCCAAAGGATGGTTATGGGTTGAAACAAAACAACCATAAGATTAAAGCTGAACCCATGTTTGTAAGTGTCCCGGTTCGTCCGAGTCACCCTTATTGTCAATTACGTGACTCAGTTGGACTTACCTTGGATGTATAAGAAGATATACTATGAAGTTGAAGCGTCTACACCGAATATGGTATTGGCATACAGGTAAGTGAACCGTAGGAGACCATAGGCTAAGTCAAATACCTTAGAAGTCAATTGTAACACCCCAATTTCTCAATGAAGTGGATAATTACGAAAATACCCCTGGTTTGTTAAATTAATTATTTTGTGATGTCAAATAAGGAAATGGTGGGGTCCATTGCTCAAATTTAGATCATATGAGCACATTATAAATGTCAAGTTTGATTGGATGGGTAATGTACATCAATTGGGTCGAAAATGGCTAACCGGGTCAAAGGGCCCAATTGGACCCAATGGGTCATAATGGATGATTTGACCATTGTGTAAGCTCAAATTAAATGGGATTAAGCTGAACTGATTGGAAATCAAGTATAGCAAAAATGGGTAGGCCTGATGCACATGTGAAAACCATTTAAAAGTGGCAAAATCAGCCCATTAATGGGTCATGTTGTCAAAACGGGTCAAGGGGCTGATTGGGGACCCAATGGGTCGGGTTGACTAGGTTGACCATGGATGACCATGTGGGCCCTCAATTGAACTCAAGTGTGAGTTAGTTCAGCTTGAGTTGGACTGATTGGAGTGAGTTTGAATTAAGAAAAGAGTTGACTCAAATATAGTGCATTAAATGTGTTGAGTTGGATGAGTTGAGTTAGAATAAAAATATCATGAGTCAAGTGAGTCAAGAGGAAGTGGAAAGGTGTTGTTAATTACACACAACTCTTGGGGAATCAATCCCAGCCGTTGGAATGAAAAGGTGCCTTGGCAAAGCCAAGGGACACCAAGGTTGGGCGGCATCATGCATCTCATGAGATGCATGTGTTAAAACATGAAGGGATGCAACGTTTGGGTGAAGGGGTGTCTTGGATGACACCCAATATCCCATCGTTTTTGACAAAGGGTTAATGAGGATTAAAGAGGGAGGTTTGGAGCTGATGTACAAAAGGGAAAGATCACCATTCTTGGCCTATTTTCACATTGAAAATCCAAGGAATTCTCATCTATCTCTCCCTCTCTCCAAACTCATCTTCTTGGCTGAACCAGCTGCTGGTGTTTCACCATTTGATCTAGCACCATTTCAGCAAGGGATTAAAGAAGAAGGAAAGAAAAGAAACAAGGGGAAAGAAGCAAGGAAATTGGTAAGTTTTTACATAAGTGTTTAGTTTAATAACGAGCTTGAAGTTATAAATTTGAATGACATAATTGGTCATCTATGGCCGAATCTGTCATAGGTCTAAACCTTGGATTATATGGCTTAAAAGGATAAGAAAATATGCCATTGGGTTCGGCCATCTTGGTTGGCCGAACCCCATGAAAAAATGTGGTTTTGTTTGATGTTCTTAAAGGTCAAAAACCATGTCAAGCCATGCTGATTTTTACACATGTTAATTGGGTCATTTTGTGGCCAAATTAAGTAAGGATGTAAAGTATGTTGATAAGGTCTAAAGGATGGAAATTTAGAACATGGAGTTCGGCCACTTGGGATGGCCGAACCCCATGGAAATAATTGGTGGATTTAGATGGTTTTTGGAATTTAAAACCATACAAGTATGGGACTGTTTTTAGATGTTTTATTAGACTTAAAGTGCATGTCTTAAAAAGGTTAAAACATGGACTTGAAGGACATGAAGGACTGAAGGAACCATGGATATAAATTGACCATTGGGCTCGGCCATCTTGGATGGCCGAACCCCATGAAGTGTCATGGTCGTTTGGATTGAGTTGTTATAAATGAAAACCATGCAAAGTGATGGACTGATTTGGAGGGTTTTTGAGAGGTAAAAACCCGGTAATATTACATTGATTATTACATGTTTAAATGAGACTTAAAACATGTTTATGAGGACCAAGACATGGACATAGGGTTCAGCCACTTTGGATGGCCGAACCCCATGAAAGTATTTGATGATTTTGGTGAGTTAAAAACCATATAAGATTATGGTGTTTTATGTGATTTGATGAAGATTAATTTGCTGTTATTGGTTGGCCAATATATGGTTGAACCATGTCAATGTTAGGGTTAAGTTACTGATTCAAATCATGGATAGATGATGGACCAATTAAATCAAGAGAACCATTGGGTTCGGCCATGGGTTCGGCCATGTGCATGGCCGAACCCCATGGGCTGTTTTGGGGTGAAATGATTGGATTGAATTCCATTGGAAACTATGTTGTGTTTATGTTTTGATTTAAAAATTACCTAGGTTTTGGTATGGATTTAATATCAAGCTGATTAATCATGAATAAGATGAAAAGTGGGGACAAAAATCAGATTTGGTGAGGTTCGGCCATGTGGTATGGCCGAACCCCACTAAGGGTCATTGGTAGCCTTAATGTGTAGCTAATTATGTGATTTAAAAGGGCAAATAAAGATGTGAGGTTCGGTCATGGGTATGGCCGAACCCCACCAAGGTGGTTTGGTCATAGTCAAGGATGTTTAAGGAAAAGGTTCGTCTCAATGGCATAATGGTAGTTATGGGAGAAATGATCAAAGGTAGAATGATCATAGGTATGGTTGTATGGACCCAAAACAAAGGGGTATGGTTCATCCATGCTGTATGGCCGAACCCTACCAAGGTATTTTTGTAGAATTTGATGCTTAATAGGGATTAAATGAATGAGAGACCAAAGGATAAATAGGTGAGGTTCAGCCATGGTTATGGCCAAACCCCATATAGTGCATTTTTGGGACTTAGACCAAATTGGAATTACATAATGAATGTTTAATTTGCTGCTATGAAAATAAGGTATTGAGACTTGCGAGAACGGCGTGCGAATCGTGAACGGCTGACGATTAAGAAAGATCAAATACTGAAGTGAATCTTCAGTAGGTTTCCTACCTACTTGTAACCACAATTATGATTTGGTTTTATCATGTTTTTATGAGATATGTTATATTTGATATTATGTTTCAAATATGGTTTTGAATGATGAGATATGTATTTACAAATGACATACATGTACATTGGCATCTCATGCATAGACATGGGATGATGATTGAGGATATGCTGTGTTGCAATTATGAGTTACCGTCCTCCTTAGGCGATGAGAGTCCCGCCTGGAGGAGTAACATGATGATAAGAGTCACAATGGTCTCCTTAGGCGATGAGAGTCCCGCCAGGAGGACTAATATGTGATATGAAACAACTCAATAATGAAGTGTCTTTCCACAGGTAACGAGGATTAGTATGGATTACCTTATCATGTGAGTCCCAAATGAGAATGTATTATGATTTACCTTGATGGTGATAGTCCCGTCAAGTGATGGCTATGTATGTGTGATGGGGTGGAGCTCATTATATTTGCATACATACATAGCATGGTTTTATATGTTTTTGATAATCGTGTACTATGATATATATGCATGTTTTATATGCTAACCATGTGGTAGCCCTGATCGGGAACCTACTAGGCGCATTGATCTAATGTCCTAATTCTATCCTTAGAGGATAATGCAGGAATAAGGAAAGGGAAAGAAAAGGTCGATGACCAGGAGGGGAGCCAAGCTTAAGCGCTTGATTGATGAACAGGACTTCTTATTTATTGTCGTTTGAGTTATATTTGATGGACATGTAATAAGTTAATACTTTGTTATGGTTTGATGGATGGTTGTTTTATGTTAAATATTAATTGAGACTGTTACTTGCTATCTATTCATTCTATTTCCGTAGTTAGTCTAGTTTATTCCGCAAGTTATTGCTTAGTTCCATGTGTGATTTGTTATCATGGTCTAGTCCATGTACACATGTGTGGCCAGTTAAGGTTCAGACTTGAGTAGTCTGAACTTAACTCGCGTTGTGACGTCCCTCCGCCCTTGTCCGGTGTTTAAGTTTAAAAAAAAAAAATTAGACTCTGATTTTGTCTCAGAAAGGGCGGGGCGTTACATCAATTGGAAAAATAAGATAATAAGTGACTTTCAACCTCGAGGCCTCACGCAATCTACCGAGGCCTCGCAACCAGTTATGCTGAGCTGAGCTGAGTCTAGCTGACCCTGTATCAAGCTGACTCAATCTCTTACAGATTTAGAAAGTTAAAATCTGTGTCTATTTAATTGAGAGGAAATTATGGTAAATTGATTGGAAGCTTATTATGGTAAATAAATTTATCGACATGGTGAGTTGGGTAATTATGGTAAATTGATTGGAAGCTCATTATAGTAAATAAATTTATCCATATGGTGAGATGCTGCCACCTCACTTAAATTTGAATTTGAATACGCTTGGGGAGATGTCCATGACAAGTACGGAAAGGCTCCTCCATGAGTTGTAATCCATCTTGCAAATCTTCCACCTAATCCTTGATTGATGGCTAAGATAAATAAATTGCAAATCATGCAGGGTGGATATGAGTTGGCTGGCATCTGGTTGGATTCTGTCTGATTAGATTAAATTGCAAATATGTGCTGTCTTTGCTAAACTTACCGCTGGCGAGGCCTCATCAGAAGCGGCGAGGCCTCGCGGGCGTGACTTACTGTAAAACTGCAAACTGTCTTTCCAGAATTACCGCTGGCGAGGCCTCATCAGAAGCAGTGAGGCCTCGCGGGCGTGACTTACTGCAGAACTTAATCTGTCTTATAAAATAACAGTAAACCTTTTGTTTAGAGCACCGAAAATACACACAGGAAAATCAGGAACAAGATTACAGTGTGTGATCAGTCGGTCTTCCATCTAGACACCTTCTTCATCATCTTCCTTAGTAAATGTTTGGGTAATCAATACCCCAATCCTGATGAAGAATAAGATGTTCATATAGGACTAAAACCAGTCATATCCAAGTCCTACTGCTGTGCCGATAAATACGTTGATGTTGCTGATTTGATGGAAAGGAGCACACAGATTCAGTAAAGGAGAAAGAGCTTGAAGGAAAACGGTTAAGGCCCAAGGCAAGTTTTCTTCTTTGTTTTATTTTAAACATTGTAAAGTGGATTAGAACAGTGTGTTCGAACCACTCTAAAAAATAAGTGTAGAGGATTAGACCGATTGGGTTGAACCTCTATAAAAAACTAGGTTGTACTATTTGGGTGTGAGACCCTTACATAGTATATTTGGGATAGCCCTAGAGAGGGTGAGTCCAACAGTGGATGTAGGTTCAGGTGAACCGAACCACTATATATCGTTGTGTATTTGTGGTTTGCATTAATGGTTTGATTCATTTGTTTATCACTTGCACACACGTTTATTCCGTTGTACATATTGTTAAATTTGATAAATTATCTAAAAGGAAAATAAAATTGAAAACTGACCTATTCACCCCCCCCCCCCCCCTCTAAGTCGTGCATACTTCTAGTAACGGAATTTCAATGTTATGATGATAGTATGACTGGATGGATTATGAAAAACTCTAACACTGGCTAGTGGGAAGAATAAATTTACTAAGTAAAGTATTGAAGATGAAATCCATATTTAAATATGATAAAGGATGGATTTCAAAGAGAAGGGCCTTACAATGAATGCAAACAAAAAGATCAGACACAAAGTCAGTCGACTGAATCTTAAGATTTAGTCAAATGAAAGTGAAGTGGCCGAACACACAAAGGATCTGGTTGTATTTCAGCTGACTGAATCTTGTGATTCAGTCGACTGAAAGTGTACTGGCCGAGAACACAAAGGATCAGACCCAAAGTCAGCCGACTGATTATGTGATTTAGTCAACTGAAAGTGTGTTGGCAGAGCACACAAAGGGTCTGGCTGTATTTCAATTGATGATTCAGTCGACTGAAAGTGAACTGACCGAGCACACAAAGGATCTGGTTGTATTTCAGTCGACTGAAGCTTATGATTCAGTCGACTGAAAGTATACTGGCCAAGCAAGCATGAGATCTGGTTGTGTTTTAGCCTATTGAATCTTATGATTCAGTCGACTGAAAGTTTGTTCGCCAAACACGTAAGGGATCTGATTGTGTTTCAGCCGACCGAACCTTATGATTCAGTTGACTGAAAGTTTGCTGGCCAAACACGTAAGGGATCTGTTTGTATTTCAGCCGATTGAATCTTATGATTCAGTCGACTGAAAGTTTATGGGTCAAATATAGATGGGATCTGTTTGTGTTTCAGTCGACTGAATTCCAGATTCAGTCGACTGAATTAGAATGTTTTATTTTGGATTATCTTCCAGATGCCTCATTCTATCTGGTAGGATGGAAAGGGTGGTGAAATTAAAATGGAAAACCAAATTAATATATATGGTTGAATTTCATAAGGTAAAGAGGTTCGCAAAGGGATTACGATTCATCTCACGCGACCGTTAGCGTTATCATTGCTAGACAAGAAAGGATAATATATTGGCATTGATAGTATTCCTACCTCATTGAGAACACTATGGAGTATAATATGATACTTGTTATATTCAAAATATGATGAATACATTGTCTAAATAAATTGTATATGATTATGAGTTGATTTCGATGATATTATGTATTTGAAATGAAATGGCATTCTTGCATACATTACCTCATGCATGGCATGGGAGGGAACACATATGACCAGCAAGCCAAGTTTTGAGCAGCCCGGATATAACTTGGGCTTGAGATTAGCTTATATGAAGCTATATGAGCTGTTGAGATTTGGCCGAGTCCAGTTGATAGAAAAGGTACGGCGTAATTGGGCCAAAGAGCTCCTGGGTAGTCAGTCCCGAAACCCTGCGCAGAAGGAGTCCACACTGCATCGGTAATCTCGATTAATTTGTGGATGGGTATAGAGTGCCCTGTGGTTGCCGCCTCAAACACAGTGGACATAATTGGCTAAGGAAACTATTGATTGATTTATGATGTGATTGGGTATGGACATTGGGTGGATCTCATTTGGCATTGACACCCATGATATGACACTTATGTTAGCATGATTTTTATATGGACATCATGCATTGTTTTAGTACGTACAAGATGTTTTACAAATATGACGTTAATGATATATATACCCTTGATTTATGTTAAACTAATATTACTCCTATGTGTACCTTACCCCTAATTGAAATACCTACTGGGTATGTTGACTAATGCTCTACTTCTACCCTATAGATGATGGAACATGAAATGATAAGGAAAAAGACGTGGGACCAGAAGGGAGCCAAGCGTAGGAGCTTGGGCAGATTTAAATTTATATTACTTAGTTTTTGAATAAAATGATGTATTCGGAGGACTTACATTTTGGATTATAATAACTTAAAACTTATTTGCTATGGTTTGATAATCTGTAAGTTTTATTGATACTGCATGGTGATTGGCTTTGTAACACCTCGGATTTTCAATTTATTAATTTGAATGAAAATTACCCATTTAATTGTAAATATTAGTTATGGATTTTAATTGTACAAAGAGTTGGGTCATTGGCCCAATTAGGACCCAATGAATTGTGTAAATTGGTTTCAATAAAAAATTAAATGAGGTTGAATTTAATTAATAATGCAATATTAAATAAATATTGCATGGTTGAATTTTAGATGTGCATATCCAAGAAAGATACATTGGCCATGTATAGGGATTGCATATCTAGGTGATGTGCATGAATCATTTAAAAAGGGTAATACACGGCATAGGGGATTGGCTATCTTAGCACCTTCTAAGATTAGCTAATGGGGTATTATTAGAAGGCACACGGCAATGGTTAATTAAGACAAGGGGGTACACGGCAATTGCTAATATATCAAGGAGGTTGGCTATCTTAGCACCTTCTAACTTTGGATCAAGAGGAAGTGATAAAAGGGGAAACATAGAGGGGCTCCCAGTTTTACACCTTCATAGCCGAACTCTCTCTTTATCTCACTCAATCTCTCATTCTCGCCAAAGAGCAAGGAGAAGAAGAAGGCAGCCAGCAAGAGGAAAAGGATTGGAAAAGCAAGAAATCAAACGGAAAAGGTTGGTATTCTTATTTGATAATTATGTTTGAAATAAAGAACCATAGGGTTCGGTCATGGTGTGTGGCCGAACCCCATGGAAGAAGATTAGAGATGGGTTTAATGATTTGAATGAAAAGAAAGAACCATAGGGTTCGGCCATAGTGCATGGCCGAACCCCATGGAAAGTTATGGTTTATTTTGTTGGGTTATGTATATTGAAAACCATGGAGGAACATTGATTGATTAATGGAAAGACATGGTTCATTTTGTTAAATCGAAATCATGGAAAGTCATGGTCTAAGTATGGGTTTATGTTCTTAGATTTTAGATCATGGAAACCTTGGACGGTTAGGTGTTTTGGATTTTAAAGAGGGAATATGGAACCATAGGGTTCAGCCATAGTGCATGGCCGAACCCCATGGAAGGTGTTTGGTTAATTGTTAAATAAGTATTTGAGATCAATGATGGGTAATTTTAAAGAGAGGATCTTGAACCATAGGGTTCGACCATGGTGTATGGCCGAACCCCATGGAATTATGTAAATATTATTGTTAAATTTTAATGGACTGAAATAAGGGTCAAGATCATGAACCATAGGGTTCGGCCATGGTGTATGGCCGAACCCCATGGAGATGGTTACTATTTTGGAATGGTTGATGGAAGGAGTATGCTAAATTTGGAAAGCATTCCAATTATGAAAAGATGGTTTCTATTTTAGGAAACTATCTAACTATGGAAGATGGTTACTAATTTAGGAAACTATCTAACTATGAAAGATGGTTACTAATTTAGGAAACTATCTAATTATGGAAGAAGGTTGCTAAAATTAGAAAGCTTCTAATTATGGATTTTGTTTCCTAAATTAGAAACCTTCCAATTATGGAAAGGTGGTGATTATTTATGGAAACTATCTAAGAATGAAAGGTGGAGATTATTTATGGAAACTATCTAAGAATGGAAGGTGGAGATTATTTATGGAAACTTAGGCATCATGGGTTCGGTCATGTGTATAACCGAACCCCATGAATCAAATTTATGGTTTATGTAACGCCCCGCCCTTTTTCACCCATTTTACTAAAATCAGAGTCTATTTTTTTTTTTTGAAATAGAAGAGTGAGAGAGGGCGCAGACGCCACGACGCGAGTTAAGTTCGAGCTTCTAAAGCCCGACCTTTAACTGGCCAACCCCATGCGTGCGGGGAGCTAAGTCCACGAGAACGGTTCACGCGTGAGAAGTAAGCTCGCGGATTATAATTATTGCGTAACATGATAATAGAGTCTATCTTACCGGTTTTTTTAGATAGAAGGGAAGATACAACATTGAATTTACCAAAATGCCCCTATCTTCATGATTATATCACAAAATGTATCGTCCATAAGTAACGTCTAAAACCATCGCAAGAAATGTAAATTTATACAACCCGACAAGCTAAGTTACTTTAAAATTACATCTCCAAAATGTAAACATAATATAAACTAGGACTGCGCTTTCCAAGCTCCTAAGCTTGGCCTCCGGTATGTCCACCGCTTCCTGCCTCTCCTGTGTCATCAGATAGGGTAGAAGTAGGGCGTTAGTCAACGCGCCCTGTAGGACTCCGAGTAGGGTTAGCACATGGATTATTGATACACACATACCGATAACATAAAATACAACAAAATAAGTATGTGATGAATGCTATGTCATGGGTATTTATGTCATGTGTCCCACCCATTATCCGTATGATCATACAATATCCTGTTCCCCATGTTTGCTTCTCGGTCGCCCCGACGGAGCATGGACTCCGGTTATAGCCCTCAGGCTATCCCCATGTCTGATTCTAGGTCGCCCCGACGGAGCATGGACTCCGGTTATAGCCCTCAGGCAATCCCCATGTCTGATTCTCGGTCGCCCCGACGGAGCATGGACTCCGGTTTGTTTATTTTTTTTCTGCCCATGCCATGCATGAGATGTAGGTGCATTATGCTATGTAGTATATAGATAGACCATATTTGATATACCATACATAGTCATATGATGCATAATATTAAAATATAATCCATGATACTATCATGTAATTCATATGTTAAAACCCATCATAGTGCAAGTCCCATAAATCATAAATTATAATCATAAATCCATAATAAGCCAAGTCAAAATAATTTAAAACACCATCACATATCCATCGCTTACAAAAAGGTAGGAATCCTACCGAATACCGTGTCGCGTTCCGTTACGCTTCCCGTTTGATAATCCGGTCGCCGATCGCGTACCGTTTGCGACGCCCGATACCTTATTACATTTACCGAATTAGTCCATACATCATCCATGATTAAGTCCCTAACTTAGCCCATTATCCATTGGTTTTAGACTCATACATAAATCCAATTTTGGCCAAATTTAAAATTCCGATTTGCGAGCCTAAAATGCAGCAACTATCCGCTTCATTTATTCATTCATAATATATCCATTTTCATGTCCAACCCACATAGGGTTCGGCCATGTACCATGGTCGAACCCATGGTCCTTCAATGTGGCCACAAATTACGGTTTTGCCACTCCTCTTCCATTGTTAAGTTACCCCTTTTATCCATGCATATTTAAGTCCATATTTGACCCATAAACTTGGACCCATTTATAAGTTCTTAATCATGACATAACATCATAAAATCAGCCATCTAGTTTAATTAAATTTGTAAATATTAAATCCCATATATAATTCCATACCTAGCCCATAATATGGCTCCCAAAGGGGTCATGGGTTCGGCCATACACCATGGCCGAACCCATGATGTCCATTTCCTAATTTCTTGGTTCATTTTACCTTCACCAAATGAATTTAAGTCCTTCATTTAAAACCCCTTCTTTCATCTCATATAAAACATTACCTACCATGCTTACCAATCCATTTAATATTTTCATTTCTCTCCATTGTTTTCCATTCATAACAGTCCCAAAACATTACCATAGGGTTCATGGTTCACTTTTATTGGTGTCATTTTCAAAGAATCATATTTTTGTCCCAAAAATAATCCATTTCAAAAATCACAAATCTTCATTCATTTTGGCCCTTTAAAACAACCTCCTAGGCATTGATACATGCATTAACCTTAGCCTAAAATTGATCAAAATTTGGGTCATGGGTTCAGCCATACATCATGGCCGAACCCATGATGTTTCTTTCCCCATCCTTCTTGGTTTCAATTACCCATTTAAACATACCTCCAATGAAACTTAAATCATCCATTTCAATCACTATCTTTATTCCATTTAAACATCACATATCATACTTGTAACATCCATTTAAATTTCATCATTAACTTAACTTAATTTCCATTTCGTTTAAGCACATATATAAACCATACTTAGCCCATGAATGACCTAAAACATGGGTCATGGGTTCGGCCATACATCATGGCCGAACCCATGATGCCTTTCCCTCATTTTTAACTTGGGTCCTTTAATCACATTTAAAGTCCATTAAAAACTACCAACATTTCCTCATGCTTTCTCATTTTAACAATCCTTTAAAACACCCATTTTTAATCATTTGAAAACTAATTTTCATTAACCATTCTCCATACTTCTAATCTTATAAAAATTCTAAAATATCATCCATGGATTCCATCATAAAACTTTTTTCCAAAAATTTCCTACATTTAACCCTTTAAATCCTTGGAACCCTAACCCATTCTCCAACTTTTTATTTCTTATAAAAACCCTAATTAAAATGCATAATATTAAAATATAATCCAAATTAAAATCATCCTCATTTACCATGGGGTTCGGCCATGCTACATGGCCGAACCCTATGGTTCATCCATTCATTAAAAATTCTATATTCTCCATGCTTTAATACAACCTTAGAATTCCAAAAATTTGAAATCATAAATCACTAATGTTTACTCATTTAAAAACCTAAAGCTCATTAGCCATTCTCCAAAATTTTAAATCTTAACATCTTAATAAATTCATCCCACATTGGCCATGGGGTTCGGCCATGCTACATGCCCGAACCCTAAGGTCCATTCAATCCATTAAAACTTCCATCTTTTCCATACTTAATCCATTCATTTCATTTTTTTCTTAGACCATCTCTTCCATTTCTTTGCCTTCCATTTGATGGATTTTAGATCCATTCCATAGCCTAAAATAATTTGGCCACCATCATATGGAAAGGATGGACTTTAAAATTAAAAACCCTAAATAATAAATTTCTTGTTTAGAACATACTTACTATCCGACGACTCCTCCGGTCTTTGTCGCTTCCGTCAACTTCCTTGGCCTGTTTTCTCCTTCTTCTTGATCTTTGATCGGCTAGATGTGCTTGATCAATGGTGGGACATGCTTGGATTGGCTAAGATAGTGTTAGGTTTAGAGAGAGGGGAAGAGGGGAAGATGATGAAGAATGGTAACTCTTGATCTTCAAGAGGTGAATCCAAGGTTCCACCTCTTTTCTTCTCTTCTTCTCTTCTTTTTTCTTCTAAGTTTTCTTCTAAGTTTTCTTCTAAGTTTTCTTCACTTTCTCCTTGCAAGGTGAGGAACGAATTTCCTTGTGTGTGTGGAGGGCTAGAGTCAAATGGGTAGTTTGAAATGAGATGGAGGTGGTTGGAGTGACTTAGACTCCTCATTAATTTTTCCCACCCACCAAGCATGGGCTAGCTTGACTTGGGTGGTGGTGGTTGAGACCCAACCACCAAGCATGGCTCCCATGTCCTCTTTGACTTGTTTATGTTGACCCTAACTAATCAACTTAATTAAGTTAAGCCCTCACTTAGGTTAATTAATTTTCATCTAATTTAATTCCCTTAAATTATCTATCTAATAAATCCACCCATGGTTGACCAAGTCAACCATGGTGGACGGCCCCCACATATACCTACCCACCCGCCACCTCACTTGATGAGGTGGAGGTGGGCCCCACTTGGCCATGTTATTTTAATTCCCTTGATTTTAACTTAGGTAATTTTACAATAATTTTAATCAATTTAATTTACCTTAATCCACCTTAGTCTTCTTAATTTTATCCATGGTTGACCAAGTCAACCATGATGGTTGGTCCCACTTTCTCCTTGGTCCACACGCCACCTCAATGGGTGAGGTGGAGGTGGGCCCCATTGGCCATGTTGCCTTGGTCCATTTATCACCTAACTTAGGTGATTTAAATTTTATTAATTGTATCCCTTTATTGGATCATCATTGGGCCCATGGCCCAATTTGGTTCTTGTCTTACCCATTTATCTTAGGCCTTAGTTACCTTGGCCCATTGGGTCCCACATGGCTCTTTGACCCAAATTGACCATCTTTGACCCGATTACTTACCATTGACCAATTACATGTATCAATTCCAATTCAAGGTTTATTGGGTAACCATTGGGCCCATGGCCCAATTAGATTCCCTCCTTTTCCACTTACCTTAGGATTTGAACCGATTTTGATCCATTGGGCCCCACATGGCTATCGGGCCCACTTGACCATCGTTGACCCGATTAATCCTCATTGACCCATTAAATGGGTTTCATCCAATCCATGGCCCAATTGGGCTATCCTTGGGCCATTGTCCCAAAATTTGGTCCATTTGGCATTTTATTATATCAAACTTCAAATTAAAATGAATAAATGCCAATATATATATTTATGAAAAATTTGGGTTATTACAGTTTATGTTTAATGAGTTATGATTTTTAATGTTTGTAAGGATCGGATTATTGGTTATGTAAGCCATGGATGGCAAAGTTGTAATTGCATGCCAAAGTGGATGATCATGGGTTCGGCCATGGTGTATGGCCGAACCCCATGAGGTTTATTTTATGGGCATGATTGGTTAATGAATTATTACAGGGTCTAGTTATAGTAGATTTAAATGAATGAGGGAATCAATGGCAATCTTGTAAATATATGGAAATATTGGAAATAGGGTTCGGGCATGGTGTATGGCCGAACCCCATGAATTATTTATGGGACTATGTGTTTGGATTAAAAGAAGTATGTATGGATTATTTGGAACCTAAGCAAGGAAAAAGAGCTAAGGTTTAGACCAATGGCATTTTGGTAATTAATGGAATAAATGAACAAAAAGGGTGAGGCTCGGCCATGATGTATGGCCGAATCCCACAAGTCTGGTTAATGGACTTTAAATGTTGTAAATCAAATGGGACTTGGTTTTGATTTATTATTATATTATAAGGTAACGGGATCTCGCAAGCGGTGCTTGATCAGTGATCGACTCTTGGACGAAAGACGCAAGCACACGTTAGCAGTCTTTGGTAGGATTCCACGTCTTTGAAACCATGGGCTTATGTGCACTTGTTTTATCTTATGTTTGATGAAATTTATGCTTCAAAGGATATGCTTTATATGAATTTTAAATGCTACGTTTATTTGTTTAAATAGCATGTGTTGGATATGTTTCAAAAGGTGATTTTCAATGCTATGTTTATTTTGTATAAATAACATGTATTTCATTGGCATCTCATGCATGGCATGTAGTGGAGGATTTGTAACCGGAGGGGTCACACTCCTTCAGGGCTTCCGAAAAACCTATGTACGGTACCTTGATGTAATTTCCATCAAGAAGATTCTGGAGGGTCCACACTCCGTCGGGGAGTCCAAAGACCTATGTGGTGGGTAATTTTATGTACATGTAATGGGTGGGACTCATTGCATTTGTCATCATTGCATGGCATGGTTTTTACACTGTTTTATATATTATGTATAATATATGTTTTGTACTAACCATGTGTTAGCCATAACTAGAATACCTAATGGGCGCGTTGTTCTAACGCCCTACTTCTACCCTACTTGATAATACAGGAAATCAGGGGAATGATGAATGCAAGACGGGCCAGGCATAAGAGCTTGGAAGACTTATTTTATATGTTTTGAATAAAGTTACTCATGAACTTGTATTTGAGTATCTAGATTTCGGAATGTAATAACTTAGATGGTTGGATGATTTATTGGATAATTATGATGTTTTAATTATGGATAAGGACTTGACGTACTTTGCTATCTGAATGGAATAGAACTTGGTTCTATTATGATTCCGCAGGTTATGATTTTTATTCCGCAAGTTGATATTGCTATGTGTGAACCATTTTCGTGGACTTGGTCCATGCACACATAGGGTTGGCCAGTTAAGGGTCGGACTTTGGAAGTTCGGACTTATCTCGCGTCGTGACGTCCCGCGCTCTATCACTCTACTCTGTTATAAATAAAAAAAAACGGCGAGGCGTTACAGTTGGTATCAAAGCGAACCTGAAACATTGAATCTTTCGGAGTAAATTAATCCGGTATCGTGCATTAATTTACTTCGTTAGATTCAGACGGATGATAGGAAAGGAAGCACAGTCAAAATAATCGAATTATCAAACATAGCAACATAGGATGTATTTCCCCAGAAACAAAACAAAATCAAGAGTGTATATTTGGAAATTTTCCCCAACAGGTAGGAAGTACAAATTTTTGTTTATGGAAACTAAGTCTTGATATTTTTAATGGCTTAGGGAAAAATGGCTCCAAAGGGAAAGTCAATGAGAAATACCCGACAAAACCCAAAGGGGGGTGAAGAGGAGGAACGATACTCTCACCATGAGGAGAAACGACACTCTCACCGTGAGGAAGAACAATCTCACCACGAGGAGGATGCAAGTAGCGTAAACATACTGGTGGTACCTCCTGAATTGCAGAATTTGGTTCAAGTGGTGGTCACTTCAGTGCTCCAACAACACTTGAACGAAAAATGGAACCACCAACGGGAACAATGACAGGAGCATGGTCAAGGATTTCTAGCAACAACACTCTCCTTACTTCAAGGGAATAGAAGGGGCTGTCAGAGCGGAAAACTGGCTGAAGAAGATTTCTCAGATTCTGACTCTATTGAATATCACGAGTCATGCTCACAAGATTTTACTGGCCACATCACAGCTGATTGATGATGCTGGTAAATGGTGGGAGGTGATAAAAAAGCAGTGAGCACTTATTCCAGAAGGAGAGAGGACTGCCATGACTTGGGAACAGTTCTCAGCTACCTTCTTGGAACAATATTTTCTAGAGGAGGAGAAAGAGCGCCAGACTCAGGCTTTTATATCTTTGGTACAGGGTACTATGACGGTGGCAGAATACCACCAGGAATTTCTCAATCTATCTGTATATGCATTCTATATGGTGGATACAGAATATCGGAGGGCACACAAGTTTGACCGGGGCCTTCGGCCAAGCATAAAGGCCAAGGTAACTATATTAAAGGCAGCCACATTGGCAGAAGTGGTCAGCAGGGCCACAATAGCAGAGCAGGAGATGGTTGAGTTGACACGTTTTGACAATCGCCAAGCTCAGAGTGGGAGGGGTACATTTCAGCCCAACAAGAGGTTCCGACCGAACTCTAGCAGACCCTCACCGTCTACTGTGTCAACAGGGGGCTTTCGTCCCAAACATCCCTCCCCATCTGCATCAGTCACTCAGGCTCCCAGAGGTGGGAGCAACTGCTTTCATTATGATCAGCCTGGTCATTTTAAGAGGGAATGTCCACAACTCAACAAACCCTCTAATACCAGGGGTTCATCTCGTCCACCAGTTAGGCCAGCTAATTCACGTGGAGGCAGGCCATTTAATCAGGTGGGACGGCCACCTACAGGATCTGACCGGTATTCACCTTAGCTCCTCCAGCAGCAGAGGATCATTCAATGATTCAAGGTATGGCAGTAGTCAGTAGTTCCTATGCATTTGCATTACTTGATTCGGGAGCATCACACTCTTTCATATATGCTGCATTTATAACTGCTACTGGTACAATGGTACAAAAATTGTCTACATCATTCACTATTGTATCCCCCGTCGGAGACACATCATTGGGACTTATATGCACAACAGTAAATACTGAACTTACTGGACTCAGATTTGAGTTCAATTATTTGGTGTTCGATATGTCAGAATATGATATTATTTTCGGCATGGATTGGTTGGCTAGCTTTAAGGCCAACATTGATTGTTATCGTTGTATGGTGACATTTTGGTCACCCGAGGGAAAACAACATGTGGTGCGTGCTGATAAACAAAGCAGACTGCATGAAGGATTGAATCATCTGGTTTTGAATATTATTAGAATCAACAAGGCACCGGTGGTTGAACTTCCGGAAATAGTAAGGGACTATGCAGACGTTTAACCAAAGGAACTCCCTGGTTTGCCTCCCATGAGGGAGATCAATTTTGAAATCAAGTTATACCCTGGCACTGCACCAGTGTCATTACCACATTACTGGATGGCACCAGCAGAGATGTCCGAGTCAAAGAAGCAGATTGATGAACTGCTCAGACTGGGGTGCATTCCGAACAGTACATCGGCTTGGGGAGCTCCGGTTTTATTTGTAAAGAAGAAGGATGGTTCACTTCGTATGTGTGTGGATTATCGAAAAATGAACCAGCTGACGGTCAGAAACAAGTACCCTCTACCCAGGATCGATGATTTATTTGATCAACTTAAAGGTTCCAGTCATTTTTCTAAGATTGACTTGATGTCCGGATATCACCAAATCCGGGTTAGGGAGGAGGACATAGAGAAGAGAGCCTTCAGAACGCGGTATGGGCTATTTGAGTTTGTGCCTTTTGGACTCACTAATGCACCGGTTGTGTTCATGGATCTTATGAAAAGGATCTTCCGTCCTTACTTGGACCAATTCGTCATTGTATTTACTGATGATGTTTTGATTTATTCCAAGACTCAGAAAGAACATGTTGAGCACCTGAGAATAGTTCTGGACACTTTGAGAAGAACAAACTATATGCTAAAGCCAGTAAATGTGAATTTTCGCTATTTGAGGTCAATTTTTTGGGACATGTTATACTAGAAGAAGGTATAGCCGTGGACCCGACTAAGATAGCGGCAGTAAGAGATTGGAAAGCGCCAAAGAATGTAACCGAGATCCGTAGCTTTTTGGGATTGGCTGGTTATTACAGGAAATTTATCATGGATTTCTCAAAAATTGCATCTCCACTTACTCGACTTACTCAGAAAGGAGTCAAATATGAATGGTCAGATTTGTGCAATTAGAGGTTTGAAGAGCTGAAGACGAGACTTACCACTGCTCCTATCCTAATTTTACCGGAAAGAGGCAAGTGTTATGAGGTACAATGCGATGCTTTAGGAGAGGGACTGGGGTGTACACTCAGTCAAAGTAATCGTGTGGTGGCATACGGATCAAGACAGTTGAAAATACATGAACGTCTCTATCCTACACACGATCTGGAACTAGCCGCAGTGGTCCTCGCTCTCAAAAGTTGGAGACATTATCTTTATGGCTAGAAATTTGAAGTGTTTTCAGATCATAAGAGCTTAAAGTACTTGTTTGATCAGAAAGAGCTCAATTTGAGGCAGCGCAGATGGATGGAATATCTGGAGGATTATGAGTTCGCACTTCGTTATCACCCTGGCAAGGCGAACAAGGTGGCAGATGCCTTCAGCCGTTTATCACATGCATCAGTGGCATGTTTGATCAGGACAGAATGGGAGATGCTGAATACCATCCGTGAATTTAAACTTTATCTCAATAACCATGGGACTATATACAATTTGATTATATGGTCCAACATGGTTACCAAGATTGAACAGGAACAGCGGACAGACCCGGAAGTGGAAGAGATATGGGCTAAGATGTCTACCGGTGAAATCATACCGGAATGGGAGTTACGACCAGGATAAGGTCTTCTATTCCGAGGAAGGATTTATGTACCTAAGAGCTGCAGAAAAAAGTTATTGGTTGAGGCACATCAGACCAAACTCTCTATTCATCCGGGCAGTACCAAGATGTATCACGACCTGAAGAGACATTATTGGTGGCATGGACTAAAAAGGGATGTGGCAGAATTTGTGGCTCATTGTTTAACGTGTCAGCAGGTTAAGACAGAACATCAGAAGCCACTAGGTTACTCAAACCCTTACCAGTGCCGGAATGGAAATGGGAGCACATCTCCATGGATTTTGTGACAAGGTTGCCAAGGTCATCAAAGGGCAACAATGCAATATGGGTCGTGGTAGACCAACTGACCAAGTCTGCACATTTTATTCTCATTAAGATGACAGACTCATTTGAGACTTTGGGTTAGCAGTATATCAGGGATATCATCAGATTACATGGTTTTCCTAGGACTATTGTGTCTGACAGAGATGGTCGATTCATAGGCAGAGTATGGCAGAGCATGCACGCAGCCATGGGAACAGATTTATTGACTAGTACAACAATCCATCCACAGACTGATGGACAGTCTGAAAGGACAATTCAGACACTGGACGATATGCTGAGAGCATGTATGCTAGATTTCAAGGGTGGATGGGAGGATCACTTGCCGTTGGTAGAATTCTCATACAACAACAGTTACCAAGCAAGCCTCCAGATGGCACCATTTGAGGCATTATATGGTAGACCATGTACGTCACCAGTGTGCTGGACAGAGGCTGGTGACCCTGCACTGATTGGACCTGAGTTGGTTGCAGAGACTACAGCGCAGATACAGTTGATACGGCAGCATTTATTGACTGCGCAGAGTCGTCAGAAGAGCTATGCTAACAAGAGAAAGAGGTTCCTTGAATTTGAAGTGGGAGACATGGTGTTCTTGAAAGTCTCGCCATGAAAGGGACACATGAGATTTGGAAAGAAAGGAAAACTATCGCCAAGATATGTGGGACTGTTTTCAATCATAAGAAGGATGGGGGATGTGGCTTATCAATTGGCACTCCCATCGTAGTTGGCATCTTTACACGATGTGTTTCATATATCGATGTTGAGAAAGTATAATCCTGATCCTTCTCACGTACTGAACATACAAGATATAGAGGTCAAGAGCGACATGATATACGTCGAAAAACCTGTCCGAGTGGTGGACACAGAACAAAGGGTGTTACGAAACCGAGCGATCCAATTTGTCAAGGTGGTATGGGATCGACATGGCATTGAGGAAGCCACATGGGAACTCGAGTCGGAAATGAGGAAAACTCATCCTGAGCTATTTATGTAAATATTTGAAACCCTACTTCACTCGATTTTCAGGACGAAAATTTTAAAAAGAGGTTTTATTGTAACACCTCGGATTTTCAATTTCTTAATTTGAATGAAAATTACCCATTTAATTGTGAATATTAGTTATGGATTTTAATTGGACAAAGAGTTGGGTCATTGGCCCAATTGGGACCCAACGAATTGTCTAAATTGGTTTTAATGAAAAATTAATTGAGGTTGAATTTAATTAATAATGCAATATTAAATAAATATTGCATGGCCGAATTTTAGATGTGCATATCCAAGAAAGATACATTGGCCGTGTATAGGGATTGCATATCTAGGTGATGCACATGGATCATTTAAAAAGGGTAATACACGGCATAGGGGATTGGCTATCTTAGCACCTTCTAAGATTAACAAATGGGGTATTATTAGAAGAGAGGCACACGACAATGGTTAATTAAGACAAGGGAGTACACGGTAATTGCTAATATATCAAGGAGGTTGGCTATCTTTGTAACGCCCGGCCCTTTTTCACCCGCTTTCCGAAAATCAGAGTCTATTTTTTTTTTTTGAAATAGAAGAGTGAGAGAGGGCGCGGACGCCACGACGCGAGTTAAGTCCAAGCTTCTAAAGCCGGACCCTTAACTGGCCAACCCCACGCGTGCGCGGAACTAAGTCCACGAGAATGGTTCGCGCGTAGGAAGTAAGCTCGTGGATTATAATCATTGCGGAACATGATAATAGAGTCTATCCTACCGGTTTTTAGATAGAAGGGAAGATACAACATTAAATTACCAAAATGCCCCTATGATCATATTTATATCACCAAATGTAATTGTCCATAAGTAACGTCCAAACCATCGCAAGAAATGTAAATTTATACAACCCGACAAGCTAAGTTACTTTAAAATTACATCTCCAAAATGTAAACGTAAATAAACTAAGACTGCGCTTCCCAAGCTCCTAAGCTTGGCTCATGTCATGTCCACCGCTTCCTCCGTCTCCTGCGTCATCAACTAGGGGAGAAGTAGGGCGTTAGTCAACGCGCCCAGTAGGACTCCGAGTAGGGCTAGCACATGGATTAGTAATAACAGCATGCAGATAATATTATAGAAAAACCATGCACTTTGGGCAATGTCATGCAATGGGTGTTCTATGTCATGAATCCCACCCATCAATCTCATCCTCATTCTACAATGTCCTTTTTTCAACCATCCATAGTGTCGCAAATAAAATCCATACCATCATCGTGTTATGACCCTCTTGATGGAAAGCCTCATCAAGATGCGGTCCACACTAGGCATCCCCCCCTTGATGGAAAAACCATCATCAAGGTATACCAAATACATACAACATCCCCCTTGATGGAAAACCATCATCAAGGTATAATAATACATATGTGAAATGTCCCCATGTTGTTTATCGGTCGCCCCGACGGAGTATGGACTTCGGTTTCATTTCATCCTTCCCCTGTCTTATGCCTCCCATGCCATGCATGAGATGTAGATGCCATATGCCATGTAATATATGAAATTCAATAGTAATAAAACCCATCTTAAAACAATTACAAGATTACCAATTAAATCCAAGGGAAACCATCCCACAATATTTAATCCAAAACCCATCATAAGAATTCACATAATTTCCAAAATAATTTAGAGTAAAACATCACATGATACCTAATCCAAAACTTATCTTAAAGATAACCACATGATTTCCAAAATAGATTAAAGAAAACATCACCCAAATCCATGGCTTACAAAAAGGTAGGAATCCTACCGAATACCACGTAGCGTTCCGTTACGCTTTCCGTTCGATAATCCGGTCGCCGATCGCGTACCGTTTGCGACGTCCCGATACCTTATTACATTTACCGAATTAGTCCATACGTTATCCATGATTAAGTTCCTAACTGGTCATAACCCTACATCCATTCAATGATCCTTAAGTATATTACAAGTTTATCAAAAATCGGTCCTTAACTTAGCCCATTATCCATTGGTTAAAACACATACATAAGTCCGATTTTGGCCATTTCGAATATTCAAATTTGCGAACCTAAACGCAGCAACTATCCGTTCCAATTAATCATTCATAATGCATTCGATTTCATGTCTAATCCACATACATGGCCGAACCCCTGGTTCTTCAATAGTGGCTAATAATTACCATTTTGCCACTCTCTCCTCTATGATTAATCATTCGCCCACTTATGTCTATTTTAAGTCTAAATTTCATCCATAACGTAGACCCATTTATAATTCCATAACATATCCAAAATCAGCCACCTATTGTTTAATTTTGAAAAACATTTAATCCCCATATGTCCTTTCACATTTGGCCCTAAAGGTGGCCCACAAAGAGATCATGGGCTCGGCCATACACCATGGCCGAACCCATGGTACCCTATCTCCCTTCTTTTGGGTCCATTTTGTCTCATTTAATCCTATCACCAATGAATTTAATTCATTCATTTAAGTCCCCATTCTCATCCCATTTAAAACCTCACATATCATTTTCATAAATCCATTTAAATTTTATCATTCTTCTCCATCATTTTCTATTAATTAAAATCACAAATCACCACCATAGGGTTCGGCCATACACCATGGCCGAACCCATGGTTCATGGCTCACTTTTATTAGTGCCATTAGGACCAATGTTTCATCAATTTTTGTCCATGATTTTTCTTTGCTAAAAATACATTTTAAAATCAATAACATCATTCATTTGGTCCCTTTAAAACTTATATCATACACTTTGTAATCCATTTAAAAACTATCATTTCCTCCATCATCTTCTATCTCTTCACTCTCATTAAAATAATTAATCATCACCATAGGGTTCATGGTTTATCTCCTCCATGCCATTTTAGAAGCCATAATAATCATGTGCATTTTCCATGATTTTCTCATTTTAACAATCCTTTAAAATCACCCATTTTTAACCATTTGAAACCTAATTTTCATTAACCATTCTCCATACTTCCATCATCCATCATTTAATTTGCCACCATGGGGTTCGGCCATGCTACATGGCCGAACCCTATGGCCCAAAGTTTCCTCACAAATCCATAACAATTATTTTAAATACTTTGGTCCTCTTGACCTCCAGGTCAAATTCGAATTTTGTGTTGTTCTTAGTGCTCTATTTATAGCTCTGGGTTAGAATGGACGGCTGGAATTTAATCTTGGTTTGAGTGATTGGTGATGGAGATTAAAAGTTAAAAAGACTAGGGTTACAAAGAGGTTCACACGAATATGGGTGTGCTTGGGCTTCAAGGTGACTTGGAGTGCAGTGCAAGAAAAGAGAGAGAAAATGTAGGATCTAGATGGCTATGGGCGAATTTTGCACATGTGTGTTAGGGTTTTGTGAAATGCATGAATGGTTGGTGTTGATGTGAAAATTGTCTAAAGTATTAAATTTATAATCTTGCAAGCCTACGAACCAATTGAATAGTATAGCATATGAGTGCGATGTCGAACCCACAGGGAAATCACAAAATATTTGTTTAAATTAAAATAGGACCTTTAATGTGACGGCCCACCCTTTTCCATTGCTTAAAAATCAGATTATTTTTTCTTATAGAAATTAGGAAAAGGATAGAGTGTGCCACGACATGAGTCAAGTCTGAATCCGAAGACCCGACCCTTGACTGGCCCAACCTAACATATGCGTGGTACAAGCCCATGATTACATTTTGCACGTGTTAGCACAACTTGCAGAATATTAAAACATTTACATTGCATGACTAGCAAACCACAATTCAAGCAAAGACAATGCAATTCTCAACAATTATATGAGCCAAATACAATACAAGAATATTAACTGTCCAAGGTCACAATATTATATTCCCCAAAAAAAAAACATTTTTACAAATCACATTGTTCTCAAAATCTCAAAAGATAATAATTTAACGAAGCTATTCAAGCTTCTTTACACATCCATCCCGCTCATATTCGACTATCGCTTTGTCCGAGTCGTCTACATTCTTTTAATCTGCATTTACAGTAGAGGGGGAATTTATGGACTTAGTCAAAGCGCCCAGTAGGAATTCCAATCAAGAAAGGTGTACCGACAGTGTGTTATATCAAAATCATACACATATATATTCATTGTCAAATCTCATTTATAACAAGTATTAAATCACATACTTGAAAACATACTCTTTTCTTGATAAAATCCTCAAAATTCAAAACCATTCCTAATGTTCGACATGATATGATATGCCATGGGTGCCATGAAGTATGAATGCCATTTGATGCCCCCACACATCAACCATAATATTCATTTCATTTCAATGGTTCTCATTATTTGCCACTTATGTCCAACAACATTTGAGGCGGCGACCACCAGGGTGCTGTTACCAATCCACAAATGAACTGAGACTATTAGTGGATTGTGGATTCCTCCCTCTGTTCAGGGTTTCGGGACCTCCCCAGGAGCTCTTTGGCCCAATTAATGCCGTAACAATAATACACAAGGACGAGGCCAAAGTATAATACTTGTGTTGTTTTATTAATATCATCGTACACAAGACCAAGCTCCAGACAATTCATTCTTGGCTCGGTAATGCAATCCCTCCCATAAAATCATGCATGAGGTACATGTATACAATCATGATGCAAAACATGCATCATATAGTTCCAATACATTTGCAATACATAAAATATCATGATAATTTAGCTCAATGCAAATCATGTTGAAAGCATCGTATATCTCATATTTCATAGACTTATAATTTCAAAGGGAAAAACAAATACAATGATAATTATTTCACATTTTTGTGCTTCAATAAAGTAGGAAAACCTACCTGAATTAAGATGACCAACGAAAGTGGTTTGTCTCCAAGTCTCTCGAACGGTGTCGGGACTACCCTTGTTTCATTTGTTCATGTACATGTTTCAAATTATAATTCTTTGTCATTAAAATATAAAATCCTTCGAATTCAAGTTATGTAGGTAAAACGAAGACCTAAGGGTCATCTGTAAAGGTCCTTAAAGTCTAAGAGACTCCACACATACAATTTAACATTAGGTAAATTAATCCCATAAAACAATCAACGTCTCAGGCCGATGTCATCGCCCCTGGACACAGTCGACACATCGATCATCTTCGACATGTCGACTGGCTTTGTCTGTTCCAGATCATGTTTTCCAGTCGTTCTCTGATCATATGTATCGACCCAGTCGATACATCTAGGAGTACATTAGTTCGAGGTGTCGAGCACGTCGACAAATCCTCCTAAGTTTGATCTATCAATATTCATGTTTGTTTTTTGTTCTCAAACCATATCTATCGATCCAGTCGATACATATATAGGTGCATATACTTGACTGTCGACTTCGTCAATATGTCCTCCGGGGTTTGATATATTAACATTCATCCGTCATTCCCAGGCCGATATATCTATCAGAGATCCGTGGGCATATCGATGCAGTCAATATGTCCACAGATTCATTCTTCCTTCATCATTTTTACATTCATTTCTGATCATTTCCAGGCCGATACATTAGCCTAGTCAATACATCATACTGGGACCACTTCATCAACTTTTTTATTCCATTTTCAATTTTTTCATACCCAGACCGACGCATCAATGTTTGTCGATAGGTCGTTCTAGGATCAGTTCATCATCCTTTTGTTCGATTTTCATTTCTGTCGTACCCAAGCTGACACATCGACTTCGTCAATAGGTCATCCTGAGTTGGGTCCTTTTGGTTCAATACACGAGATTCTTGGTTCATTGGGCTTATGTTTCAAAAGACATATTGACAAAATAGATATGTCGACTGGGTCGAGTCCAAAAGCCATGGATTCATCTTCCATGCTTTCCCTCTACTTGTATGTCCATTATTCTTGGTCATTTATCCCTTAAATCCATTCATACATGTTCTATAAACATCCTAGTGTGATTATTTTACTTGAAATCACAATAAAATCTACCTACCTCAAGGTATTTGTAGGTGTATTCGAGTGGATGAAGGATGAGCTCCTTGCTTCCTTTGCACCTTGTTAGCTCGGTTTCTCCTTCCTCTTTGCTTGGTTCATCCTTATTCTTCGAGGTAGATGAAGTCAGTAGTGAAGGGAAGAGCTCACTACCAAGCTGGGGTTGACGGGTGAATGAATGGGACGGTGCTTTCTCTTTCTTTCTTCTTCTCTCTTTCTTTGTTTTTCCTTTTTCTTTTCCTCTCTTTATTTTCTTTTTCTTTGTTCTCTCTTTTGTTTTCTCTTCCTTTTTATCTTCCTCCTTCGATTGTCGTAGACTCTAAAATGGGTTATTGGAAAGTGGGAACGGCGTGGAAAGATAACCATGCATGGAAAGTAGTGCGTGTGGATGGCAGTGGACAGAAAGGCATGCCTGACTTGAGATGCTTGGACTACCTCGACACATCGACCTCGTCGATGTGTCCAACAGTTTGATTCCACGATGTATTTAGATGGTCGATATGTCCATCTGAGTGTTCTATACTTGGCTTATCCTAATTTTTGCCTTTCGCCGATACATCGACCCTGTCAATACATCTCTCTCGCAATTTAAGTTTCGGGTTCAGACTTCAGCTTTCACCGACACATCGATCTAGTCGATAAATCGTCTGGGGAAGTTCAGTTTACCAACACATCGACCCAGTCGATGTATCGTCAGTGGGTAATTCAGTTTCCCTTATTATTTTTAATGTATATTCTCCACAATTTCATTCATATCATTTTTTTGGACCAAAATCTCATCATTCATTTTATTCATTTAGAGAGAAATTTCATACAGAATATGGAGTTAAAACTCTGGATCCTTACATTTAAAATGATATAATCTTGAGAAACATTAATCAACTTAGATTTGAAATAAAATACATTTATTTGGAAAAATCAAGTGATCATCAAACTTTTATTTAACTTGTGAATCTCATCATTTTAATTCATTTTATTTTTAAAGTGGTGAATCATGAATATGTAGTCTCATCTTTAATTAAAGTTGCAAAGTTCAAGATTAGAATAGTATATTTACAATCCTAGTTAAAGAATCTTTTGTGAGGGATTGATTTGTTACATGAATTAAAGAATTAAACAATGAACATTCAAGAAATAAAATAAAAACATAAATTGAACATCTTTTATACAACATACATACAAAGTGACTAATGTAATTAAAGACGGGAAATACATTCACAAATAAATTAAATGACAGAATAAATAAATGCATTATTTAAAGGTGGTTATGGAATTATTCTCTCATCGCCCAAAAATGAATAAATAGATAAAAAACATAGATCTGAAATTCAACTCATAGAATTCAAAGTCAATTTATACCATTTAATTAAAATTCATAATCTTTAATTTAATTAAAGTTTTGGTTCTTAGGTTCAACATTCACAACCTAAGACTTTAACTAAACAAAGAATACAAATTATAAATTAAATAAAGCATAAAAGACATCATGAATAATCAGACTTTTCAGGGTTCTAAAATGTACATTTCTTATTTATTAAATGAAAAAATTCAAGTACAAAAGTTGGAATAAAATACATGAAAGACAATAAATAAATTTGCAAACTAAATCCCTCACTTGCAAAATTCGTTTATTCTCCGTGTCTTCAGTGTATTTTTCAGCCTCTAGGTCCTTTCTGAGCTCCAGCTCAAATTCGAATTTTGGCTTATGGGGTAATGGTGTATAGCCAATCCATCACTAGTCCAATGTAACCCTAGTCTTATATCTCTTGTCTATGTTTAACATGGTAATTGTTAAATAGACTAACATGCAGGTTGTCAAAGAGATAGGGATCAGACTGTGATGCTACACACACCTTAGAGAATAGGGGAGCACAAAATATGTGTTGATTAGCATCTGTCACTGGACATGACAGTATAAGAAGGAACATTAATTCAAGATTGCAAGAAAGCTTGGAGAGAAAATAAACTTAGAAGCAACTAAGTTTATGGGGGAGCTGGGTCGAGAAAGCTATAACTAAGTTTATGGGGGAGCTGGGTCGAGAAAGCTATAACTAAGTTTATGGGGGAGCTGGGTCGAGAAAGCTATAGAATATAGCTTGGAGAATGGGGGAGAAAAACTCCAAATAGGGAAGCTGGGAAAAACAATAAGCATGAGATATGCATTGGACTGTAGGGAATATGTAAATGAGTTGGAAAAAAACTCATGGAAGTACTAAATACAAGAAGCATGTGGGAGTGCTTAAATCTCGGTGTCGGCTTACTAATCTTTGTCAATTGGATGACAAAATGGGGGAAAAAATTAGGAGAAGCGAAAAGACATCAAAACCAATGGACATATGGAAAATGTCTATGCTTGGGAGTTTGGGAGATCAAACTCAAAGAAGATTAGGAAAGAAATGTTCTCAACACTAATAACTTGGATAAGCTATGGGTAGTGTTGATCACCAGCAAATCAAGGAGTATGGGGGAGCTTGAATACACATCTTGTTTAGTCCATGAAATGAATATTTATGTTTTGGGACTAACCCTCTAATAATTTTCTATTGTTGCTTGCTTATGTGCTTGAACAGGAAAAATGATATGAAGCAAGCTAAACAAGAATATGTGAAGATCATAATCATGTTTTCCATTTGAATATGTACATGTAATCAATGTAATATTTTGTATTCAAATGTAATGTAATAAGCGTGAGATTGTATATGGGTAGCTTCTAGGTTTTGTCATGAAATTGACAAAGGGGGAGATTGTTAGTGCCTCGGCTTGGCCAAGTCCCTATGTTTGTCAATTCCATGACTCAGAAAGAAGCACTTGTTAGAAGCATGAAGACCCAAGATGATCAAGAGAAAAGATCATGCTCCACCGAATTGAAGCTCATCGTTATGGCAAACACAAAACATGTAATATGGCCATAGATGACGTTAGGTGGTGCCCACACCTTAGAAGGGACTATCCCTAGGCTTAGTGGAACAAATGTTTAAATAACAAAAATCCTAAAGAGAAAGGTTGATAGTGAATTGGAACCCAACTTGGAAATATGTATTTGATTTCACTGTCAGCTCGACCAGTCATTCTCACCGACCCCTCGGTAGAGACAGGATCAACCTATCATGGTTAAGGATTCGTCTGCCAGATTTACATAGGTTCTTAAACATTGAACTATCATTATGGGTATGCCACTGATCGAGAGTCTCGTATTCACCACCCCCTCGGTCAAAGGCTAAAACGACTCCTCATGGTCAACGACTCCACGATGAAAATCTTGAGCTCTGGAATCTTTGAACTCATGTGGACTCTCGAAGAAACAGACATATCGGCAATCAAAGACCGATCGAGAGTACCAGGACCGACTGCTCGGCAAAGGGCGACAGGTCGTTCTGGGTAACAGGTTTCTAGAGATAAAACTACTGTCAAACATGTTTTGCACCAGAATCAGCCTCTCGTATGGATTGACCCCTCAGTACCATAAGTATCGACCCATTGGCGACAACGACATGTCGATAAGGAAAGAATATTACCGCTGGGAGTGCAATTAATGCACAACGGCCGGGTTTGTAACGGCAACATTTTTAGTCACCTGCCCCTCGGTACGACCGACCTGTCGGTACATTACTGTTACTATAACTGGTTGCCTTTGCTATATAAACTAATCTTTATGAAGCCAGTTGGTATCCTTCGGAAGGATCAATTGGACCTTCATCTTTATCAGCGAGCTTAATAAGGACCAACAGAATGATCACTCTCTGTCTCGTGCTTACACTAGGGGAGTCAAATACAACCAATCAGATGAATTGAGTTGTGAGAGAGAGAGGAAGGAAGAAAATCATAAACAACCTATCTGAGAATTGAGTTTAAAAGTGAGAAGGAGAGAACCATAATCTAGGAAACCTTTGGTAAAACCATTTTCCTTGACACCCTGGACAGTGATTGTTAAGCGACGACTACGAGGCGGAGCGTCGACATACATGGGTGGGATCTTGAAGAAGCACACATCAGGAGATATAGCTTCAAAAACAAGTGCTTCTTGGTTTTAATTTTCTTTAAAACCTTTGTTCCGAAAGTGGATTAAGGAAGCTTGGTTCCAGAACCACTATAAAAAATCTAGAGCGAAGTCTCAGACACAGTGGTGGGTGGAATTCCCAGCCACATGGATAGGTGGAATTCTTAATCGACAATGGTGGGTGAAATTCCCAGCCGATTGAGTGAGGTGGAATTCGTACTCTAATTGTGAGGGTGTAAGTCCCCACTTAGTGGATTTTCGGGATAGCTCAAGGTTGAGCAAGTCCTGACAGTGGATGTAGGTTGGCGAACCGAACCACTTTAAAATGGTCTTGTGGTGTTTGATTTATGTGTGTTTGTCTTCTGTATTTAAGTACTCATCTTAACACACATCACTTTGCATATTGATTATCTTATTCTACACATTGTGCACAAGCATCGATAATCAAACAATATGTAAAGGGTCATAATATTAGTGTGATAACTTAATGAAATTATCACACTAAACAAATCTTTTGATGAATATTCTGCTGCACTTTAAATAATCAAGAAATTTGTAAACACCATTAAAAATGGGATTGACCCATTCACGCCCCCTCTAGGGTCAATCATGATGTTCTAGCACATTGAAAATGGGAACGTTCATACATAAATATGAGAGCTAACTAGTCCAATAATTAGTGGTAAAAATGTAATACTTCAAAACTCAACAATTTAGATTAAGAAATGGATGAGATTGATTGGATGACATGGCATAGGGTTACATGTCATATGCGCATGAGGTGTATTGGGATTGTGCAAAATCATGTGGAGTATGGAGAGATAGGGTGATGATGTGGAGGTGACAAGGCATGGGTGCATGGGGTAGGATTGGGTTGCTTTGGGTGCAAGTCAAGCTAAGTCTAGGGTTTTTAATGAATGAAGGGCTTAGATTACTTTAATTTAGATCTAATGGCTCTAGGATTGATCAGGTAAAATTAATCATATGAATGACATGATATCTAATGGAAGGTTATGATTTAAAGGTGGAGATAGATGGATGATAGAGTGAATGCCTTAGATCTAACATGACGTATGTATGCAATTGATTAGCATGGAGGCTCTAGGGTTTACCTAAAATGTATGCATGAAACGGAGGGTTGTGATAAAATGTCCTAAATCTAATTGCTTTAATGAGTGATGGTTAATCTAAATGGATGGATGATCTAAATGGATGGATGATGAAATGATGTATGGATGGTTATGGTCCTAAAGTTGATCTAGGTGACGAATAGGTTAGATGGCCTAGATCTAATATCATGAATGTATGGGTTGGATTTGATAGGTGGCTCTAGGTTTTTACCTAGTTTTGATGCATGAGATGAATGGTTAGGATTAAGGGATGAAGATGAGTGGTTAAGATTGCATTGGAGAGGAGATTGGATGGTGTGGATTGATAAGGAAATGGACAAGGCATGGGCGTGTGACTAGGTAGTGGACTTGGGTTTGGATCTGTAAATGAGCACATGGGCCTTCAGTGGACCTTGGACTTGAGTTTGAGGACTTGGGTCATTGTTGGACTTTGGTGCACACATTGGCTTGGCCCATCTATGATATGTGCATGGATTGTTTGTGGCCTGGCCCAATGTTGACCTGTGAAGCTTAGCTTGGCCCAATTGAGATGAATCTTGGCCCATAGACTTGAATGTTAGACTTGACCACCTGAATTGCAGTTTCTTTCTCCATAATTAAATAATTACTTCACCACTAAAAATTCTAAAAATATTGAATTAATATAGAGTCTCATAATTGGATCCAGATTAATCAATTTAAATTAAAAATCCTAAAAGTGGTCTGAATTAAATTATTAAAATCCTAGGTCTTCTCTTTTAAGCTCAAAACTTGCAATTATCCATCGAATTAGATTGATTTCCTGTACTTTCCTAAATTCATCTACAAAACTAAGAAATTACATTAAATGTATATTTTATTTGTAAAATCAAGAATAACTAATCCATAATTAAAGGGTAAAATGTCAGTTTTTAGTGCTCAACAGAGACCAACATATAAGTACACAATCTGCCCATCCAGAACTTTGAAACTCCAGGTCGACATGTCTGTCCATCGATGGATCGGTCATGATGCTCTCAATGGATCGATGACCTCGATGTGTCTGTCTGAGAGTACCTCAGAGTTCTAAGTCCAGAACTCCTACTCGACTCAGGTCAACGTGTCGTTTACACCGACAGGTCCATATTTCCTCATCGATGTGTCGGTGTACCGACATGTATATCTCTCTTTTTAGAGAGCACCTGAATTTTACAATCTGTTCTTTCCAGAGACTGTAATTAACTCAGTTGACATATTGAGGGCCTGGATGGGTCGGTCATGTGTTCACCGATGGGTCGGTGGACACTATATAGTCGAGCCCTGAATGACAGTCCTTCTAGTCCAGAACCCTTGTCAATACAATCGACATGTCGATGACCTCATTGAGTCTGTCTTGTCTTCACGGATGGGTCAACCTAACAGTTTATCAGATTTCCACTACTTATCCCCATCTGGTTCTGTGACTGTCTTGGGACAACTGAGGCTTATTTATGTTATTACTAACATGTTCAACTAAGCCTAGGCAAGGTCCACTAAGGGTTTGGGTTCCACCTAAAGTCATCTATGGCCAATTACCTTTGTGTCATTGCAATGCACATGATGATGATTGATTCTCTAACTTGATCTTCAGTCTTCACCACCACTTGAGTCTTGTATTCTTGCTTCAACCTTCCAAGGCTATGCTTCACCTAAGTCATGGAATTGACAAATAGGTGACTCGGAAAGCCAGGGCACTAACAAATTTGATGGACAGGATTTTCAGACCTTGGATCAATTTTGTGGAAGTCTTCATCAATGGCATATTGATTTACTCACTGACTGAATAAAACATTGAACAACATTTAAGGATTGTGCTACAATTGTTGAGAGGGCATCAACTTTATGCTAAGTTTAGCAAGTGTAAATTTTGGTTATCCAAAGTGAAATTCCTAGGTCATGTGGTATTGTCTGAAGGTGTGTCAGTGGATCCTGTTAAAGTTGAAGTTGTGCTTAAGTGGGAGAGACCTCGCAATGCCTTTGAGATACGAAGTTTCTTAGGCTTGGCTAGGTATTATCGGAGGTTCATTACAAATTTCTCTAAGATTGCAACACTTATGACTAGATTGATCAGAAAAGGAGTTAAGTTTGTGTGAGGAGACACCTATGAGCCAGCATTCCAAGAATTGAAAAAAAGGTTAACTTCCTCACCAATGTTAGTAATTCCATAAGAGGACTTTTTACGTTGTATATTGTGACTCTTCCAATGATGGAATTGGTTGTGTATTGATGCTAAAGCATCGAGTTTTTGCTTATGGTTCGAGGAAGTTGAAAGTGGATGAGCAAAATTATCCAACATCTTGAGTTGGTAGATGTGGTGTTTGATTTGAAAATTTGGAGGCATTATCTCTACGTTGAACACTTTGAAGTGTCTTCCTATCATCACAGTCCCAAGTATTTGTTTACGTAGGAAGATCTTAACATCAGGCAGCGTAGGTGGTTGGAATATTTAGGGGACTTTGACTTTGTTATTTCCTATCACCCATGTAGAGCTAATGTTGTGGTCGATGAGTTGAGGCGAAAATCTCAAGGTTTGATGGCTTCTTTGTTTGGTGATCAGGACTTCCCAGAATTGGGTAGTATGGTAACACACCCCTGTCTGTATCATTTTGTTCAGAGAACCCAACAGACCAATAGTAGTGCAGTGAAGATTAGAGAAGCAATTGCTAAAGGTAATGCACCAAAAGGTTGGATTGTGAGACTAGATGGTGGACTAACTTTTCATGGTAGATTGTATGTTCCTAAGTCGGAGAAATGCAGAGAAGAAATACGCGAGCATTTCCATCATACTCACTTTGTAGTACATCTTGTAACGCCCCGTCCTTTTTCACTCGCTTCTTCCCTTAAATTCAGAGTATATTTTTTTTTTATAACAGAGTAGAGTGATAGAGCGAGGGACGTCATAACGCGAGCTAAGTCCGAACTTCCAAAGTCCGACCCTTAATTGGCCAACTTTATGTGTATGGACTCAGTCCAATAAAATGGTTCACACACAGCAATATCAACTTGCGGAATAAAATCATAACCTGCAGAATCATAACATCAACTTGCGGAAACATAATAGAACCAAGTTCTATTCTATTCAGATAGCAAAGTACATCAAGTCCTTGTCTATAATTAAAACGTCATAATTATCAAATAAATCATCCAACCATCTAAGTTATTACATTCCGAAATCCAAATACTCAAATACAAGTTCATGAGTAACTTTATTCAAAACATGTAAAATAAGTCTTCCAAGCTCCTATGCCTGGTCCATCTTACGTTCATCGTTCCCCTGATTACCTGTATCATCAACTAGGGTAGAAGTAGGGCATTAGAACAACGCGCCCAGTAGGTATTCCAGTTACGGCTAACACATGGTTAGTACAAAACATATATTATAACATAATATATAAAACTAGGTAAAATCCATGCCATGCAATGATGACAAATATGCAATGAGTCCCACCCATCACATGTACATAAATGTACCCACCACATAGGTCTTCCGAACGCCCCGGCGGAGTGTGGACCCTCCGGTTTTGTAACACCCTGGAATTTCAAAGTTATCAATTTATATGAATTTATTCATATTTACGGAATTGCCATTGTGATATATTTGATTTGAATTTAAATGGGTCAATGGTTCAATCAAGACCCAAAGGATGGTAGTTTTGTTTACAAAACAAATAAATGGATAAGATGTACTTAAATGGGTCAAAAATCATCATTGGGTCAAATTTTGTTAAATGGGTCAAAATGGCCAAATGGGACCCAATGGGTCGAGATGGACATGATTAATCATGGAGTGAGCTCAAACCTTAATTGGTCTAAGTTTCATTAAATATTTGAGTTAGTTAAGTTGAATTTATTAGTTGAGTTACATTAAATGAATGAGTTGAGTTGGGTGAGCTAAATAAATGGGTTAGATGGAATATCTAAATGAGTGAGGTGAGTAGATAAAAGGTTTGTGGGTTTCAAATTCAAATAATATCCCACGTTGACTGCATGGGGGTTTACTTCAAGCATAAAACGTTTAGTCAAAGAGTAATTGGAATTGCCGTTTTGGGAGTTACAAAGGTGAGAGGGTTAGTTCAAATTCAAAATTGTATGCACGTTGGAAATGGTATGGAGTTCATTGTTTGGGTCTTCAAAAGACAGCCAATACATGGATTGATAGTTCATGCATGTAACTCCAAGGTTGGAGAATAAATGGGTTGCTGATTGGAGGAGTTACACAATAGCATTTCAAATTCAAAATAGATATTAAACCAATGGGAGTTACAAAGTGTGTTCACACTTGGAGGAGGGGAGTTTTATTCCAATGATAGAACACACATGGGACGTTGTTGATGAGGGTCAAATGGAGCTGAATGGAGCTGCTGTTTATGGATTTACACATTAGAGTGGTGGTTGTTACACAAGCCAAAACATAGAGGCAACCAATAGAGGGACGGTGCAGCACATGGGAGTTTCATCTCAAAATGAAACCCCCATGTGAGACCTTAAGGAAAGGGGAGGTTACACAAGTCCAACCAGCAAGGGACGTTGGGAGCATGGGAAGGTTTCATCTCATGATGAAACCCGCAAGTAACATAAGGTTTTGGGTTAAAGCAATGGGAGTTACACAAGGTTAACTTTGGGCTGAATTTGAGTAGCCAAAGAGGTTTCATTTCTTACTCTCTCTATCTCTCTCTCCCTTGGTCATCCTCCCTCTCTCCAAAACCAAGAGCAACAGCTGGTTGCTTAATCAATTGGATTGATCCCCTTTTCATCAAGACAAGTTCAGCAAAAGGGTTTTGGCATCAAGGCTTAGCACATTCATCCAAGGCCAAAGTTCTCTTTCTTTCTCTCTCATTTTCTCTCTCAAATTCATATCACCTGGCTGAAGTATTCCAAGGAGGTTGCAGCAAGGTCAATCTCAGCCCAAAGAACAGTAAGAGAGAAGGAGAGGTCAAGGAAATAAAGGGTCAAGGAAAGAGTCAAAAGACCAAAGGAGTCGGGTTGCGGTAAGTGCACTTTGAACCTTTATTAAATAAAGAGGGTTAAGGGAATGAGATCTGGCCATCGTATGGCCAGATACATCAATGGTTTAGATATAGGATTATGATGTTTAAAAATAACAAAATATGGACCATAGGGTTCGGCCCTTTGGATGGCCGAACCCCATGAGAAAATTTGGTGAATTCTATGGTGTTTGAAAGACAAAAATCCATATTATGAAGTGGGGGTTTTTAAGGATTTTTATATGGAATTAAGGTTACTGTTTTGGATCAATTATGAGATGGCCGAATCAAGTAGTTTCCATGGTTAAGATGTGGAGCCTAATATGTACATAATTGATGGAAGCATTGTGTTAAGAGAACCATATGGCCGAACCCCATGGACTGTTTTGTTGAATAATTTGGTTAAGTTTATGATGGACATTAGGTAATAATTATATGCTTTGATTTAAGAATAATATATGTTTGTTTATGGAATTAGTATGGGTATAATCAGCCATCAAAGATGATGGAAAGATGAACAAAAAGAACCAGTTTGGTGAGGTTCGGCCATGTAGTATGGCCGAACCCCACTAATAGTAATTGTTGGACATAGTGGTTAGTTTATATGGAGATATGAAGGGTTTAAAAAGGATCAAATTAAGTGGTGAGGTTCAGCCATGTGTATGGCTGAACCCCACTAAGATGGTTTTATGTTAGGCGATGGAAGTTAGCTAATTTAAAGCAAAGGTTGGTCTCAATAGCACAATCGTAATTATGGGTGAAATGATCAAAAATAAAATGATCATATGATTAGATAAATGGGCTAAAACCAAAGTGGTAAGGTTCAGCCATAATGTATGGCCGAACCCTACCAAGGTTCATTTGGAAGTTTGGATTAATTAGATGGTTTTGATTAAATAAAAGAATAACCGAAGTTTTAATGGGTGAGGTTCGGCCATGGCTTTGGCCAAACCCCATTAAGTGGTTCATGGAACATTAAGCTTTGCTCGAAATTAAGTAGACAAATGATTAACTTGCTGCTATGTACATAAGGTATTTGGATTTCTAGAACGGTGTACAAGCCGTGATCGGAAGACGGTTCAAAGGAAGGGTCAAACAGAGTAATCTAGTGTAGGTTTCCTACCTTGTTGTAACCACATATGTTATTTGTTGTTTTATGTTTATTTGAATAAGTTATTTGAATGAAATGTTATATTTACAAATGGCATGTTTGCATAGACATCTCATGCATGGAATGGGATGATGGTGTTGTAACCGGAGGCCACACTCCGTCGGGGCGTTCGAAAGACCACTGTGGGGTACCTTGATGATGAGAATCCCATCAAGAGGAATCCGGAGGCCACACTCCGTCGGGGCTTCCGAAAGACCACTGTGGGGTACCTTGATGATGAGAATCCCGTCAAGAGGAGGCTATGTAGAATGGTGATGGCTGGGACTCATTACATGTTCATTTCATACATAGCATGTTTTTATGGAATTTTGACACACATATATTATTATATTATTTGCATGTTTTATACTAACCTTCGGAAACACTACTCGGCGCATTGATCTAACGCCCTATCTCTACCCTTAGTGGATGACGCAAGAAAGACAAGGAACGAGGAACGAGAAGGAAATCAAGCATAGAGCTTGGGCTTTTTGAATGAACTTCGAATGGATTGAATTAGGGACCTTTTATTTAAGTATTTGGACAATGCAATTTGTTAGCTAGATGTTGTGGGCATGTAATAATGTAGTTGATTAGATGCTGTGGTTTGATTTATTTGGATGGTTTGGAATGAATGGTAGGCTAAGGTTAAATAGTAATTTTGGTGAATAAATTATGTACTTTGCTATCTAAGAATGGAAAATTGGAATAGTCATAGGATCTATTATAACCTCAGTTAGATTAAGACTAAGTTAATTCCGCAAGTTGTATTTGTACCATGTGTGGATCAGTTTTATGGACTTAATTCATACGCACATGGGCTTGGCCAATTAAGGGTCGGATTGAGAGATCCGAACTTAACTCGCGTCGTGACACTCCGCCCCGATCACTAGATTATTATATTTAAAAAAAATAAACTCTGATTATTAGAGTGAAAAGGGCGGGGTATTACAGGTTTCTTCCTGATGGAAAAGCACATCAAGGTATCGTACATAGGTTTTTTCGTACGCCCCGACGGAGTGTAACCCCTCCGGTTATAAATCCTCCACCCCATGCCATGCATGAGATGCCAATGAAACACATGCTATTTTAATAACATAAACATAGCATTTAAAATCATCTTTAAAACACATGCTCTTTCCTCATATAAACATAGCATATAAAATCAACCTTTGAAATATAATCAATACATATTATTTACACAATGAAGCTTAGCATTTGAAATTCAGTAATAAAGCATATCCTTCGAAACATATTTTCATCAAATATAAGATAAAATAAGTGTACATAACATAAACCCATGGTTTCAAAGAGGTGGAATCCTACCAAAGACCGTTCACGAGTCCTTGCGTTTCCGTCCAAGATTCGATCACCGATCGCGCACCGCTTGCGAGATCCCGTTACCTAATAATATAATAATAAATCAACACCAAGTCCCACTTGATTACAAGGTTCTAAGTCCATAAACAAAACCCCATGGGGTTCGGCCATACACCATGGCCGAACCCATGGCTTACCATTTTCGCACCTATTTACGAAAATGTCATTGTTCATAACCATAGCCCTTTTTCTTTGCTTAGGTTCCAAATGATCCATACATGCTTCTTTTAATCTAAAACACATAGTCCATAAAATAATTCATGGGGTTCGGCTTTACACCATGGCCGAACCCAATGTCCAATATTCTCCAATATTTACAAAAATGCCATTGGTTCCCTTATTTTGGACCATAGGGTTCGGCCATATACCTTGGCCGAACCCTATGGTGTATAGTTTCTAAATTAAACTCCACCTTCCCATAATTGGAAGGTTTCCTTAATTAGACTCCACCTTCTATTATTAAAAGGTTTCCATATTTAAACTTACTAAAATCATCAACCTCCTTCCATGAATGGAAGGTTTCCAAATTAAGTAAACCCTTCTATAATTAGATTGTTTCCATAAATAACCTACTCCTTTCCATAATTGGAGTGCTTTCCAATTTAGCAACTCCTTCCATATTTAAACTCCCCTTTTCATAATTGGATAGTTTCTTAGATTAGAAACCTCCTTTTCAAAATTGGAGTGCTTTCCAATTTAGCAACCCCTTTCCTTAATTAGAAGCTTTCTAATTTAGTCATCCAAATCCATCTACCATTCAATTCTACCCCATGGGGTTCGGCTATACACCATGACTAAACCCTATGGTTCATAATCTTGGCCATTAGTTTAGATCCAATTAAACATTCAATAATAACATTAACCGATTACCATCCATAAAATCAATTAAAAACATAAATATAATTGATGGGGTTCGGCCATACTCCATGGCCGAACCTCACCCCTTTCTTTTCCATTCTTTTTTATCCAATCCACTTAGCCATAATGCAATTATGGTTCAGCCATGCCATGGCAGACCCTCATCCCTATCCATATCTCCATTAATCAATCATAGATCTTCCATTTAATCCCTTCAAAATCACATATTATAAAAACCAAACACTTATTTAACAATCTCTATGGTTTTAATTCTTAAAACCAATAAACCGATAAACTAAAACAAGTCTTTCCATGGGGTTCGGCCATGCACTATGGCCGAACCCTATGGATTTTTCTCTCCATTTAAGATCATCAAATCATCATCCAAACTTCTTCCATGGGGTTCGGCCAAACACCATGGCTGAACCCTATGGTTCTTTGGTTTCATAAATAAAATTATTCAATCAATATACTAACCTCTTTCCGATTGATTTCTTGCTCTTCCAATCTTCTTCTCCTTTGCCTCTTTCCACTTCTTCTTCTTGATCTTTCACCAAAACCGAACTGATCTCAAGGTTGAATGTGTTGCCGTGAATGAGGACTTGAGAGAGAGAGGGAGATAAAATTCGGCTATGGTGTGTAAACCATGCCCCCTTGTCCTTCTCTCCTTTATATAACCTTCCCTTGGTCCAACATTAGAAAGTTCTTAAGATACTCTCACCCCCTCCTTTGGCCGTGCGCCCCATCCTTACCTTAGATGGCAATACTATGTGGCCTCCTTCCTTGTTTAGTGGTTGCCGACCTCCCCTCCTTATTTAAGAACCTTTCCTTAATCCTTTTCTCTATTTAAAATTAGATAGTTTCCTTGGATACTAATCCATGCGCATAACCTATATATTTATTATCTAAAATCCGGCCATGCATAATCTTTTAATTAAAGGCATCACTAAATTAATTCAAACCCATTTAATTTTTAATAACACTAATTCCACAATCAATTGGGTCTTAATTGGGTCAGAGCCCAATTCTTTATCCAAATAAGATCCAATCTAAAATTTACAATTAAAAATGGATAAATCCATAAAAATAATAAATTGAAAATTCGAGGTGTTACACATCTAAGTGGTACTGAGATGTACAAGGAAATGCATCTCTAGTTTTGGTGGAGAGGCATGAAACGATAAATGGTTAAGTTTGTGGCTTGTTGCATGACTTGTCAATAGGTAAAGACATGACATCAGAAGTCCGCAAGTGAGTATTAATCTATTCCAATATCAGAATGGAAGTGGGTGCATGTTACTATGGATTTTGTGATCGGTTTACCAAGATCTTCGAAAGGGCGTGATGCAGTTTGGGTTGTAGTGGACTGCTTGACTAAATCAACTCGCTTCATAGCCATGAAAGTGAAAGACTCACTAGAAACTTTGAGTAAGTTGTTTATAGATCGGATTGTTGCTTTGCATGGAATATCAGTTTGATAGTATCAGACAAACACTCCAGGTTTGTTTCACAGTTTTGGCAGAATCTTCAGAGAGAATTGGGCACGCAGTTTTGTTTCAGTACAACTTTTCATCCTCAGACTGATGGACAGTCCAAGCAGACTATTCAAATTTTGGAGGATATCCTTTGTGGTTGTGTACTGGAAAGGAAGAGCAATTGGGAAGACCACTTGTCTATGGTGGAATTCATGTATAACAACAGTTATCAGTCCAGTATTAAGATGGCACCTTATGAGGAGCTTTATGGAAGATCGTGTTGTGTTTGGGCAGAGGTCAGTGATAAGGTAATTTTGGGACCAGATATTGTCAGAGAAGGAACTGAGAAGGTAAAGTTGGTTCAACAATGGTTAGTAATAACTCAGAGTCATTAGAAGAGTTATGCAGATTGTAGGCGTAGGCCTCTAGAGTTTTATTTGGCAACCATGTGGCATCCAAAGATTTGGAAGCAAAAGGAAATTGTCCCCTAGATACATTGGACCGTTTGAGATTTTGAGTAGCATTGGAGAAGTGGCATATCAATTAGCACTTAAACCTCAACTTGCTCGAGTTCACAATGTCTTCCATATGTCTATACATCAGAAGTATTTGACAAACCCTTCCCATGTGCTGAATTGGGAAGATGTGGATGTCACTGAAGATGCATCCTACGAAGAGAAACCAGTGAAGATCTTGGATTCAAGAGAGCAAGTGCTTCGTGGTAAAACTATTTCGTTGATGCAAGTGCTTTGGCAACACTGCGGGATAGAAGGATCTATTTGGGAGCGGAAGGAATCAATGCAAAAGTTGTTCGTCGATCAAGGTTTGTCCCGTAGCTAAATTTCAAGGGCGAAATTTCTTTAAGGGGGTACGTTGTAGCGACCCAACCCAAAATTAGCAAATCTTGACCCAATTACAATTTTCGAGTAGACTCTTATCGGTGTTGTTTTTAATTGTTTGAAATTGTTCAATATTTAAAATTTGTTTTGAAAATAAAATTTTGACACGTGACTTCAAAAATAGCAAATGTCTAATTTTTGAAACTTTCTAGTGGGCCATGGTCCCACGCGCTTTTGAGTAAAAATTAAAATTGTAAATCCATATCCACTTTGGAGAAATGGAGAGGATAAAATTTGTTGGAGGCATGGGACAATTGCAATTTTTCTTTTGAGGTCATCTATTTTGGGAGCTTGAATTATTTTTGGAAGGTATTAAGGAGTACCAATTGGATTAAAACACCTCATGGCTGACTAACCTTGTAATTTAAAGGGAAAAGTCGTGCAAGCCATGGCCTCACACGAGTATTGCAACTCTCTCCTACTTGAACGTGTATTGGGATCTCCACTCTCCGACATGGTTTTCTTGGTTTTCTATTGGTTTTCTTGGGTTTCTTCTTGAGTATCATCTTCTCCATCAGGTATGTACAGAGTTTCCCTTCTTTTCAATGTTTTCTTTGATTTCTACCATTGATTTTCCGTCTTCTATCTCCATGGCTCTCTTTTCAAAATTCAACCAACCATATGTGAATTCTATGCAATTCGATCAAAGGGGATGAAAGAAAAAGAGAGAGAAAGGAAAAGTGGGACTGATTTTAAAAGGGTTTTAATAGATTACAGAAGTTGGATTGAATTTCATCAATTGGTTTTGGAGAAGATAGAAATTGACCATGGAAATTGAATTTGGGTTTTAAATTCGATCAACATGGAAGAAAATTTTGTAAATTTCATTTTGGGGACAGTGAGACCAAGACTCTAATTTCCAAACCATCCAATCTTCTCATGGATTGATTCTACATCTCTAGAAAATAATTTGGGAATTTTAAGATCATGTTTTAATTGGTGAAACGTGGTAAGATTGATTCTTAGATCTGAAATCTCGTTTTCTACGTGATTTCGCGAGAAAAATCATAATCGGGGATCCCGAATGATGTTTTCAAACAAAAATTGATTTTTTAAAAACTAAACAGATAGATCTAGTTTCTTTCAAAATTTTAGAGCAAAATACTAAGGATTGATGCTTCAAATTAGGTCTACAAATGGGACAAAATTTCTGGTTCAAGTCTGACAGACAGTTTTTATGCAATTCACTAAAAAAATCAAAACTTGATCTCCAGTTATCGAAACGATGCAAATTTATTCCTATGCTTATCTAGACAAGGAGATATATCTCTAGTAAAAATATGGGAATTTTTTATTGAGGTTAGATGCCCCGTATTTGATCTGTAAGTAGGATCAAATTTTAGAGTCTAGATTTGAAGGCAGTTTTGCAGCAGTTCGGTAAATAATTTTTTTTTTGGACCGTAGGAATCAGAACAGCGTGAAACTTGTGTCCAATTTTAAGGGTACAGAGAGACCTATCTCCTGTAAAAAGTTTAGAAACAAAGAAATTGTAGGTTAAATCAAGTCTGTAAGCCGAAAGTTCTTAATAGACTACAATGTGTTTGGGCAGTGTAACTGTTGGAGTAATTTCGCCATAACTTGTGTTAGGAAATCAGTTTGGGACAAACAAGATAATTATTTAATTCTCAGTCAAAGACTTATCTACTATAATCATATGAGAATTTATTGATGAGTGCGTTGTTCCCAGAAAATTCTGCAATATAAATGAATTTTCACTCTGTTTTGACTTTCTTGCAAAATTTTGTAAACTGTGGAAAATTGTGTTTTTAATTGCTGGATTAGAACCCTAGTAATTTTAAGAGATGGAACCATCTAATTTTAATGGTTAAGAAGGATTTATCCTAAGTGGTTTCAGAACTTTTAAAATAAATTACAAAGAATTTGGATTGAAAGCTTATTGAAAAAACTCAGATTTTTGGTGTTTGTATTGCTTTGCATTTTAGGTGACGGAAACAACACACTTACATGTATTTTACTAATTTGTGAATTACCATAAATTATGTTTTGGTGTGTTGAATACATAAATTGGGTTTAGACAAAATGACTGAGAATTTATGAATTTACGGGTAAAGTCCTGTGCATCTCACATAATTTTACTTGTTGTCTTGTTGGAAAACCCATGATATGGATTCAGAATTTGTATTTAGTTTTGATCTGTGCTATGATTGGGAATTTGGTGAATGTATGATGATTTGTTATATATTGATATGTCTTGTGTTTTGGACCATTGTTGTTTGCACATATTTATTTGACATTACATGTGTTTGAATTTAATTTAGTGTTTTGTGGATATGCTAAATTATTTGAGATTATCTTGGCTCATTATGCATATGTTTATGTGATTAATCTCCATATTATTTTATTTTGGTCATGGCATTCATGCATGGATTATGTATTTTTTTATCATGCATGTGCATCGACGGATGGGTGGGTGTTGGAGATTTTTTGGGCTGAGAGCCTTGTGATTTGTTGGTGACTTTTGAGTCAAAGTCCAACAAAGGACCACTTGGGACGAGATCCTTGGATTGCTGGGGACCGGTTAGGTCATGTCTTTGGATGTAGTTGATGACCAAAGGAGAGAACTCTATGACCATGGACTTAAGTTGTCGGCCAAGTAGGGTTGCATTACAGATCATGCCTATGTTGGTGACTAGGAGGCAGTCATGTCGTTTGACTAGCCAATATTTGGGTGGTACGCTGTAACAGGTAGCTTAGCTTATGGCCGACGGGCTAGGTCTGTGGACCATGTTATGTACACATTAATGTTTGGTGGTTTGGATGATGGCATGTGATTGAGAATCATGCATCATCTTTGCATCTTTGCATTTTGTATTACATGCATTATTTGTCATATAATTATATATGATTTTATTAACCTTATTTGTTGAAAAATTCATGTTCGACTATTGCATGGTTTTGTTTGTTTCTTTCACTGGACTTAGAGATCGTTCCCTTTATATTTCAAGATTACCTTTAGAGTTATATCAAGAAGCAGCTCAGAAGCAAGCTTAGATTTCTTGGAGCTGTTAGGAGCAAAGTTTTAGATTGTTTAATTTCCAGTATAGAGATTATTTGTAACGACCCGTCCCGCTACGGGCACGTTAAAACTGATACAAACTCCTAAAACCGATCCAATACAATTTCGGATATACTTTTTTTTTAAAAGGGAGACACCGCTCCCGCAACCCGCACTAACCATAGCAATCCACCAATAAACCAAAAACCAAGTATCAGTCATAATTACAAATTATAGCATCATCTCATTATTACATTCATCCAACTTAATGAAATGTACACATATCTCAAATACATTAGCAAGTCCCCAATTACAAAATAAAACCACGACAAGTACAAAGCTGCAACTCTACTCCCAATGTCCGATTGAGGTTCCCGCCGACCCTTCCTCTATGAAGTACCTGTGAGGCAAGGGGTGAGCTCTACATGCCCAGTGAGGGTAACACATGCATCATATGTCACCAAGCATACATTGTATATGATCATATAAACACATTAATGTCTATGATGTCTACATGCATGACTATGCAAACGGGTGGCCTACCCCTAACACATGGGCCCACATCTGTCGAGCCTCCAGTACATCCTCTAACAGACTCAATACAACTCTATGGAAACTCTCTCATGTCAACCCGTACACATACCACAACCAACCCAAGAGTCGGACTCATTAGGGTCCTAAACCGACTACCACACGGGAATAACCACCTCACCACTCCTCAATGGACCGCCAACCATACTCATCTCTGGTCTCCTCAACCGAGCACCAGAGTCTCGATAGTCAAACCTATAACCTTGGACCCCATCTGTTGGTCTCCACACGATTGGTGTATCCACCCCTCACAGAATTCTAAAGGTCTTCTACCGAGTGAGCCGGCCGAACTCACTTGTTAGGCGCCCATAAATTCCTAGTGAGTCAACACCCACAACACAAGTCTCAACAATGAACCCCAAAGTCATAACTACGGGTAAACACACTACCACATCACACCACAGGTTGTCCCCACCCTACATGTGTCCTAGCCTGGAATATCTCATCACATCAAGGAAGATGATAAAACGATCACCCAACACTCATATTTATAGAGAAGTCTTAAGGTTTTTCTGACTGTCTAGAACTGACAGGTCGGTGTTCATATTTATTACTGTTCAACCACCAGACCATTGTGCATTAAATGCACTGTAACGTCCGCCCCTTTTTCACCGAAATCAGAGTCTTTTTTTTTTTAAAATAAAGAGTGACAAAGGGCGCGAGACATCACGACGCTAGTTAAGTTCGAGCTTCTAAAGCCCGGCCCTTAACTGGCCAACCCTACGTGCGCGTGGAACGAAGTCCACGAGAACGGTTCACACGTAAACGTAAGCTCGCAGAATATAATGTAATGCGGAACATTATATTAGAGACTATCCTACCAGTATTAGATAGCAAGGAAGTACAGCGCTTAAATTACTAAAATACCTCTAAATTCATAATTATATGTCAAAATGATAATGTCCAAAGGAAAGACCAAACCATAGTAAGAAATCTACATTATTACAGTCCGACGAGCTACATTACACAAATTACATTTCCAAAATAAATCTTAATAAACTAAGTAGCTCACTTTCCCAAGCTCCTAAGCTTGGCTCCCGTCTCGTCCTTCGTTTCCGCCATCTCCTGCGTCATCAGCTAGGGTAGAAGTAGGGCGTTAGACAACACGCCCAGTAGGACTCCGAGTAGGGCTAACACATGGATTAGTGATAACAAGCACATAGGTATAATATAATGAAAACCATAAAATGAATGCCATGCCATGGGTGTTTTATGTCATGTGTCCCACCCATCATCCATACCATCATTGTACAATGTCCCTTTTTCAACCATACATAATGTCCCCCTTGATGGCAAAGCCTCCTCAAGGTATAACTACAAATACGAATATCCCCCTTGATGGAAGAACCATCATCAAGGTATAATAATAAATACAACATCCCCCTTGATGGAAGAACCATCATCAAGGTATAATAACAAATACAACATCCCCCTTGATGGAAGAACCATCATCAAGGTATAATAAGAAATACAACATCCCCCTTGATGGAAGAACCATCATCAAGGTATAATAACAAATACAACATCCCCCTTGATGGAAGAACCATCATCAAGGTATAATAATAAATACAACATCCCCCCTTGATGGGAAAAACCATCATCAAGGTATAATAAACACATAGTAACATTCTTGTTTGAATAACCTTATCAACATATCATAGAGCCCATAGTAACCTCCCTGATGAGTCCAAACACATCAAAATATCCCCATGTTTGTTTATCGGTCGCCCCGACGGAGCATAGACTCCGGTTTCATTTCATCCTTCCCATGCCATATCCCTCCTATGTCATGCATGAGATGTAGATGTCATATGCCATGTAATATATATGATAACACAAACCATGGCATTTAAAATCCCATCAATAAAACATATAATTTGATTATCAAAAATAGATCAAGCAAAGCATCAATATACACATCATAGCCTTAAAACCCATCTTAAAACAATCATATGCTTACCAAAATAAATCAAGGAAAAACCCATACATAACACATAATCTATGGCTTACAAAAAGGTAGGAATCCTACCGAATACCGACTAGCGTCCCTTTATGTTTCCGTTCACGAATCCGGTCGCCGATCGCGCACCGATTGCGATGTCCCGATACCTTATTACATACGAATAATCAGTCCGTGTTTTTAACCATCATTAAGTCTCTAACTCATGCCTTAGTGGGGTTCGGCCATACACCATGGCCTAACCTCACTATGTAGTTTTGTGGTCCCGTTTAATCCATTAAATCTTTTAATCCGATGAGTCTAAAAATCAGTCACCCTAGGCTTTATTAATCATACATAAGGTTATTACTTAGAGCCCCCTAAGTCCATGATCATCTTCCATGGGGTTCTTGAATTTGGCCATTATTTAAGGTTTTGCCACTACTCCTTTTCATGACTAATCACTTCATTTATCCATGCATAAGTAAGTCCATAATTGATCATTAACTCAAATCCATTAGTGACCCATTTAATCATGCCATAACATCATTAACGTCAGCCATTTAATTAACCTAACCCTTATTCATTTAAACACATACATAGCTTCATACTTAGCCCATCAATTGGCTTGTAAAATGGGTCATGGGTTCGGCCATACACCATGGCCGAACCCATGATGTCTTTCTCCCCATTTTTGTTGGATCCATTTACAACATTTAGATCCACCATAATTCTTTCCATGAGGAGATTCCATCATGCATTTAAACCACATTGAGTCCTTTATCTTAACCACATTCTGTATTCATTCCATGGTTCGAAAATACCCAAGTCCACCAAAATTTCTTCATGGGGTTCGGCCATACACCATGGCCGAACCCATGGTCCATGGCTCACCTTTATTTGCAACATTTAAGGCCATGCATAATCACTAATTTTCCTCCATGGTTTATCATTATTTCCACCCATTTAAAACATTATAAACTATGCTTAAAAATCCATTTAAACCATCAACATTCATAATCATTTTTCCCTCTTTTACATCCTTTAAATTTACAAACACATCACCCTAGGGTTCGGCCATACACCATGGCCGAACCCATGGTTCATGTTTCATTCCCATCTACCATTTTTTTTTGAGGCCATTAGAATTCATTAGTACCTTCCATGATTTTCTTCACTAAGATCCCTTAAAAAATTACAAACATTTGACCCTTTTAAGCCTCCAATTCATTAACACATTACTCCATATTTTCTATCCTTTTAAACCCATTTAAAACCACCATTACATCACCATAGGTTCCGCCATACACCATGGCCGAACCCATGGTTCATGGTCCATTATCCATTCATGCCTTTTGAGGCCATAAACACCATTCACATCTCCCATGGATTTCCTCATTTAAAATCACTACATTTAATCATCTAAACCCTAAAAATCATAATCATCTTTCCATGGCTTTCATTCTTTAAAACCCTAATAAATCACTTAATCACTTACCATGGGGTTCGGCCATACTACATGGCCGAATCCTATGGCCCATAATTTCTTCCAACATTACATACCTCCATGCTTAAGTAAATTTTAATACATAAAATCCTTAATGCATCCTTCATTTTTTTGACCTAATTTACCCATTAGGGTTTGCCCATTCTTCCTCCTTTCATTGGATAGATTTGAGATCCAAGGCCCATGACAATTTGGCCACCAACCAATCCAAGAAATGGGTTCCATAATTACCTCTTAACCCTTAAAATGTAAAATTCTTGTTAAAGAATTACTTACAATCCGACGACTCCTCCGGCTTTTCTTTATCCTCTTGATTTCCTTAGCCCTTTCTTTTCTTCTTCTCTTTGATTGGTCGGCCAAGATGAGCTTGATCAATTGAAAAACATCAAAGCTTGGGTCGGCTAAGATGGAGTGTGTTTGGGAGAGGAAAAGGAGGAGAAGATGGGAAGAACTAACCCAAGGTCTTGGTCTTGGAGTGATGGGCCAAAGCTTGCACTTCTCCTTTCTTCTCTTCTTCTTCTTAGTTTTCTTCTTTCCTTATCCTTGGTGTGGGGACGGCAATGAGAGAGCAAGAGAGGGAGAGAGTGAAATGAGAGTGAAATGGAGAATGAGATGAAAAGTAATCTTATCCCTTGGTTGCTTAAGATACAATCCAACATTAACTCCTCCCACCAACCAAGCATGGGCTTTTCATGCTTTATGGTGGTGGTTGGGATAAACCACTACTAGCCAACGGTTTTGGCCTTTGAAAATGAGGTGGTTTGGTCATCCAATTTTGACCATTTGACCACTTTTTAACTAGTTTAATTATTTAATTAATTAGATCATTACTTAAGTTAATTAATCCCCACTTAACCTAATTACATTCCCTCAAATTCCTTCCATGTATCCACCCATGGTTGACCAATTCAACCATGGTGGCCGGCCCACCAATCCTTGGTCCACACGCCACCTCAGTTGGTGAGGTGGAGGTGGGTCCCAATTGGCCATGTCACCTTGGTCAATTCATCACCAACTTAGGTGATTTAATTTTAATTAAATCCATTCCAACTAATTGGATCACCATTGGGTCCATGGCCTAATTACATTCACCCTTACCCATTTACCTTAGAGTTTATATTATCTTGACCCATTGGGTCCCAAATGGGTATTGGGCCCAATTTGACCATCCTTGGCCCAATTGACCATCATTGACCATTTAAATGATTTTAAATCCAATCCATGGTCCATTGGGCCATACTTGGGCCTTTGTCCATATTTTGATCCATTCACCATTTATTCCATCAAATTTCCAATTTCCACCGTTAAAATCAATAATAGCCACATATATATTGATTTACAAATTCCGGGCCATTACATGCACTACCAATGGCTTTATTACTTCCCGGTGGATAGGTCGGTGTAGCCGATGGGTCGACAGTTATGGCACCGAGGGGTTGGTCCATACGAGTGTCTCGATATGGGGCAACACCATGCTGACAGTAGTTTTAAGTCAGAAACCTGTCTTACCCAGAATGACCTATCGAACCTTTACCGATCGATAGGTCCTAGTACTCTCGATCGGTCATAAACTATCGAGAGCCCATTTGAGTTCACAGTCCATAGCTCAGAAGACCTTTACCAATGAGTCGTCGACCACGAGGGGTCGTTTAAGTTCATCACTGACGGGTCGGTGTATACGAGACTCTCGGTCAGAGGCTTTCCCAGAATGACAGTTCTTTGATCCAGAACCGCTGTCAATTTGGCCAACCATTCCTTGACCACGATGGGTCGATCCTGTCTCCACCGAGGGGTCGGTGAGTACGACTGATCTAGCTGACAGTGAAACCAATTACATATTTCCAAGTTGGGTTCTAATTCACTGTCCAGCTTCCTTTCTAGGTTTTTTTTATGGTTTTACCATTTGTTCAACTAAGCCTAGGTGTGGTCATTTCTAAGGTGTGGGTAACACCTAAAGTCATCTATGGCCAAATACCTATTTTTTGTGATTGTCATGACGATGAGCTTTGAACCTGGTGGAGCATGATATTCATTATTGATCATCTTGGTTCTTCAAACTTCTTAGCAAGTGCTTCTTCCCGAGTCATGGAATTGACAAATAGGGACTCGGCAAAGCCGGGGCACTAACAATACCTGTTAAATGGAAATTTTATATGGGAATTATTGTAAAGTAAATGGCTTATGAGAAAATATTTTCGTAACTTTGATTATTTGTGAGCCATGCGATTTATGATATGGAGCAGTGCAATATTCCAGGGTGGAAAAAAAAAAGGTTTTGAGCTATCTTTAGCCATGTGCAGATATTTCCATGTTGGTTATTTGTTTAGCTTTGTGAGGCCCCATTTGTTGCTATAGAACGGGCAGGTCCTTACATGAGTCAAGTTGTGGTTACTCTTAGTGAGTCAAGTTGTGGTTACTCTTGTGAGTCAAGTTGTGGTTACTCTTAGTGAGTCAAGTTGTGGTAACTCTTGTGAATCAAGTTGTGGTTACTCTTGTAATGGCCAGGAATTTGTAAATCAATATATATATATATATATATATGTGTGTGTGTGTGTGTGTGTGTGTGGATATTATTTATTCTAATGGTGGAAATTGAAATTTTGATGGAATAAATGGTGAATGGATCAAAATATGGACAAAGGCCCAAGTATGGCCCAATGGACCATGGATTGGATTTAAAATCATTTAAATTGTCAATGATGGTCAATTGGGCCAAGGATGGTCAAATTGGGCCCAATACCCATTTGGGACCCAATGGGTCAAGATAATATAAGCTCTATGGTAAATGGATAAGGGTGAATTTAATTGGGCCATGGGCCCAATGGTGATCCAATAAGAGGAATGGATTTAATTAAATTTAAATCACCTATGTTAGTGATGAGTTGACCAAGGTGATATGGCCGATTGGGACCCACCTCCACCTCACTTGGTGAGGTGGCATGTGGACCAAGGATTGGTGGGGCCGGCCGCCATGGTTGAATTGGTCAACCATGGGTGTATGCATGAAGGGAATTTAAGCAAATGAAATTGAGTCAAATGGGATCTAATTAATTAATTAATTAACCTAATGATCTAATTAATTAATTAATTAAGCTAATCAAATGAGGTGGTCAAATGGTCAAATGGAAGACCAAAAGCCATCTTATCTTTAACACCCAAAAACGTTGGCTTGGTGGTGGTTTATCCCAACCACCACCATAAAGCATGAAAAATATCCCATGTGGTTGGTGGGGAAAGTTAATGGTTGAGTATAACTTAAGCAACCTTGAGATAAGATGGGTTTTTATTTTCATTCTCTCCCATTTCACTCTCTCCCTCTCTTGCTCTCCCACATTGCCGTCCCACACCAAGAGAAAGAAGAAGAAAAACTTGGAAGAAAAAGAGAAGAAGAGAAGAAAGAAGCCAAACTTGGCCATCACTCCAAGATCAAGCCATAGTATCTTCTGCAATATCCCGAAATTTTAAATCAATATATATTTGGCATTTATTTACTTTGATTTGAATTTTGATGTGATGGAATGCCAAATGGATCAAATTTTGGGACAAAGTCCCAAGAAGACCCAATGGACCATAGAGTGAATGGAATTCGTACGAAGGGTCAACGATGGTCAAAGTGGGCCCGATCACCATGTGGGACCCAATGGATCAAAATTGGTCCAAACTCTAAGGTAAAGGGGTAGAAAATTATTTGGTTGGGCCGTGGGCCCAATGGTGGTGGGCCAATTAATTTAAAAAGGGTGAATTGGAATTAAACCCTCTAAGTTAGCAATGAAATGAAATGGCATGACCAAGTGGGGCCCACCTCCACCTCACCAAGTGAGGTGGTATGTGGACCAAGGCAAAGGTGGGGCCAACCATCATGGTTGACTTGGTCAACCATGGATAAATTGAGAGGACTAAGGTGGATTAAGGAGAAGTAAATTGATTAAAATTATTGTAAAATTATCTAATTTAAAATTAATGGAATTAAAGTGACATGGCCAAGTGGGGCCCACCTCCACCTCATCAAGTGAGGTGACGAGTGGGGTAGGTATAGGTGGGGGCCGTCCACCATGGTTGACTTGGTCAACCATGGGTGGATTTCTTAGATAGATAAATTTTATGAAATTAAATTGGATGGAAATTAATTAACCTAAGTGAGGATTTAATTTAATTAATTAGGTTGGTCAAGGGGTCAACATGGGAAGACCAAACCACCAAATTCAAACACCCAAAACCATTGGCTAGTGGTGGTTTTGTCTCAACCACCACCACCAAAGTCAAGGTAGCCCATACTTTGGTTGGTGAGGCCATCATGGAGGAGCATGGTCCAAATAAGACCTAAGAAATGAGATGGTTTTTTCATCCCTCTCATTTCACTCTCTCATTCTCACCACCTCTCCACCGTCCTACACCAAGAGAAAATAAGAAAAGAAAAAAATTAGAAGAGAAGAGAAGAGAAGGCTAAGGAGAGCAAGAGGAGAAGCAAAACAAGAGTTTATATATATTTTTTTAAGATAAGATATGGAATCCATTTCTTAGACTAAATATGGCCAAAAATGTTGTGGGCCATGGATCTAAGATCCATCCAACGGTAGGATAAGAAATGGATGAGATGGAAGAGATGGTTTAAGGAAAAATAAAATGAATGGATTAAGCATGGAAAAGTAGAAATTTTAATGGATTGATGGGCCATAGGGTTCGGCCATGTAGCATGGCCGAAGCCCATGGCAAATGATGGATGATTTTAGTTAGGGTTTGAGGTCTAAAATTATGGAGAATGGGTTAATGATGTTGAGGTTTTTAAGTGATTAAAAAGTTGGTGATTTTTAAGGAGTTTTAATGAGAAAACCATGAGGAATGTAAATAGGTATTTTGGTTTTAAAAAATGGCATGGATAAGATGGACCATGAGCCATGGGTTCGGCCATGGTGTATGGCCGAACCCTATGGTGTTGAAAAGTGATTTTTTTAAATGGGTTTAAAGGATGGAAATGATGGATTAATATGTTAATATTTTGGAAGTTTTTAAAGGGCCAAAATGAATGAAGGTTATTGATTTTAAAAATGGATTGTCTTTGGACAAAACATTGGTCTGAAAATGGCACCCATGAAGATGAGCCATGAACCATGGGTTCGGCCATGGTGAATGGCCGAACCCTATGTGGTGATTAGTGATTTTAATGAATGGAAAAGGATGGAGATGGATGAAAAAATTTAAATGGATTTGTAAGTATAGTAGCTAATACTTTAAATGAGATGAAAATGGGGAGTTCAATGAATGATTTAAATTCAATTGTGATAGGATTAAATGAGGCAAGATGGACCCAAGAAATTGGAAAATGAACATCATGGGTTCGGCCATGGTGTATGGCCGAACCCATGACCCCTTTTTGTGGGCCACATTTTGGGCCAAATATGGAATGATATATGGGATTAAATGTTTTTCAAAATTAATTAAATAGGTGGCTGATTTTAAGTACATGATGTCATGGTTAGGGAATCACAAATGGGCCCAAGCTTATGGGTCAAATATGAATTTAAAATGTGCATGGAAGAGGAGTGGCAAAACCGTAATGTGGCGTTTTAGCTCGCAAATCGGAATATTTAAAATGGGCAAAATGGGAATTATGCATATGGTAAAGCCAATGGGAAATGTGGCTAAGTTAGGGGCTGATTTTGATAGACGTGTAACGTAATTAGGAATCTAAGGTTGTAATCAGTTAGGAATTTAATCATGAAATAAAATACGGACTAATTCGGTAAATGTGTAATAAGGTATCGGGACGTCGCAAAAACGGTGCGCGATCGGCGACCGGTTTATCGAACGGAAACGTAACGGGACGCTCAGCGGTATTCGGTAGGATTCCTAAATCTTTGTAAGCCGTGAATATGTGATGGTTATTTTAATCTATTTTGATAATTATGCGATTTGTATTATGATGGGTTTTTTATTTATGAATTATATATTCATACTATGGTTTATATTTTTAATGTTATGTATTATATGGCTATGTATGATATATTAAGTTTATGAGATATATATGTATATTACATAGCATAATGCACTTACATCTCATGCATGGCATGGGCGGGAAAATAATGAAACCGGAATCCATGCTCCGTCGGAGCAACCGAGAAGCAAACATGGGGATAGCCCGAGGGGCTATAACCGAAGTCCATGCTCCGTCGGGGCGACCGAGAATCAGACATGGGGATAGCTCTTATGCATAAACGGAGTCCATGCTCCGTCGGGGTGACAGAGAAGCAAACATGGGGACACCTTGACGAGGCTTTCCCGTCAAGGGGGATACGATATTTTATGATGATACGGTGGATGGGTGGGACACATGACATAGGCACCCATGGCATGACATTCATCATATGTTTATTATATTATTGTCGGTATGCATGTTATCACTAACCCATGTGCTAGCCCTACTCGGAGTCCTACTGGGCGCGTTGACTAACGCCCTACTTCTACCCTAGCTGATGACGCAGGAGATGACGGAAACGGTGGACACGCCGGGAGCCAAGCTTAGGAGCTTGGGAAGCGGATATCTAGTTTTTTTTAAGTTTCATTTTGGAGATGTAATTTAAAGTAGCTTAGCTCGTCGGACTGTATAATTTATATTTCTTGCTATGGTTTGGACTGCATTATGGACAATATCGTTTTGAGGCGTAAATGTGAACATAGGGGTATTTTGGTAATTTAATGTTGTATCTTCACTTCTATCTAAAACCGGTAGGATAGTCCCTATTATAACATTCCGCACGTAATTATATTACGCGAGCTTACTTCCTACTCGTGAACCGTTCCCGTGGACTTAGTTCCGCGCACGCGTGGGGGCCAGTTAAGGGTAGGGCTTTAGAAGCTCGGACTTAACTCGCGTCGTGATGTCCGCGCCCTCTCTCACTCTCCATTTGCAAAAAAAAAAAAAATAGACTCTGATTTTCGAAAAGCGAGTGAAAAAGGGGTGGGCGTTACATCTTCTTCCTCACCATCCTCTCCTCTCCCTCTCTCAAACACACCCCATGATGGCCGAACCCAAGCTTGGAGACTTTTCATCTTGATCAAGCATCCTAGCCAACCAACAAAGGAGAAGAAGAAGAGAGGAGGCCAAGGAGTCCGAAGGGAGCAAAGAAAGTCGGAGGAGCCGACGGATTGTAAGTATTTCTAAACAAGAGATTGGATTTTTTTAGGGTTTAAGATTTGGGGTCCATTTCTTAGATTTAGTGGTGGCCAAAACATTATGGGCCTTGGATCTCAAATCCATCCCATGGAAGGATGAAAAAAATGGACAAAACCCTAATGGGTAAATTAGGGTTAAGAAAAATAAATGGATTAAGGACATTATGTAATTAAATTATTTAAGCAATGGATGTATGGAATTTTTGGAAGGAATCATGGTGAGTAATTAAGTAAATTGGAATGGGGTTTTTAAGGTTTAAAATCATGGAAGGATGATTTGTGATTTTTAGGGTTTTAATGATTTAATGTAGTGATTTTAAATGAGGGAATCCATGGATGAAGGTTAATGTTTCTATGGTCTTAAATGTCACCAATGAATGATGAAACCTATGGTGATGTATTGGAATTTTAATGGGTTTAAGAATGGAGGTTATGGTAAGTGGTTAATGATTTTTAAAAAGTTTTAAATGAATGAATGTTAGTGATTTTTAAAGGGAGTATTAAATCAGGAAAACCATGAAGAGATTTTATGGATGGAATGTTTTGAACCCTATGGTAATGTATTCATAATTTTAATGGATATGAAAAGATGGAAAAATGATGGAGAAGGTGCATTGTTTCTAGATGGATTTTAGGTATTATAAATAAGGTTTTAAAAGGGTAGAAATAATGTTTAAAAAAATAAAACCATGGAGAGATTTTGGTGAACTTAGGTGTCTTGGAACCATGGAAAAAGATTGGAAAGTATTGGTAGCTTTGATGGACTTAAAATGTACCAAATGATGATCAAAATTGGTGATTTAAAATGCATGATGTATACCTCTTCATGGTGGAGCTTATGGTAGACCTAAATGATGAAAATGGGTCCAAGTAAAAATAGGAAAAAGACATCATGGGTTCGGCCATGGTGCATGGCCGAACCCATGACCCAATTATAGGTCATCTTATGGGTAAAAATTGGTATTATGCATGTGTTTAAAATTAATGGAGATTAAGTGAACTTAAGGACTGATTTTTAATGTGTTCATGTCATGATTGATGAATCATTAATGGATCTAAATTTGTGAATCAATTATGGACAAAGAAATGTACATGGTTAAGTGAATGTGTAACCATGGGAGAGGTAGTGGCAAAACCGTAAATAATGGCCAAATTCAAGAACCCCATGGGAGATGGTCATGGACTTAGGGGCTCTAAGTAACAAACTTATGTATGGTTAAATAAAGCCTAGGTGGCTGATTTTTAGACTCATGTGATTAAAATAGTTGATGGACTAAATGGGACTCACAAAACCTAGATAGTGAGGTTCGGCCTTGGGGTATGGCTGGACCCCACTAAGGTATGATTTATGGGCTTAGAAATGGTTAAAAACATGGACTGATTATTCATATGTAATAAGGTATCGGACGTCGCAATCAGTGCGCGATCGGAGACGGATTCGTGAACGGAAACGTAAAGGGGCGCTAATCGGTATTCGGTAGGATTCCTACCTTTTTGTAAGCCGTGAATTACGTGTTATATGATGGTTTCCTTGATTTATTTTTGGATAATTATATGATTTATTTTATGATGGATTTTAAGGCTATGAATTATGTGTTATGGCTATGATTTAAACATTATATGGCATATTATATTTACAATGATTTAAATACTATATAGCATATCGCAATTACATCTCATGCATGGCATGGGCGGGAAAATAAAGGAACCGGAGTCCATGCTCCGTCGGGGCGACCGAGAAACAGACATGGGGATAGCTTTATATGCTATAACCGGAGTCCATGCTCCGGGGCGACCGAGAAACAAACATGGAGATAGCTTGATATGCTATAACCGGAGTCCATGCTCCGTCGGGGCGACCGAGAAACAGACATGGGGATAGCTTGATATACTATAACCGGAGTCCATGCTCCGTCGGGGCGACCGAGAAACAAACATGGGGATAGCTTGATATGCTATAACCGGAGTCTATGCTCCGTCGGAGCGACCGAGAAACAGACATGGGGATAGCTTGATATGCTATAACCGGAGTCCATGCTCCGTTTGGGCAACTGAGAAGCAAACATGGGGATACCTTGACGAGGTATTGCCGTCAAGGGGGATATGACATCATGATGGTATGGATGATGGGTGGGACACATGACATGAGACACCCATGGCATTGCATTCATTTTATGGTTTTCGTTTTATTACTATCTATGTGCTTGTTACCACTAATCTATATGTTAGCCCTACTCGGAGTCCTACTGGGCGCGTTGTCTAACGCCCTACTTCTACCCTAGCTAATGACGCAGGAGATGGCGCAGCGGAGGGGCGCGACGGGAGCCAAGCGTAGGAGTTTGGGGAAGCGGGCTACTTAGTTTATTTAAATTTATTTTGGAATATGTAATTGAGTAGCTTAGCTCGTCGGATTGTAATATTTAAATTTACTTACTATGGCTTGGACTTTATTTTGGACATTATGACTTTGAAGTATTTTAGTAATTAAATGAATGTATCTTCCCTGCTATCTGAAAATTGGTAGGATAGTCTCTATTATAATTCCGCACTTAGTTTAATATTCCTCGAGCTTACTTCTACGCGTGAACCGTCTTCGTGGACTTCGTTCCACGCACGCGTAGGGTCGGCTAGTTCAGGGCTGGGCTTTAGAAGCTCGGAACTTAACTCGCGTCGTGACGTCCCGCGCCTTTGTCACTCTTATTTTAAAAAAAAAAACAGACTCTAATTTTTGGTGAAAAGGGGCGGGCGTTAAACTCTTAGTGAGTTAAGTTGTGTCGACTCTGAGCGTGTAAATTATGTTGTAAACTCTTAGTGAGTCAAAGTTTTCTCTTAGTGAGTTTTGCTAGTTGTCCTGAGTTTGGGAGAGTCTGAAGAGTGGATGTAGGTTAATGTACTGAACCCCTATATATTTTTTGTTGTGGTGATCTATTATGTGGTGCTTAATATCTTAAGCATGCTTGATGATTTGATTTCTTGAATACTTTTTTTGTGCATGCAACATTGATCATCTACGAACTATGATATTGCTATTGTGCTTCCTCTTATCATTCTTGTTGTTAATTAAAGATTAAATTGGTTATTGATATTATTGATTTGTGATCAAAAGAACACAGTGAATTAGGTTCATTTAATTGGCTAATCATCCCCGCCCCCCATTCTTTACGACCTTCTGGGGACACTAGTCACTTTATCCTTCACCCGATAGGTCACTTTCAGATTATTGCCTCATTTGGGACCAATTCTTGGTTATACACTTCAGCCAACAGGAATGCTCAATCATGCCATGGAGACTAATTGGATGGCTGGGATTATTTCTAAACAAACAGAAATAAGAATAAAATTGATTTATTATTATTTAATATTACAAATTAAATTTTTTTCATTATTTTTACAAGAATTTATATTTTGAATCCTTTGTAAGATTTTTTTGTGTGAATCTCACATGTTGGTGAGATTTTGGCCTAATTAAATTTTCTTTTGTGAGTGAAATATTAATTTTAGCTTCATTATAGTTATTTCAAAGTTTTCCGTGTGTAATTAGTCTAAACTCTACAGATTCTTGGATGAACTAAGTTACAGTTTTCCTTTAATCTAAAAAGTCTTATATCACAAAATTTTCTTTGTTGATTTTTTCTCCTTGGTTAACTTTTACAAATTGACCAAATTTTACATGGCTGAAATTCTAATCATTGAATTTATGCTACATAACAAAGAAAACAAAGTAATGATCACAAAAATAGATATGTCAAGATTGTGATATTGAATAGATGACAAACGATAAATAGAATTATCAACAAAAGTAGATCTGAATTGTAAACATGCATCGTAGTTACAAACAACTACAACTTTCATTCTGTCCATCAAATTCCTTGTATGTGATATGGACGAAATCGGCAAGATGAGCACTATGACAAGCCAACTCACTTAGCTAGTAAGTTTTGTCTCAGTTGCCAATATCTATTTGTTTGGGAGTAAAACAATTGTTTTTGTATAATTTATTATATTTTAAAAATTTTATTTTGTGGCATTTTGCATTGTTTTTAGAAGTTTAGCATTGACTTGTGGCTAAGTAAAAATTGTTTTGAACTTCTCTGGGGATTAAAATTGGCATATTATATATATAGCCGAATACCCCCGATACAACTACTATATTGAGGCTCCGTTTTTTCTTGAAAGCTAACCTTTACTACCGTTTTCCACTAAAAATCTTGTACTAGATATGATTTTTAAAAAAAATTTAGAAGCAAATTTTTTATGTTTGAAAGCTATTCTCATTTCTAACCTCATTTTTATTTAGATTTATCCATTTGAATTAATTTTATCAAATTTTAGATTTTTTTTTTTTGAATAAAGGTTCAATTTATTCACGTAAAAAGAGAAACAGAGGCTCAAAAAGATAAGCAACATGTAAAGCAAAAGCCCAGCCTAGGCAAGTTAGAGTAAGGAAGGCCAAACCTGTAACGCCCCACCCTTTTCGAGAATTTCAGAGTCTAATTTTTTTTTAAAAGTAAACATCGGAAGAGAGCGGGCGGCGTCACGACGCGAGTTAAGTTCAGACTACCCAAGTCTGAACCTTAACTGGCCACCCATGTGTACATGGAATAGACCATGATAGTGAATCACACATGGAACTAATGTCAACATGCGGAATAATCTAGATTAATTGCGGAATAGAAAGACGAGATAGCAAGTAACAGTCTTAAACAATAAATAATATAGATCAACCATCCAAAGTTATTATCCTAATCAAACCATAGCAAGTAACGAATTATTACATGTCCAACAAAAATATTCAAATGACAGTAATATAACGTAATCCAAAACCATCATTAAAGCACTTAGGCTCAGCTCCCCTCCCGGTCAATGACCTTTCCTTTCCCTTTGTTTGTACCTGCAATTTCCTCTGAGAATAGAATTAGGGCGTTAGATCAACGCGCCCAGTAGGTTCCCAAATCAGGGCTACCACATGTTAGCATATAAAACATGCATATATATATCATATTACATGATCATTAAAAACAATAAAACGATGCTATGAAATATGCACATGCAATGAGCATCCCCCATCATGTACTTTCATAGCCATCACTTGACGTGCCTTGCACCGACAAGGTAAATTACAACACACTTTCATCTCTTCTATAAAATATGTACATGCAATGAGCAACCCCCATCATGTACCATCGTAGCCATCACTTGACGTGCCTTGCACCGACAAGGTAAATTACAACACACTTTCATCTCTTCTATACAATATGTACATGCAATGAGCAACCCCCATCATGTACATTCGTAGCCATCACTGTAGAACTTCATTCATTATCCCATGACTATGCATGAGATGCCAATGCCTGTATGCCATTTGTTAATGCATAATATATCATTTGAAATACATATATTAAAACAAGAGTATCATAAGAAAAATTGGGTAAAACCGTGGTTACAAGTAGGTAGGAAACCTACTGAAGAATCACTTCAGTTTCTGTTCTTTCTTAGGCTTTATTCGGTCACCGCTCGCAGTCGTGCACCGTCACAGATATTCCGTCACCTTATTCACATAAATCATGGACCAACTTTTAATCCCTTACTTTATTTGATTCCCATTTTTGAATCTAAGTCCACAAATACCAACTCATGGTTGTGACGTTTATTTACAAACATGCCATTGCTACCAATACCTTGATTAAACTTTACAACTTACCCACAACCTTAACATGGTTCAACCATGTTTTGGCTGACCAAATCAGCAACCATAATTCCCTTTTTAATCACACACACATCCATAAAATGAACCATGAAAACGGTCCATGGGGTTCGGCCATACTCATGGCTGAACCCTTATGGTTCTTTGCTCAATAATGTCCTTTATTTACATACTAATTGGCTCTACCCCTTAGCCATGTTAAACCCATAGTTTAGTCATCCTATGGCCAACCCAAAATTAATAACCATAACACATAACAATCTCCACAATTTGGCATGGTTTATCTCCAAAACCATACCAACTTATCAACCAATTTTATGGGGTTCGGCCATCCAATGTGGCCGAACCCTATACCCATGCTTTGGACCCTTTTTCACTTACATTTCATGTCCATTAAATCATGTAAGAATCAGCATAATTTTATCGGATTTTACCTTTCAAAAACCATACAAAAACAGTCCATAAAAAGTCTATGGTTTACATATTTTCCAACATGAAAACCCACATTCTTTTACATGGGGTTCGGCCCTCCATGGTGGCCTAACCCAATGGTTACGTTTACTATTTTTAAACCTCAAATAATCATGTAATAACAGTATATTAAAATCAGGTTTTACCTTTCAAACAAACATCCAAACATTAGCCCAATTTCATAGGGTTCGGCCATGCTCATTGGCCGAACACCATGAAATTGGCTTTGAACATTTAACCCTTTATCTTGGGTTTGAAACCAACACCCAAATCCATGTTTTAACCTCCTTAAAACATGCATTCCAAATCCAACAATAACATCTAATATCAGTCCCAAATCATATGGTTTTAATTTCCAAAAAATATCAAAAACAACCATTTGTTTCCATGGGGTTCGGCCATGCTAAGTGGCCGAACCCACTGGTCCATTTCCTTCTTTTAATCCACTGATTTTAGACCATATAAACTTCAGTCCCTATGTCATTCAGATCCATGTTTTTAACCATTCTAAAACATGTATTTAAATCTTAAATCAAAACCCAAAAACAGTCCACAAAATCCATGGTTTTCATGTTTCAAAACATGAAAACCAAGCCATCTCTTACATGGGGTTCGGCCCTTCATGGTGGCCGAACCCAATGGTTATTTTTACCATTTTAAATCTTCCACTAATCAAGGTTAAAACCTTGGTGTATTCGGCCATAACCATGGCCCAATACACACCCCATTTGCTCAATGTTATTATACCAAAATAACATATAAATACTTACCAAACTTCCAATCTTTCTCTTTGCCTTTGGTCCTTGGTTTCTCCCTTTTATTTCTTCCTTTCTTTTGCTGTTTGTGCTTGATCTACTGGTGCAAACACCTCTGCTATTCCAGCTAGGAAAAACGAATTTGAGAGAGGGAGAGAGAGAGAGATGGAAATTCTTGGATTTTCAATGTGAAAAATGGCCAACCTTGTGTGCTTATTGTTTTTGTAGTTCAGCCCCCAAAACTCCTCCACTCCCTCATAACTTCTTGCACAAACCAATGGGTATTGGGTGCCATCCAAGGCACCCCTTGGTAGCTACCCATGCAGCCATTCAAATCCCCAAGCATCTCATCCAATTTCCATGTATTCTCATTTAAAACCCATCATGAAAATCACCAAAACAAGTCCCCAACATGTGGGACTTGTTTTGGTTGGTTTAAGACCAGCCAACCTCTTCAAATTCCCTTCAACTCACTGATTTTACAGCCCCTTCAATTTCCATTTTGACTCACCCAACTCAAGATATTTTTATTCCAACCCAACTCATCACATTTAATGCATTTCATTTAATGCACATAAGTTGACTCATAACTTGATTTAATTCCAACTCACTTCAGTCCCACTCACTGATTTGACTCATGTTTTATCTCCCTTGAGGGCCCACACGGTCAACCATAGTCAACTCGACCCGTTGGGTCCACTTTTAGCTCCTTGACCCGTTTTTGATCCATGACCCAATTATGGGTATTTTGGTCATTTGTAATCGGTTTTTGCATATGGGTCAGGCCTACCCATTTCTTCTCTACTTGATTTCCAACCAAATAAGCTTAACCCCATTTAATTTAAATTCACAAAACGGTCAAATCATCCATTTTGACCCGATGGGTCCCATTTGGGCCCTTTGACCCATTTAGCCATTTTTGACCCAATTGATGTATATTACCCAACCAATCAAACTTGACATTCATAATGTGCTCAGATGATCTTAATTTGAGCAATGGGCCCCACCATTTCCTTTCTTAACATCACAAAATAATTAATTTAACACATCAGGGGCATTTTGGTAATTATCCATTTCATTGAGAATTCTTTGACCCAACTTGATGTTCATTACCCATTCATGATAAATTGGCCATTATAATATGTTCATATGACCTTAATTTGAACAATGGGCCCCACCATTTCCTCATTTGTAATCACATTTATTAAATTTACCAATCCAGGGGCATTTTCGTAAATATTCATGTCTTTGAGAAATCGGGGTGTTACAAAACCAAACAACAAACACACTCAAAACAACAGACCCAGACAGAAACAACGCAGGCATAGGAAAAACCCGACACTTAAAAAGATGAAAGGATGGACTAACGCCTGAAGTCCATAGTAGCAGTCAGCAACACACCAGTCCCACCAGAAGATTATGACATATCACCTTGAAGAGTGAAGAACCAACGTAAGAGGCTTGCAAGCAAAATAGCAAACGAACTCTGGGGACAATGTAAGCGATCCAGGAGGCTGTTAACGGTAGAAATGTGGATACAAGTATACTAATTTTCCATACCGTGAGAGAGAATTATCAAGTGATCAATTCTACTAGTTAACACCTCCAATAGCATGGCATTGTTATGAATGAGAGCTTGTAGACACCATTTGGTCTTCTTGAGGAAACTATTAGCATGCAGGTCCTCAAGGTGGAGTAGAAGAGTCCCAGTAGTAACACCATTACTATCCAAAAAAATAGCAGCCAAGCAATTGTGATTACCAAATGATAAGCAGTGAATCAAAAGACAGTTCAAACGATCAGGACTCTGAACAGTTGATGAAACAAGTGGATGGGGCGGCATAGTGGAGGTCCGAACATGTGGAGGAAGATCTTAGAGGGCCCCAAATCTGCTGGACAACCTCAGCAGGTCGTCATTTGATAGAAGGAAGAGAAGTTTGTAACGGATATCACCGCAGATGGCAGCACTGACATTGATCGGCGTGTGATACTGATTGTAGAAAATCCTCTTGTTCCTTTCATTCCATCAATTCCAAACAAGCATGGCCGCGATTTTTTCAAGACGGGACGAAAAAGTAGGAATTAGTTGTAAGACTTGATGAACCACATCTTGGTTTTGGAGAGATGAGTGAATTTCAACTTAAGATGATCCCAAACTGAAATGACAAAGCTGCAATCAAGAAGATGCAACTTAGTTTCATCCACAGAATTGCAGAGTGGGCAGGTAGTATTCCTAGCAACACCCAAATCATGAAGGAAACTTTTCGTCTTGAGCCCACAGTTGAAGTATAGCCAGTTGAAGATGGAGTGACGAGCAATGTTACCACGAAACCAAGTAAGCCCAATCCAGTCCACGGGTTCACTTTGAATGTCATTCAAAACTGAGGAAATATTGAAGGTACTAGTCTTCCCCAAGATCCAAATAATTTCATCCTCAATGTTACAAGAGGGAAGCTTAATGTTATTGATCATATGACAAATCACCCTCATATGATCATTAGTGGGAGAGGGCAAGTTCCATCTACCATTGGTGATGAATCTGCAAACAAGGGTGTCTCTCTCAAACCCAGAATCATACATGAATCTATCACTGCAGTGGTCAGCAAGAGTGAAGCCCGGCTTGATCCACGGGTCAAACCAGAATTTGGTCTTAGAACCATTCCCGATAGCATGAACAATCCATTGTTTAGCTGTCCCTAATTTTGAGAATTGATTTCCACCCATTTGACGCCGTTCTAGATGGACAAATCCTCCAGAAGTTACGACCAAGAATATATTTTGAATTTACCCATCTAATCCAAATATTTTCTTTGCCAGATGCAATCGCCCAAATTTGACTCATAATACATGCTTCATTTATCCGTTAGGGGTTTCTCAAACCCAATCCCCCATTGGCTTTCGACTTGCAAACCTTAAACCAATTCACCATGTTTAATTTTTCTTTGAGAGTTTCCACCGCTCCAAAGGAAGGCGCGCATGATCTTATCAATCTCATCGAGGCAGGTCTTAGGGAGAAGGAAAGCATTAGACCAATAAATATGGATGTTATTGATGGTGGACCTTAGGAGCTCTAACCTTTTAGCAAAAGACAAGTTCTTTGAAGACCAGCCATTGATTTTCTTGCGCAGCTTATCCATAATGGGGGCACAATCCCCATTTCAGGATTTCTTGTGGAAAAGTTATTAAAAAGTTATAGAGTGCTTATGCAATTGTCTTAAGATGTTTTAATGTATCTGTAACGATTTTATTTCACCCACCATGATATTATTCGCTTTGGGTTCTACATACACATCTTCATGTCCGTCTATACACCCCAAAAGAACTCATACTATGAGAAAGAAGAGTGCCACATAGAACGCATGGATCCCCAACCCCCCCCCCCCCCCAAATCACACACACACACACATTCCTTCCATTAGAGGTGTCCATTGGGTTAAAAATGTTGTGTAACCTTTTGAAGTGTACCTAAAGACCTTAGTAAAAGGTGTTATGAAGGGATAATTTAGGGTAACCATCCTAACACAAGAAAGCTCTTTTAGCAGACACAGATTTTAGTGAACTTTCCATTTTATCCCAATCCGTCCGTATGGAAAAAAAAAAATCAAACATTCACAAATCAGTTCACTTTCCAGTGAATTGGTGCACTGGACCTGTGCACAGACTGGATCACTGGAAAATGGGAATTTGAGGAAAGTGATCCGGTCGGTACACTGATTTTTTCAGACATGAAAGTGTCTGAATCGATGCACTGATTCACTGGAAAGTGATTTGGTCGTCGCACCGATTTTTAAAATTTTTAATACAAACGGATGGGGGCAAAGTGGGAAGTCTGGAAAACCCTTGTCTTCTAAAAGACTATTCCCGTGTTAGGATGGGTACCCATAATTTAACCTAAGGTCTATAAATAGATGATTGTGGGTGGTTTTTGATAATGTATTTTTAGTTTTCAAATTATTACATTTTTATTTTTGTCGCTATTTTTCATGCAAATTGTGGATGATAAATTGAGACATCCGGGGGGTATAATTTTGACATTATACACCATCATACGCTATGGCTGCGTTTGTTTCACGAGTAATGGGGGTAAACAAGTGTAACCCTCATTTGTCCCCATTTGGTAAGCAAAGGGTAAGGGTAAAAAGTCTAGATTTTACTCCCTCAATCTCACATCTGAAAATCTTTTTGCACCAAAGGGTATTCATAAGTGTAACCCCTGCAAATTTACCCCTCATCTAAACATTGCCTAGGTGCAAGCCATCACAATCCCCCCTATGAGACTAGGGTTGTCTCTCAGCTCTCATACCATCTGTTAGGACGGGCCCTAAAATTTCAAGGGCCCTAGGCCCAGCACACTGGTAGGGGCCCTAGGCCTTAGGGAAAGTGTATGGTGGGGGCCCTAGGCCATTGGTCAAATTGGGGGGCCTTAGGCGGCCGCCAATTTGGCCTTACGCCAGGGCCGGCCCTGTCATCTGTAATGATCTTGCCCCACCCAACATGCAGAATACATGGAGTTACCCCCCACCCCACACCCACCAACTCCGCTGGGTACGAACCATCACATTAATTAATATAGTTTGTCAAATGTTTGATTTGTTTTCTCAAATTTTCAATATTTTCATGAAATAGATTTTATATGAACATTTATGAGTTGTAATAGAAGATAAAAGTCATTATGGGATATTAGAGAACATGAATTTTATATCAAGTGTGTGCTAATATTGGTTTTTTAGTTTTAGAATTTTTTAATTGTTTTTCATTTTTTATGACATAATTTACTCATATCAAAATTCTTTCTTTTAAGAGTTTGATATTTTATAAAAAAAAACTATTTTTAACAAAAATATGCTCAGAATATGGTTTTTATTTTTCCTCTTTTTTGATTATCTTTCTTATTTTCTTTCAAAAATGAAAAAATTGGAAAATTACCACGTATCAATTGTTTTGCATCAAGACATATTATATCACCAATACATCTATATTGGCAAATAAAAAAATAAATATTCTAAGTCTTTTTTTCTTATAAATTATAATACTTGAATAAGATAACGGGCAGTCAGCTCTTATTTTGGTCGATTGAGAATTTTTTGTACTATTTCTTACAGGTTCAAGGGTTTAAAGAGAGACTACTTTCTCATTTTCATAGATATGCATAATAACACTAAAGATAAAAGTATTCAATATTTACATTACAAATTTTAAAGATAGTAAATCTATTGACAAGAAGATGTCATGTGAAATACAATCGTGCATAAAAGATTAAATTTAAGTTTCAACTATATGTATTAATACCAATATGTATCTATCGACACAGAGAATATGTATCGGCCTACCTATGGAGGTATTGGCCGATATGAACGATATGTATCGCTCAGAATATTGGTCAATATCATGAATATCAACCTAAAAACATTTAAAAAATTCGAATATCACTTGAGGGCCCACTAGAAATTGGTGATATGTATCGGAAATATCGCCGATATGTCATAAGTTTGGCGATATATTAAATTTTTTGAAAATTTGAAAATCTAATTTTTGGAACTGAAAAATCTGATTGATTCCAATGGTCAACCACATGCAAAATTAAAAAAAAAAATCTTGAAAAAACCGAAAGGGAGACTGGTTGAATTTTTTTTACAAGTACCTAACAGCTTCATCTATCATTTTCACACTTTTCTTCTCACATCAAGCCACCGATCTTAGTACTCTCTCCAGTGTTTTTATTAATTTTTGTGAAAACATATGAGATATAATTAAGGTGTGAAGATTTTATATATTAAGGAATATATACTAATATTTTATTTAATAAGGTTATAGAACATACTCCTATTCCAATTTAGTTGTCTTATATGGATTTTGGAATTGTCTCAAAATACTTGTCTCATTCATGTTAAAGTAGGATAAAGTATGTTGAAAATGGATGAGATCTGTGGAGTGCTAGCTTTATATAGAGAGTTTCTTAAAAAATACAAATGGTTCAAATGAGACAACTAAAATAAGACGGAAGGAGTAATAAATATTAAATATTAAGAAAACCTAATTTGCTAATCAAAGATTATTGGCATATCATGTTCTACGATTTGTGATCCAATGACCTATATAACCATAATTTTAACATTTCGACTACCTATTAGTTTAAATATTATGAGTAGATAGATATTATGTTATATTTAATTATGAATTCAATGAATAGGTAGAATAGATAACTCATGTCTTTAGATTTTATTAAACTTATTAAATGCAATTTTATTAAGGTTTTATACTCTACCAACTTGTTCATTGTGAGGATTTTAAATGAAGAGAAGGTGGGCCTACTCAAGTATAGCCTGAGGTATGATAGTTAAAACATTCTTATTGGTAAAAATCTTACAAACTTTGATAAACTCAGCTAATAAATTTCATTAACTAAGTCAATAAATTATCAAATATTTGTATACTTTTTTCTAATTTTTCTACAATCTTTTTTTAACTTTTCATCGTTTTATTAATATTTTTTTCAAATTCTCAATATCGTAACTTCAAAATAATATTTGAATATATAAATGACCTATATATAATGAAAAATAACATGTCCATGAAGCCAATAATTTTCTGTATTTTTTTTTTTTTTGAAATTTAAGAGAAAAAAAGGAAATTGAGATGGGAGAGAAAAATATCACCGATATTTTTGTTGAAATTTGAATATTGGCAGATACTAAATATTAACCAATATTTTTGTTGAAATTTGAATATTGGCAGATACTAAATATTAACTGCTATTTAAATATCGGCCGATATATTGGTATAAGCGATTTTTAAACCCATGGCTTGAATAATTGTATTTGAAAACAATTGGGAAAAGAGAAATCAGTTTAAAGTAAGGAAAATGACAACATAGATTGTGCAATGACGAGTGAAAACACTTTTAATCGAGTGAAAGCTTATAACTCGGGAAGTACTAAATTTTTGACATGCTATTTAAAAGACTAGGACTCTAATGGACTGACTATTATGAACATTTAAAAGATTCTTACTCCAATAGACTTGCAAGAATTGAGCTGAGGAAACCCAGTTGTTCCTCCCTCAGGCCAGGAAATAGCTACCAATTATCACCTTTAAACCGATTAATTAAAACAAAACAAAAGGCCAGCTTTCATGTTTTTTATTTTTTCTTTTTTGATAAAAAAAATTGTGCTAATATCAAGTCTTCAGATAATGAATTTTGGTAATACGCATGGTATCAATTGAATCATTGCAGAATTTTGAAAGTCAAACTGAATCGATCGTAATACACCTGCGTTCCAGCTGTATATAAATTCAATCATTTCAGTATAATTTACTATAAATTTAATAAAACTTTGAAGGAAAGAATTTGACCGATAATATTTATTACAGTTATATGAAGGCGACACCGATACATATGGATACAATATATTTTTAACACCAGATATCAACTCTTCGACTTTATAGATTTGATCCCACGGGCATTAGGCTATTAAAAGCAAGAGTTGTTAACAGTGGTTGGGTGATTTAACTGCAAGATGGATTCAATTAATGAAAATGCGATTGAATTAAGAGAAAGGGTCCCTGTCAGAAATTTATTTATTATATATTGCTAGTGGTAGGACTTCTAAGATGGAATAATCTAATCTAGAAAGGTCAGCCTATGCCCTAGAAATATTAGTCGCTTTGGGTTCATCATCTTTCATTTGTTTTGGTTGTTGTACCACTTTGATTTGACAGTTCTAATAAATATTCTTTCTAGTGAAGATGATGATAAAGGAAACCAATTTAAGGCTTTGAGGCAGGGAAGAGTACACAAGGGCCTCCGACTTACAAACCACTTCTACAAGATACCTAACCATATTTGTATGTCCATAACATACTCAGCATCTATATTGATGTTTTGGCCGTCTACAAGTCCATGGTTGGACCAGCAGGTTTTGTTCACCAAACAGTAGGCCCCTTTAACGCCTCGTCCATTTTCACTCACTTTTTTTCATAAATTATAACAGAGTAGAGTAATAGAGCACGGAACGTCACGACGCGAGTTAAGTCCGAACTTCCAAAGTCCGACCCTTAACTGGCCAACCCTATATGTGTATGGACTCAGTCCAATAAAACGGTTCACACATAGCAATATGAAGATGCGGAATAAAAATCATAACTTACGGCATCATAACATCAAAATGCGGAAACATAATACAACCAAGTTCTATTCCACTCAGATAGCAAAGTACGTCAAGTCCTTAATCAATATTAAAACGTTATAATTATCAAATAAATCATCCGACCATTTAAGTTATTACATTCCGAAATCCAAATACTCAAATACAAGTTCATGAGTAACTTTATTCAAAACATTTAAAGTAAAACTTGCAAGCTCCTATGCCTGATCCGTCTTACGTTCATCGTTCCCCTGAATACCTGTATCGTCAACTAGCGTAGAAGTAGGGCGTTAGAACAACGCGCCCAGTAGGTATTCCAATTACGGCTAACACATGGTTAGTACAAAAGATATATTATAACATAATATATAAAACTAGGTAAAATCCATGTCATGCAATGATGACAAATATGCAATGAGTCCCGCCCATCACATGTACATAAATGTACCCACCACATAGGTCTTCCAGAAGCCCCGGCGGAGTGTGGGCCCTCCGGATTTTTCTTAATGGAAATCACATCAAGGTAACGCACATAGGTTTTTCGGACGCCCTGACGGACTGTGACCCCTCCGGTTATAAATCCTCCACCCCATGCCATGCATGAGATGCCAATGAAACACATGCTATTTTAATAACATAAACATAGCATTTTAAATCACCTTTTGAAACATAATCAATCTATGCTATTTAAACAATTTAAACATAGCATTTGAAATTCAATTATAAAGCATATCCCTTGAAACTTATTTTCAGCAAACATAGGATAAAATAAAGTACATAAACCATGGTTTCAAAGAGGTGGAATCCCACCAAAGACTGTTCACGAGTCCTTGCGTTTCCCGTCCAAGATTCGATCACCGATCGCGCACTGCTTGCAAAATCCCGTTACCTTATAATATAATGATAAATCAACACCAAGTCCCACTTGATTAAAAGGTTCTAAATCCATAAACAAAACCCCATGGGGTTCGGCCATACACCATGGCTGAACCCATGGCTTACCATTTTTACACCTATTTACGAAAATGCCATTGTTTCCGTCTTTCCTTTAAATCTTCCATAATTAGACCCTATAAATTTCCTTAACCAAACAAATCCATCAAACACAACTCATGGGGTTCGGCCATACATCATGGCCGAACCCATGGTTCTCCACTTTGGTGTGTAATTACATTTTTGACATTCCTTTCACCATCAATCCATAACATGCATTGTATCTTTTATTTTATTTACAAAACACAAAGCCTAACCCACAATCTTTTATTCATGGAGTTCGGCCATACACATGGCCGAACCCTTGATACCTTTATTTCCAATCTTATCTCCACTTTCTAAATTAATAACCATAAGTTTATTTACACTAAAATACCAAACCAATTCCATGGGGTTCGGCCATACCCATGGCCTATGGTTTCCAAAATCCTCATTTAGAAAGTCCATAATTAGGTAGCTCTTAATTTAGCAACCTCCTTCCATAAATGGAAGCTTTCTAAATTTAGCAAACACTTTCCTTAATTGGATTGTTTTCATAAATAACCTACACCTTTCCATAATTGAAAATACCTTCCAAAAATAGAAGGTTTCCAAAAATAATAACCTTCCTTCCATATTTAGATTGTTTTCCAAATTTAGGAACCATTTTCCATACTTGGATGCTTTCTAATTTTAGCAACCCTTTCCATAATTGGATGCTTTCCAATTTTAGCAACCAATTCTAAAATTAGATAGTTTCCTATTTTAATCTCTATGCCCAAAACTACTTCATGGGATTCGGCCAAGCACCATGGCCGAACCCTATGGTTCATGACCTTCATCAATGGTCTAGATCCATTAAAAATCAAACACCAATCCATTAAAATATTTGGTGGGGTTCGGCCATACACCATGGCCGAACCTCACCCCTTCTTTTCATTACTATGGATCCAATCCCCTTAGCCATATAGAAATCATGGTTCGGCCATGACATGGCCGACCCATATTCCATATTCTTCCATTGTCTTCTTGGATCTAAAACCGAAAACCATCAAAGGTTTCTATGATCTAAAATCTAAGAACATAAATCCAATGAATAAATCAAATCTCTCCATGGTTTTCAATCTTAAAACCCAAGAATTAAATCAAGTCTTTGCATGGGGTTCGGCCATGCACTATGGCCGAACCCTATGGTTCTTTCTCTCCATTTAAACCATTAAATTATCTCCAATCTTCCTCCATACCTCTTCCATAGGGTTCGGCCAAACACCATGGCCGAACCCTATGTTTCTTTGGTTTCAAAATAAAATTATACCATTAAGATACTAACCTCTTTCCGATTGATTTCTTGTTCTCTCCTTGCTTGATCTTTCTCTTCCAATCTTCTTCTCCTTTCTCCTTGTTCTTTGCCGTGAGAGAGAATGAGGAATTGAGAGAGATAGAGAGGGAATTCGAATGGAGTGTAAAAACCGTGAGCCATGTCCCTCTTCTTCTTTTAAAGCCTTTCTTTGATCCATATTTAGGAAGTGCTTAAATTAGCTACTTCCCCCCCCTTAAGCCATGTGCCGCTTGTCTTTCCCTTTTAATATTTACCCCTCACGGCTAAGACTTATTTAGCCCAAGCCATGTGGACCTTTCCTTGTTTATGTGATGGCCGACGTCCCTTGTTCAATTTAGCAATTGCTTGTTTAACTTAGAATATGTCTAAGATAACCCATGTCCATTTAGCCATTGCCGACCTCCCTTGCTTTATTAAGAACCTTCCCTTAATCCTCTCTCTATTTAAATTAGATAATTTCCTTGGCTACCAATCCATACGTATAATCTATGGATTTCACATTCAAAATTCGGCCAAGCACTATCCCATTTAATTTTTGATAAGACCAATGCCACCATTGGTTGGGTCCTAATTGGGTCATGGGCCAATTCTTTATCCATTTAAGATCATATCTAAAATTCACAATTGAAAATGGATAAATTACATAAGAATAATAAATTGAAAATCTGAGGTGTTACAACCTCATTATTAATTAATTTCAGTAGCATATAACCAATAATATGTAAGCCCTAGTGGACCAAAACCAATAAACGTACGTCCTCATCAAGTAGTCAAAACACTAGAAAAGGTTTTGAAAAGGTTTACTGTTTTTTTATCTAGTTACTTTATCATATTTATATTATGTTTTTTCATCCTTCTTTATTTCATTAGTCTTCCATGGTATAAAAAATTTACTTGACTTAAACCAAGTACTATTCTTCAGTCAATTTAAGTCAATTTAGAAAACCGGGAGGAAGCTGCCTAACAATTTTTCAGTCTTTAGTTAAGAAGATTAGTAACTCAATTTATTAAGTGACTCCACGTAGCTGAGTTGGTTGCGTAGGAAATAACCTAAACAATCCAGCCTTTTCCTTTTGACACTAATTAATTGTTATAATGATGATGCTTAATCTAATCCTAGGCTACAACAATTTTGCTGGCACTCTCGATTGTATTTAGCGTATGCAGTTGAAATTTAAAAGTGGAGCAGATTTCCAGAAGTTCTTTGATATGTAAATAGGGGTGCTCCCGTTCAAGACTATAGAACGAAGGAAGGAGATTGAAAATGGATGGTTTCAGCTCCCACTGGGTTACAGTAGTATGTGGAAAGACTATATAAGAAGGAGTGTTTGTTGTAACCGGAGAGAATATATTCAAAGGGTTATCTCATTCGCCTTCTCCGCAGCCATTTCTGGTGATGGAAGTAGACTAACTATAACGAGCCTAACTCAGCACCAGACGCAATGATGGATGGGACGACAACAGATCAACTCGATCCAAGCTGTCGGTGGAGTCACCAACCCAACTACTCATACACAATCACGAACAAAGACGATCAAATAAAACCACACAAAATGTGTCCTAGACCTAGACTGATATCCAAAAATCACAGTCTTGAAAACATTAAAATTCGAATTTGACTTACACACAAACCTAGACTCTAGACAACTCTTAATTTTTTTCCAGAAAATTCTTAGACATCGATGGAGGTTGGCCACAAATACAGCCAGGTAGTTCCCAGGTTAATAGAGGGGCAAATATGGCCCTCTTAAGACCCAGTTTCCTTAGATTGTTCTTCTTTTTTACGGAACTTGTGTAGACACTGTGAGTGAGACGGTTGCTGCACCACTGAACTAAATATTAACCGAATTGGAGATGGTCCTAATGAGCATAAATAATACTACATCAGTGGTTCTAAATTAATTTTAACGTACAATGCATGAACCAATTTTACAAGGAAAGATTCAAATCAAATATACAAAATAATCAAACAATTTAATCTAATGCATGAATACGAATAACGTAAATGCATTAATAATTTAAATATGCAAAGCTTTGGCTTTTTTTTTTTTTTATGCAAAATAGATGTGAGGCAACCTCACAAAATTTATATGAATGTATGAAAATTGAAAATTTAAAGAAAGGAGATTGAATGCATGCACTTGGGCATTTTGTTTTTATTTATTAGCAAGCGCAATTTTTTTTTTTTTTAGCAATTTTTTTCACAAGAATTTTCACAAGCACCTGTACAAAACAAAACTCAAAACCACGATGAAACATTTAATCACATAAAATATGCATGATTCCTAAACTAAATGCAAATTTCCTAATGTTATAACTACTGGAGGAAATTAACTAATTGGAACCTAATTAAGAATTCAAAATTAATTTAAGACCATAAAATTTTCTAAATTAAAATCCACCAAATTAATAAAAATTAGAATTTCAAATCTAAGAATAATCCATTTAAATTCCACAATTGTTTCATGAAATAATTTTTTTTATATTGGAAACCTTCCAAATTTAGATGAGGGTCTTAAATTAGAAATTTTCTAAGGGTAGAAACTTTCCAAAATTAGATGTTATAAATAGACACCTTCTAAAAATAGAAATTTCTAAAATTAGACAATTTTGGAACTTTCCATAGATAGAAGTTCCAAAATTAAGACTTCCCAAATTTAGGTCTACTTTATAAAAATATAATTCTTCAAAATTAAATTATATTTCTAAGATTAGAAAATTTTCAAAAGAGAAACTAGATGATTTTGGAAAGTTCCAACAATGGTAAGTTTCTAAATTTAGTAGTCTTTCCAAATTTTGATAATTTCTAGATTTTTGTTATTTTGAAAAACTTCTAAGTTAATTAACCTTCTAAAATTTGGGTTTCTAAAAATAAAGCTTCCAATTTTAAAGAGTTGCAAAAAATAGAATCTTTCTAAAAATAACATTACTTCTAAAAATACATGATTCAATTACAATTTTTTTCTAAGTTCCCTGGCAACAACGCCAAAAACTCGTTGTGCCACAAAAACTATGGTGTTTTAATATCTATAAGTCGTAAACGCACAAACCATTTACAATATAGCTTTAGGAGTGCAAGGTAGAACCCATCAGAACTTAGGAAAATGTATCCATGAAAAGCTTTCCATTGGATTATGTGGTTTATGAAATTTAGAAAATCATGGGAATAAACCATAAACATAGAATTAATTCTATAATATAGGAAATCTAACTTTAATTTAGAAGCTTTCTATAAATAGAAAATAAAATCTAAAAATAGAAACAACATTTAAACTTAGAAACTCAACACTTAAGAGATCTAGTTTTTCATGGAAAATCAAAATAAATTAATCTAAAATCAGTTAAAGTGGTGGAATTAATCTAAAAATTATAAATAATCTTAATCTAACATAGAACATAAAATTAAGATGCAATTAATTAATTACCAACCTAATTCCCAATTTTTATAAATTTAAATTTTATAAACAAAATAAAATTAAAAACCAAAAATTTCTTATGTACATATTTACAATAGAATTGAACCAGAAAATCAAGGAGGCATAATTTTCCACATTTTGAAAATAAAATAAAAGCCTACACTACAAAGCTCACATAAATTACCAACCATGCATTCAAATTTTTCATTCGTTAAAATTCTTGATATAAAAGACATGAATTCAATAATCAAGAATTTCTTAAATTAAATCTTAGACTAAATAGAATTTAAACTTTTTCTCTAAATCTAAATATTTCAGCGTACTCTTGAAAACAAGAGCCTTAGATCGTAAAAAGAAGTCTAATTAGTCTAAATATTTCAGTGCATCTAATTTGAAAGACCTAAAATTAAAACTAACATGTTTTTTATAAAAAATTAAAATCAAATCAATTCCCCATGGCCTAACCTAGTGTACCCTAAGGGTAGTGGGTATCACTCGTGGGGGTTTTAAGCTGGGTTTCCTGTAGTTTCCCACACGTAAATTAAAAAAAAAAATATTAAAAAGAGGTTAAAGGTTAGAGCCCCATGGCCTAACCTTGGTGTGCCTTAGGGGTAGTGGGCTTATCCATGGGGGTTTTAGTAGGACTCTGTCTGAGTTTCCCACATGTTAATCGAAAAAGAAAAATCAAACTCCACCAACTTGAGAAACCCTTGCAGAACTTGAAATTCTTAATGTCTTCTTTTTCTTCCTCTTCAATTCCTCTCCTACGCTAACCCTTGAATTTCTCTGACCAAATTCAATTTTCTCTCTAGCCCAGGACATCAATTTATAGTGTTTGGAAGGGATGGATTTGACAAGGCATATGGGACGCACTAGCTAATTCGAATTCACTATATACGACAGCCTCACTTCTGTTTTAGTATTTTATACTTTTTTGTAGCAGTCACCGTCTTTCCATGTTTATCTTTAGTCGGCCAGCTTTCGGAACTGAGTCTGCGATTTTCTTGTTTGCCAATTCTTTCTTGCAACTCTTCTATATTTTTTTTTCTAATCTTTCTATTTTTGCTTGTGTCACACCCCGACCCAAAACAGGCACGTGATGGGGATAAAGTTTTATTTTTTGCATAAATCACAATAATCGCCAATTTCCACATGTGGGAATCACACGTGTGAACCATACACAAGGATTTATAACGTATTTAGGGACGGGACCTCTACTGAAATTTCGACAGAGTTTCCTGTAAAAGTGAATAGTTGGACCAATAATGGTCACTACAAATATCACATGTCCAAACACATCACATTACTCTCATAGCTAAAATGAATATTAAGATATAATTTCCAGACCATAAACTTAGCTCAAAGGTTTAAATATTCTCAAAATATATGTCATCAACAATCTTAAAAACTCAAATAATAATCATACTAAATAAATAATCAAAATATCCTATCAATGGTGAAGTGCATGAAAAACAGCATAAAATAGGGCTAAGCTCGTCCTCTCGGTCCCTTGGCCCCAACTGGTGCAACAATACTTAAAATAGCAAGGATGTGAGCAAAACAAGCCCAGTGAGGAAATAAATGCATGCCACACACTCATGTACCCACATGGTGATGTATGAAAAGGAATATAAATAATTCTATGCAATCAAGCCATGATATCATGTCATTAATGGGAACTCAAGCCCACCAAAGGATACCTCTTTCGAACATACAGTCAAATATCATAATAACATTCTGATCCCTAGCGAGACTTAGGGTCCACGACTTACTAAGCGAATGACTAATGCCTAATGTGTTCTAGTCTACCTCTCCCTGTGTCCCTTATGCCATGCTTTTAGGTGATCGAAAAACACTTTATCAGGGTGACACATCACCCTACAGAGGTATAATGCCAAAATTTGCACATAAACACAGATGTCTTACCAAGCTGACTGTCACCCAATGAGTATACGGTGACTAACCTTGCGCCAACTAGTGTGCCTTACCTGGCTAGTACCACCCTCGTGGAGCATACAAGTATCTAGCCTTATGCCACAATGCACATCAAGTGTGTCAAACAACTGTGAGAGCGCCCTCAAGGGCATGGTATATGAGGGATTCACTCCTCGAAGGCAATCTTACTGGACCAAGTCCCTGCACCGACGCCAATGTTCCAATAGGGTTCTAGTATATTATCCATCTGAATGTCACACCAACCTCCCCTAAGGAGTTGGGATGTCACACTAGTAGATGTCCAAGTGGGGGAAGGTACATACACGAGTCCTTTCTACCCTTAAGGTCCATCCCAACACTAGTGTTATCTAAATCGAACATGCCCATATATCACATACTTCCCATAATCACTCCCTAGTTAAGTCATTCTAAGTCCACATTAAATGAGTGATGCAAATGGAATTACATTTACAATTCAATGGGGCATCATAGGTGTCATAACCACATCGGGTTCATACAAACACACTGATAGCAAACATGACACATTCTTTTAGTTTTCATACATTCTATTAGACATCTTTATTTGGTTGACTTCGGGATGTGGATGACACACCAACCTTGGGATATACAATTTGGGCTCATTTATACATATTTCACACAGTCTTTGCAATTCATCTTCATTTTAACCCATCCCTTGGTGGCTTATCAACATAGATCCCAACACTCTCATCTCCCATTGTCCAAATCCAAGTTTTACCATTATTAATTATGTTAGCCCTACATATGGGTCTCAAACAATCATTACAATATACCCATCATAATAACAATATCATAAACATGCTACTATCACACAATTAGGAATTCATAATGGTTCATGCATTTAAATGACAAATCAGTCCAATTTATCATGCATTAAGTTCATCTATAACTCAATAAATTCCCTAAATTAACATATGAGCATATAAGTATCCATACAAGGTGTGTAGCGTTCCTCACCTCAAAGGCTACGAAGGTCCGGGTTGATTTTCTGGTCGTACCGCGTCGGGTTTGGGATTCGAAGGCTCTAATCATACAAAAAGAACATAATATACCAGCCTAATCAAAGTTTAGAAGCAAAAACCCCCAAATCTAGAGCCAAGATTTAACCTTAATCTGGATTAATCCCTTCAATCCATGCGCATATTACAAGATGGGCCAGGCCAATGTGCACTGGAAAGTCCAACAAAGGCCCAAGTCCTCAAACTCAAGTCAAAGATCCACTTGAGGCCCATGTGCTCATTTATAGGTCCAAAACCCAAGTCCATAACCCATTCAAACGCCCAAGCCTTGTCCATCTCCTTATCAATCCACACCATCCAATCTCCTCTACAATGCAATCTTAACCACTCATCTTCATCCTTTAATCCAGACCATTCATCTCATGCATCAAAATTAGGTAAACCTTAGATCCACCTATCAAATCCAATCCATATATGCATTAACATTAGATCTAGACTATCCAACCCATCCATCATCTAGATTTACCTTAGGATCACATGCATTCATATATCACCTATGCATTCATTCAATTAGATCATCCATCATCCATCTAAATCATTAGATCTTTAGGACATTTCATCACATCCATTCATATCATTCATAAACCTAGGAAAAACCCTAGAGCCATTTTACTTATCCAATGCATACATTCATCATCTTAGATTTAAGCCGTGCATTTTATCATCCATCTTGATCAACCTTTGAACCTCAACCCTCCATTAGGAAACCTACCATTTATATAATTTATTTTAATGAACTTACCTTATAGATATTAGATCTAGGTCTCATTCAATCATAGCCATTCATTCATAAAAACCCTAGATATAGAACAACTTGGAACCCAAGCAACTAAAATCTCTCCATACACTTGATCCAAAATTCCATCTAGGATCATGCCACATCACCTACACCTCATCACACCTCCTCCAAGCAATCCAAATTCGCCCAAGGCAATGAGACACTTGTCAATTTCGTGTGAAGCCTTGTGGAGGAAGAAATGGAGAAAAATGGGATTTGGAAGACAAGTTTTGACACAACTTTGGTATTTTGACCATAACTTTCCATCGAATATCCTATTGCGTTCATTATTATTGCGTTATAAATAATACTTAAAGGGCTACAATTTTTTGTTTATAACATTTCATGATTCGGAAGTTTACTAGGTCAAAATGGAGCTTCACGATGATACATGTGTAGAAAAATGGGATTTGCACTCCACTTTCCAAACTAATCCTAAATCCCAACTTTTTCTCCACCATTGCTTAGCCACCAAAACAAGCCACCCTAAATTCGTATATACACTATTGGAGTCCTAAGTTCTCATCTTAAATCTCCTCCATCCACTTGTAATGAGATCTAATCCAAGCCACTCATTTATCACTCAAACTAATATTAAATCCCAACCGTCTATTCCAACCCTAAGTCTATAAATAGAGCACTAACCACACCATAGAATTGGAATTTGACCTGGAGCTTTAGAGTACCAAGGCTGGAGCAAAATACAAGAAGACATGAGCACCATTCAAATTTACAAAGTGAGAGTTGTAAATTTTATTTTTATGTTGTCTTTCTTGTATTTAATTTTATAAGTGTCTTTACTGAATTCTTCCATGAAATAAATACAAAACATCCATTTAGAATCCTAAAACATCCAAGCTCTAGAATTCTTTTGTGATTATTTTCTTTTAATTTCAAGTTTGTAACTTTTGTTTCTTTAATTAAACATGAGCAAATGAAATAATTAGGATCTTTATTGTAAATTTTGAATCATGATTACTAAGGTTTAATTAATGAAATTAAAAGTTGTAAATCTTGTCTTTATTAATAAGTATGAATTGCATTTTAGATCTTTACATGAATTTCATATTTAGGTTTTGTATTTGTTTACACATTTTGGGTGATGAACGGTCTATTCCAAACAATCAACCTTTACGTTACTGCACCTTTATTTTCAGTCATTTATTTTCTTGCAATTTAATTTTCTTTAATCATGTTAGATTCTATGTTTGTTGTATGATTTTTGTTCTAACCTAAATCTTGTATGTTTTATTCTTTTTAAATTCTTTAATTCAGTTATTCTTTTATTCTTTTAATTCTTTGTATTTACACTCTCTCTCAAAATTCATTCAATTAAAGATTGGAGACGTGGCATTTTAATCTTATAACTTGTAATTATGACTATGAATATGATTATCATTTAATTCACCATTTTAAATCAAGGGCAATTAATTCACACATGTTATTTGCTGATTTTCCAAGTTAGATACATGACTCATATAAAGGTTCTACTTCTTGAAAATAATTATTTTTAAATGAACACAAATTAATTTTAATTCACATACTTTGACATTTTCCTTTGGGCTTCAACCTGACACTCAATTGTTGTACTATATATGGTTCGTACGCTTGCGAGATTTACAAATTTAAAATATCAACATCAAACATGATGTTAGAAAAAATAATTTTCCTGTTATATGTTCTCTGTACAAAGTCTTCCCATACAAGGTCTATATATGGTTTGAATATCTGTTGAATGCTTGGACTCCTCAGTGTTGCATCTTCAATGGAGAAAATTACATCACTCTCCCCCTTCTATAGAAAATTCAACCTCGAATTTTGATCTTCTTAAAGCTGGAGATCATACATGAACTGTTCATCCTTCCAAGGGTCAGAATGGTTTGGTACAACAACATCCTTGTGGTATACCTACAATGATAACTTTTGTTGTAGGTCCTCGAACTGCTAGGAGTTGCGAGGCATTGGGTGTGGCCAAATGGTGCGAGTACTAGTCCCATATTGGGAGTACAATCATTGCTCACCCGACGTTCCCATGAGATGAACATCGTCCACAACAAACTTAGGCAGTGATAGAGTTTCGTGCCACTAGTTTGCTTGTCTTCTTTTGGAGGCATTAGGACTTGTTGGATCATGAAAGTCTCACCAATAGTGTAACCATATATGATGTCATCGTCACTGGAAGCCTTTTTCTTCAGCTACATCTTCAACTTGCACAACTTCCCTTTCATCTATTTCTTGGATCAAGGCCACTTGGCAAGTAGAACAATCAACTGCTATATGACCTAACTTGTTGCATTTGAAGCACTTGACCTGTGATTTTTGCGGCTGTTCTGCAAGTGGAACCTGAGGAGTTGACGTTTGAACGGTCTTGGATGAAAAACTCCTTGCTGATGCGGGCATCAAGCCTATTGGATCACATTCAAACTCTTCGATGGCCTTGGATCATGCAAATGAAATTGCATTGGCTTACATGTCCTATTTTGATCAAGTTAATCATAAATGGACACCGTCTAATAAGTCCATTAATTTGGCAAGTCATGGCCCAATTAAGTTTTGTGACCCATTTTAGCCTGTAAGTCCAAAGCCCATTTTTAAACAGCCCATAAATCCAACTCCATAAAAGTCCAATTTTGATCCACATATCCAAAGGACACTTGTCAAAACCATAAAGGCCTATCCAAAGTGCAAATGACGAAAATTGCATGAAGGAAAGGAGGTGGAGAAAATTGCCTTCTTGTTTTATTTATTTAGTTGCTTTCTTAGTTCTTTGTTATTATTATGTTTTTATCTGAGCCATTCACTATATTTAGATGACATGTGTAAGGTTGAGATGGAATGGTCCATGGTCTAAATAATGCTACATTCTATCTTAAGTAATGTTAGTTTAGTCTTTTGCCAGTCTTTTCTCTATAAATACTCCAAGTACTCCATTCAAATTTCACAACATTGGAATAATATTTGAAGTTTATTTTTGAGAGATCATTTCTCTTGGACACTTAGGAATTATTCTTGAAGATTGGTGGACTCTAATTTTTGCCCATAGAAAGTAAGTACAAGTGTATTATTGAATTCAATTAGTTTTTCATGGTTTCTCTTCATTATGTTTGTACTTATTTAATTTACTATATCTCTCTTTTAATTTCTTTCGCTACATTTTGCATCTAACTCAATTGAAGATGCCTAATATAAGAAAACCATAGACTAATTTGAATTCCTGGGAAACTTGTGCAATCCGTTTGGAAATTGTTTGAGCAATTCCTTACCAAGTCAGAATCGCTTTACGAATATATAATCTGCTGCGCGGGTCTTTGAGAGACCATACTCTGAAACTGCAAGCCTATTGGCGAATTCTCACAAATTTGACCCTAGGCCTGCATCATGATGGATTAGGGTTCATGGGTATGCTCTTGTCTGGCGTGGTACGGCTTCAACGACCTTCTATATGTTCAAACTTGAGAGTCTTTTGGTAAGCAATAGTCATATGAATAATTTCTAAGCCAACCATGGGATTACTGATGGAAGGGCGAAGTCCTTCAATGTACCTCTGCACAACAACTTGTTCACATTCATTCATATTGTTGCGAGCGAGAGATTAAGAGGTTGACCTACTCTGTATATTCTACAGCAATCCTTTTTCCGTGTCTGAGTTTCTGTAACTTTGAAAATAAAGTCTGAACATGATTATGCAGTAGATAATTACTACACTTAAGCTTCTTCAATGTACTCTAGGATTGGATGGGGGCCCTTTCCTAGATTTTTTCTCTCAATCTTAATAGACTTATACCATGCCAAAAAACTACGTCTTAATTTCATGACAACAAGTTTTACGTGTTGATTTTCTGGTACATCTCTATATTCAAACATATTTTCAACAACTTCTAGTCAATCAAGAAATACCTCACCAGATACGTGTTTGAAGAACTCTGGAATCTCTACTCTGATGGGAATATGCTCAGCATCTCCTGGCCATTGATGGTGTTGCCTGTTATACTGATTCTGGTGTTCATCATATTGTTACCAGATTCTAAGTGTGCTCTATGAAGAGAGCCAAGAGATCGTTTGGAGGATGATGATCATCCCTTAGCATGAACAAGTTGCTGCATTGACTCATGCAAACTAATCACTTGATGTTGCATAGTGGCCTCCATGGTAGCCATCTGACGTGCCAAAGTGGTAACTGCTCTCGTAGGTCAACCATCTCCACCTGTCTGTCGCCCTATTGAATGTTACTAGTCTGACTTAGTTTAAGGTTGTTGTTAGGAGTGACGTCACCATTCTTGCCCATGTTATGCCTGGTATTGTTGAGACATGAAAAATGACTATTTTACCCCTAATTATTGGACTAGTTAGCCTTCAATTTTGTATATATTAGGTACATTTAATGTTGTTTGTTAGTTTTGTAGATAAATTTGGAAAATACAGGAAATCAATCAAAAACCAATGGAAAATTGCAAGATTTGTGCTTAAATTGGAAGACCCAGGATTTTTAATAATTAATTTCTGACGACTTTAGGATTTTAATTATAAATTGATTAATTTGGATCCAATTATGAGAGTCTAGATTAATTCAATATTTTTAGATTTTAAGTGGTGAGTTAATTATTTTAATTCTAGAGAGAGAAACTGCAAGTCAAGAGGCCAGAGTCTGAATTTCAAATACACTGGCTAGAAATCCATTTCAAATGTGCCAGGCCAATGTGTAATTCAAAGTCCAACAAGTCAAAGTTCAAGTTCATGTGTTCAAGTCCACTTGAGGCCAAAATGTCCAAACCCTGTGATCCATTTATCCTATGTTTGAATTTCACTGTCCACATGCCCCTCTGAAGCCTTCTCCATGCACATAACATATCCACCCTCCAATTAGTTATCCTTTTATCCAAACCATTCGTTGCATACATAAAATTAGGTAAGCCCTAGAGTCACCTTTCTTAATCCATTGCATACACATTTCATATTAGATTTAGGCCATCCATTTCATCTTCCATCTAGATTAACCTTTAAATCACAACCCTCCATGCATAATCTCATCATTTATAAAATTCATCTTAACAATTTATCTTTAGAACCATTAGATTTAGAACCCAATTAATTTAAGACATCCATCTAAAGCCTCCATAAAACCCTAGGATTAATTTAACTTGGATCCCAAGCAAACAAAACCTCATCCATGCGAATTTGCCAAGTCACCTCCACCTCACACGATTTTATCAATTCTCATGCATTCCATGCGAATTTCACACATCCATATCCTAGCCACATCATCTCTCATTCATCCAACCATTCATTCACCTTAACTTTAGATCTCATCTATTCATATCGTGCATTGCATTAAAACCCTAATCCCATATGTCAAATTCGCGCATACCCAATCCAATCCCTACATATTCGAATTCCATACTTGCACTCCAAGTCAACTTGATCCCCAAGCCATCATTGGACCAAGCCTTTGTAAACCGTAATCTCTTTCATCTTTAAATCCCATCCGTCGATATTTCATGAGATTTAATCCAAGCCTTTCAATCATCACCTAAACCAAAATTAAATCTTAGCCATCCATTTTAACCTGAGGCCTATAAATAGAGCATTGTACCATAGCCGAAATCGAATTGGGTCATGAGCTGAAGAACACATTGGCTTTGAGTACTGAGAAGGCAAGAGAGAAGCTAAATTCGAATGTTGCAAAGATATTATTTTGTAAATTTTATTTTTTAATCTCTGTCTTTGATGTACTTTTCCAAGAGTTGTAATTTTTCCATTTAATAATTTGAGATAAGCTTTTAGAATCGTAGAACATCCAATTTTCGAGTTTACTTGATGATTGTTTGATTTAGTTTTAATTTTCTATTCTTTGTTTAATTAATTGGACATAATGAAATATTTAGAACTTAGATTTCGTTAGATTTAGATCTAAGTTCCGTTGGGACATAATGAAATAGTTAGACCTTGAATTTAATTGTTTAAATCTAAGGATCTAAGGTTCACTTGATTAAATTAAGGAATATGGGGATTTTAATTATAATGAAAGATCTGAATTGAAACATGGACTTTTACGTGAATATCAGATCTAGATTTCTTGTTTATTAATATTTTTGAATATGATGTTTGATGATGGGTGTGATTGATCTAATCCACCTGTAAAATATGTTTTATTTTGTTATGTTACATACTTTAATTGTCAATTTATTTTCCTTGATTATTTTGTTTTTGTTCTGTTATATTATTTATTTTAATTGTTTGATTCAATTTACTTTCATTGCTTCACTTTGTTGTTTATTTATTTATTTATTGTGTATTACGTTGTATTCAATCCACTCTCTCTCAAGATTTGTTAACTAGGTTGGAGATACGATTTTTTTATCTTAAAACATGTGGTTTTAAAATAAGTTGAGACAACTATTCTTGTTTCACAATTTTAATAAAAGATGATGGATTTGATTTAGATATTTTATTTTGTTCAATTCAAAGGTTAGATAATGATGTTAACTTTGGTTTTCTAGATCTAAATTTTGCTAAATTAAAATTATAATTTCATGTATTAGAATTCTTTTTCACATTTAGATTTAATTCTATGTCTTAACGTCACATCTTTTTAAAGGTGCCAATTTAATTTTTAAACATATATTTTGTGATTTCCTTTGGGTTCGACCTCACACTCATAACGCTATATTATTAAATGGTTCGTAAGCTTACGAGTAATAAATTTAAAATTTATACAATAAGTATTATAACCGTCTAATCCAAAACGAGCAAGAGAGCTTGAAACTTGGAAAATGTGTGTTGTGAACACAAGTATATAATCACAAAAACAACCAGTAATCACAAAAATCAGGTATCCCTAAAATGAATCTCAAAAATGCAGTTACCTGGTTTTCAAATCTGCTAGAAACCATTTGCTCCATGGAAATTCTGTGTCTGTCAATATAAAATTCAGAAATGGATTTTCTGAAGTGATAAAATCGGAAAATTTTAACAGAAGATAGAAAACTGATATATAGAACTTCTATTAAAAATTCAGACTGAATTGAGTCTGAATGATACCTCAAATAAATAATACAAGTCACTGAAATAATACCCTTAAAAATAGAAATTCTTGAAATTGTCAATATATTAGACTTAAACTATTTTTGGAAAGTTGTTAAACTTTGAAACTTACTATAATTTGGATTCTCTATTTTGGAAAATTTTCTAATTTATCAGTTTCCTCTTTTAGTAGAATTTTTTCTAATCTTGGAAATATTTTTTTACTTAGAAATAATTTATTTTTGGAAAGTTTATATTTTTAGAAAAAATCTATTTTTGGTGAATGATCTATTTTTTTGAAAACATCCAATTTTAGAAAATCTCTAAACTTCAAAATTTTCTAAATTTTGAAAGTTTCAAAATATGATATCTAAATTTTTGGAAAATCAAATCATGGAAATTATGGAATTGTAGATTAATTTAGTGAAACTCAATTTTAAATTTTTATGGTCTTGTCTTAATTAAAAAATTGTTTAGGATTGTAAATATTATATCTCCTCCACTAGTTGTACCTTAGGAACCAAATTTAGTCTGGTTCATGCATTTTTAAGATTCAGAATCTTCACCTAGGTTTGTGTACTTTATTTTACAGGAATTTTAAAAATCACGAGTAAAGATTTCTAAAAAATACACTGCATAGGTCCAGGTAAGTGCTTAATCACTATATTTTAATTTTCAATTTTCATGCATTCATATAGAATTTAATTTTAGGGTGCTCTCATTTATTATTTGCATTTAAAAAAAAATATTGCATATTTAATTTACTCATGCATCTAGGTTGTTAGTTTCATGCATTAGGTTAGATTGTTTGCTTATTGTTTGCATATTTGTTTTGAATGTTACATTGCTAGATTAGGATTGCATTAAAAAAAATAGAAAAAAAATATTAGTAAATAAAAATGGTTCATGCACTTCCCAAGTAAAATCAATTTCGAAACCATGAGTTGATTTTAGGGTCTTCATGCTCAATAGGAACCTTTTCGTTCTAAAATATTTTTTGTAGCCAGTGAATAGTTTTTCTTCAAGAATGGTGTCTAAGGCTAGTTCTGTCACCAAGGCGTGAGGTCGAGCACGTCTAAGGATAAGTTGGGACAAGATGCCGTCTGTTCTCCTCCACTTACCTGGGGACTTACCTGTCCATGCTTGAGGTTAAATTCTCTTCGGAGACTTAAACTTTTTGGAAAGAAAAGTAGGAGCCAATCTATATTTTAGGATCTGTAACACCCCAATTTCGCAATGAAGTGGATAATTACGAAAATGCCCCTGGTTTGTTAAATTAATTATTTTGTGATGTTAAATAAGGAAATGGTGGGGCCCATTGCTCAAATCAAGATCACATGAGTACATTATAAATGTCAAGTTTGATTGGATGGGTAATGTACATCAATTGGGTCGAAAATGGCTAGATGGGTCAAAGGGCCCAATTGGACCCAATGGGTCATAATGGATGATTTGACCATTGTGTAAGCTCAAATTAAATGGGGTTAAGCTGAAATGATTGGAAATCAAGTATAGCAAAAATGGGTAGGCTTGATGCATAAGTGAAAACCATTTAAAAGTGGCAAAATCAGCCCATTAATGGGTCATGTTGTCAAAATGGGTCAAGGGACTGATTGGAGACCCAATGGGTCGGGTTGACTAAGTTGACCACGGCTGACCATGTGGGCCCTCAGATGAGCTCAAGTGTGAGTTAGTTCAGCTTGAGTTGGACTGATTTGGAGTGAGTTTGAATTAAGAAAAGAGTTGACACAAATATAATGCATTAAATGTGTTGAGTTGGATGAGTTGAGTTAGAATAAAAGATCATGAGTCAAGTGAGTCAAGAGGAAGTAGAAAGGTGTTTTTAATCACACACAACTCTTGGGAAATCAATCCTAGCCGTTGGAATGAAGAGGTGCCTTGGCAAAGCCAAGGGACACCAAGGTTGGGCGGCATCATGCATCTCATGAGATGCATGTGTTGTGAATGAAAGGGTGCAACGTTTGGGTGAAGGGGTGTCTTGGATGACACCCAATATCCGATCGTTTTTGGCAAAAAATTTAATGAGGGAAAATGAATGGAAGATGGGGCTGAAATT